>OZ010797.1:99503467-99858467 GCA_963932465.1 Maratus speciosus | reverse complement strand
AATTCTGTCATTAAATAAAGCGAAGGTTACTATCCGAAAATGATGGTAGATTTTGTGAATGAGTAAAAGGCTGTCCGCGAGATCCCACAGGTTTCAGGATTGTAATCCAAAAGTATCATCAACTTTGTATCGCCCGAAAAGAAAGAATGCGTTTTCCAATCACCAACAAATTCCGTACAAAAAGTTTTTTAGCCTTCTACTATTTCTGTCTTTCTTTTCATTTTTTTTTTTTTTTTTGCTTTCCAAAAAGCATGATTATAGGTGCCTTCAGGGACGGCTATAAGGGAGGAGTGGGAGCGGGGGGGGGGGGGGGGGGAGCAAGGTACGAAAAGCAAAAGGTCTGAAAATATTCAAAATATTTGGTTAAAATCTAAAAGATATCATTCAAAGAAGCGATAAAAAAACATATCATCCAGATCGCCATGGCTACTAAGGCTCTTGTTGAGTGCATGTTTTCTCTTTCAATCGCATGCAAAGATGTCCCCTTTGGTTTCCGATATTGCGACAATATATATTTAATTTCCTTGTGATAAAAAAAGTACCTCTCTTGTGCTTTTTGCCTATTGATTGATGATTATCCCTAAACAAATTCTCGAAATTTAGTACACTAATCAGAATGTATGTGTACAATGAGTTAAAAAATATTGGAGCGGCTTAGGGGCGCGAAGTTTTCCCTGGACAAGGGCGCACCGGCCCTCGGGCCGACAGGCCAGTCCGAGCCTGTCTTGCAGTAAAATTCTCGAAATGCAAGCTAAATAAGAACATTTCCTTTTGATAAATTCGAGTCCAGATCACCACCAATTAAAACAGTCACCCACCACATGTTTTGGTATACAGTCAACTCCCTCTATAATCCACACACTGTTTCAGATGTAAACAATGAAAATTCAGTTACCATTAACTTTGCAAGAGAAATTCAAAATGACAGCAATTTGATTGACGATCAGTATTCAGTTTTTCCCACCTTCAATTTTTGCATTTGAATGAAGTAAAACTTTATTTTTCAAATTAAAAAAAAAAAAAAAGGAAAAATCAGGATATTTTTTTGTGGCCAGCATCTAAACCAGTGGTTCCCAACCTTTTTTTGGCCGCACCCCACCAAAGCATCGTCACAATCATGATGTCCCCCCCCCCCCACTCCATCTTCTATATCATATAAATCTTATAACAAAAAAAAAAAATGAACCTCAATTTTCCCCGAAGGATCCGAAAATAATATTAACTCTGATAAGCGCCCCTAAGTGCCTAAGCGGCTCCAATATTTTTTCACTTGTTGTAGACATACATTCTGATTAGCGTACTAAATTTCGAGAATTCGTTTAGGGAGTAATCAACAATCACTAGACAGACAGCACAAGAGAAGTATTTTTTTTTTATTATCGAAGCAATTTCAAGATCGGAAACCAAAAAGTACATCTTTGCATGCGATTGAAAGAGAAAACATGCACTCAACGAGAGCTGTAGTAGCCATGGCGCCCTGGACTTAATTTTTTTCATCGCTTCTTTGAATGATATCTTTTAGATTTTAACCAAATATTTTGCATATTTTCAGTCCTTTTGCTTTTAGTACTTTGCGTCGGCCTCCCTTATAGCCGCCCCCTGAATGCACCTATAATCGTGCTTAGCAATTTGAATGAAAAAAAAGAGAGAAATATATCAGAAGTGAAAAAATTTTTTGTATTGATTTTGTTGTTGATTGGAAAACACAATCTTTTTCTTTTCGGGGAATACAAAACTGATGCTACTTTTACATTACAATCCTGCAAGCTGTGGGATCTCGCGGGCAGCGTTTTCTCATTCACAAAATCTACCATCATTTTCGGATAGTAATTTCGCGCATAGTTTAGGAGTAATCAGTGAAAATACATTAAAAAAAATACATATGCGTCGAAATGAGAACCTTCTCAAAACACTCAAGTATGGAAACTTAAATATTTCCCTTGATCCCTAACAATGGTAAAAGTTTTACAAATCATGGGAAGAGTGTGATGAGAATAATAAATTTACTAAATTATTTAAGCGATTTTAGACTAGCAAAGCGACTGTTTTAGGGTGTACTTTTTCTGTAGAAACTTTTTTATAAAGTGATATCAATTCAGCTCTTTATGATGCATAAAGTCATTTTTAAGGATAAGAAATACCAATTGTTTTCACAAGCAAGTATTATTTTCACATTCAAATAACCCTATATTTCAGCATTCTAATACCCTGTAATATGTGGTATTTTTATAAAAGAACAAAAGAAGCATGAAATTTAGTTTTCAAAATTTCTATTTCCATACGGAGAGTATATTTTTGTCTTAAACATAAATGTTTTATAAACGAAGTTTACATACTGAATGTTTCTTGTGTGTGTTGAAGGAGATACCTGCAGATAGCACATTTAAAAATGCTACTTGGTTAATAATATTAATAGTAATAAAACAGTAGTAAATAAAAATTAGTTGTTCTCAGATTGTAAGAGAAATTAAATTTATGACATTTTTAACCGACTTGATAACTAATTCATATTACATTAAGCCCTTAGCAGCACCGCGGCAACTCTATTTGGCGCCGGGTGCAAAAAAAAAAAAAAAACTTGTTAGCTTTTCTAAAAAACCTCAGTGCATCAATGGTGATCAGAAAAAAAAAATGTGCTTACTCCTAACTAATTCTGCTAAAAATAATCGTAAAAAAAAAAAAATGTAGGTACCAATCGACTGGAAATAATATCTACTAGTTATTGTTATGTATAAAATATGTTTCTGAAGTCATCTACTTACTTTGAAATTTAAAACAATAACACTCATTTTTGATACCCTATTTGAGTTTCTTGGATCGAGACAGCCCGGAAAAAGGCATATTTTATATGCATTATCTTAAATCTTGATGGGGTTAAAAGAGTTTAAATTTGAATATGGTAAAGCTAAATCCATTTGAGAAACTTAATTTTTATCTTCATAAAAATTATCTGATTGATTTTTTATTAATTAATTAAAGATATACAGATTAATTAATTAATTATACAGATTTATTTATTAATTTTAAGATATACAGATTACAGATACCCAAACTTATTCCAGACTTTTTTTTCTATTCAAACATTTTTCTTAGTTAGAAAGCTATTAATAAAGTCATTAAAATATATATATATATAATGAACAAACCACAATTGTTAAAACATCGATGTGTACAGCTCATTTGAATAATTAGTTCTTGAGATATGGAGAAAATTTTCCTTTTCATAATTTAAGGGGGTCGTATTCCGCTATCAAAGGTACCACAGAAAAAAATCGTAAAAACGTACCAGAAATATTTTGTAGGATTTTCTTTGATGTAAAATAAGTTTTTTAATAAATTTATAATACCTGTAAACTTTTACTGGTGACTAATTGAAAGATTTTGGTACTTTTTCTTGTAGGATCTTTAATTTATTTTCCGAAATTTAGGGATAAACCCCTAACACATTTTGTTTTATAACTGTATTAAGATTTAAGAAAAACATACAAGCTATATCTCTTTCCTGGCTAGAAAGGAACTCAAATAGGGTGTCAAAAGTGGATGTTACCATTTGAAAAATCAACGTTCGTGTATCTTTTTATATGTCAGTCTCCAAAGCAAAATTTATGAAAAGCATTTAATAGTAAATATTATTCCTAGTAATCAATTGGTATCCTATGTCTTTTTTATACAGTCATTTTCAAGAAAATTGGTAGGGGTGATAACTTTTTTTTTGCAAGGTGTCTACAGATAGAAGAAGAAAATGAGAAAGCTCTAGTCTTGATATCAGTAATCTACTACAAGATAATCTGTGTTCAACTTGCTGGAGTTTTAGATGTTATATGATTTGTTTTACAAAATTGCTTGTGTAGGATTGATGGAGCTGTAAACATGCACGAAGAATATAGCGAAGTCTTCTATCCAGAGTTAGAGACATAATTTAAGCCATTATCATTTACTTAGTGCTATGCGAGTGTGTTAACCTCGTCAAACCAGATACAACACAAGCAAGTAAAATTGACTTGATTCGCTAAAATTTTTGCGCCCTCTGAAAATCCAAGGTCTGTGCCCTTTACAATGACCCAGTCCGACCCTGGTCCAGATAGTTAATTTTAGATGTACCATACATAATTTAACATGTAAAAGTTCCTACATGGCATATGGCACTATGAATGGATGTACAAGTCTTTTTAAAAATAAGTGTGTTTTACTAAAATAATATTGAAACCAGAAAAATTAGAATGATTTTTTAAGGTATAAAAGGTGTCAAAATATCTTTTAAAACATTTCACACAATTATTCCGGTGTCAGTGTATTTTAAACTTGTTAATGGGAATGTTTTGAAAATTAATTGTTATTCAGTTATTTTTAGATTTTTTCATTTATTATTTGTATTTTTAGACTACTATGCTATTTTTATTAGAAATAAAAATGGCAGAACATTTCTTAAGAAATCCAAAATTGCCCCCCTGAAAAGTCATATTGCCCCCCTGTGGGGCATACGCCCCACGTTGGGAACTACTGATCTAAACAGTGATGGTGATGATGTTGACTTTGTTGGTTTCAGTTTGGATAGTACTAAACAGAAATCTGCAGAACTTTTATGTTTTGCAAAAATATCACTAACTGTTGTGCCTGATTTCTTGAATGGATAAAATATAATTGATTGGGTGTTCTCCCAAGGTGAAGATCTAGTTGCAGAGAGTTTCCCAGATGATGACATTATAAGTACTGCTCTGTTAAACTCTACTGAAAATCAGAATTATTGTGACACATAGTCTGGGTGATGAAGGTGAAAATGTAACACTTGAGCAGGGTTTCGCTATAAATATCTACATTTTCTTCAGAAACAAAGTTTTGTTTCAGAACAAGAAATAATGACTATAGACTGCAAGAAAAAAAATACTGGACCAAAAGTCCTCAAACAATGACACTTGATAGTGTGTTTGAAAATTATAAAAACAAACAAAAGAAATTGTATTATAAAATTTAAATATTTTTCCTTAAATATAATGGATTTTTTAATTAAATAACACAATGTGTTACATCATCTTACCTTTTTTACCAATTAATTTATACATTACTAATTAGTTACTGTAAAATTAGAGGAGAAAAATGTAAACAAAATAAAGACCTATAATCCGCAAAATTCTATAATCTGCACAACCTGTGGTCCCAAGCTGTGTGGATTAGAGGGAGTTGACTTATAGTAAATAATCTTTTGAATCTTGTTAATGATGGTTCTTGTCTGCATGAACGGAAATAGGCATGTATTATTCAAGCTCATCGATAATTAAAGAAGTGTTAAAAATGTGCTCGTTTAATTGTCTGCATCTTAACAATATGTGTTTAGTTGACGGTAGATTTAGTTAACGATGAGATATCACTTATAAAGTAGTATCCTTTTAGAAAGATATAAGACAGTCAATTTATACAAATGGAATAGGAAAAAACATTGTATGAACGCCATTAATTGTTTCATGTCATGGGTTTTGGCAGAGCATGTGTGGCTGGGGTATATTAGGAAATAGGAGGAGTCTTATTCCTGTTTGGTTTCTTTAACTTAACTATTTTTTTTTTTTTTTCATGACTTTGAAAACTGTTTTTTCTAATAACAATTGAACATGAATTGAAAAAGTATGATTAAGGTAAAATCTATTATAAGACTTTTGACAAAAATCTCTTCATTTAAGCAGTGGATATTAAATTTAAATCTGTTTTCAAGTTTAAAACTGCTAATTTCTGAGACGTTTGCATTACTGATAAAGGTATGAAATTGCAGATATGGTTATTCACGCTCAAAGAATTGAACTTCTTTTTATGCTTTATAAAGTTGTTTTGAAATCTGAACCAGCTACTTTCTGACATATTTGCGAAAAATATTTATTGCTAAAAGCATAAAATTTGTAGGTAATCTGCCTTTAAAGCATCGAATAGTGATTTACACTGTCAGAAAATAATGGCATATTTTGATGATTTAGGCTGGTTTTCATGACATGACAACGACATAATGGTAATCATCCTGTAGCAATTGCCGCAAAATGCAGAAAAACATTAAAAATTGCAGAAGACAAAATGTACTATATTAGTTTATATTTATTATAATATTTTTATTTTTCTGCATCTGTTTTCAATCAAATTTTAATATTTACCCCTATTTCCATTTGTACAATGTTTATTTATTATAATGTTTTTATTTTTTAGGCATCTGTTTTCATTATCAAATTTCATTTATTTGTATATGATGTTTGATTAGAATTTGCATATTGTAACCATACTGTATCTATCAAAACAAATAAAAGAAAGTTTTGCTCTGTGTGTGCAAGGCTAGCAAAATCTATGGCACATAATGAGGTTGAAAATTTTTTTTAGGCTAGCCCAAAGTGTTTCCTGATGCAACTGAGATTCAGAATTTTAAATTTATAGTAATTAGCTTAGTTATTAATTAAAAACCCCAGTTAAAAGAAATAAAAAGTATTTATAATTCAACTAAGGCATAGATTTTTGTCAAACCACAGAAAATGTCTTCGAAAAACAAGAAGAGGGGGGGGGGGGAGGTTTGCTACAATTACAACACTGCTAGGGCGATAAATGTACTGGACCTGTTTAAAGAGAACCGTATCTTAAAATCTACCAGGCCTAAAAACTCTAAAATTGCACTGTCAGATGCAAAAAATATTCCCCTTTTAGAAATTCTAAAAATTACTTCAATATTCCTGCAAAAAGTTGAAAAATCCATTAAGAATCGAACAGCTGTTGCGATAATATTTGGACTAAGATTTTTTTTTTGTGGGGTGTAGCATTTTTTACAAATAGTGCATTTACAGATTTCAAAGGTATGCATCTTAATATTTTTCGACGCTGATTTCGAATATCTAATTTTCTTTAACATTTATTTATTTTACCAAAAAATCGATTAAGAACTTTTTACTTTACCAAAAAATTGATTTTTAAAAAGAAAGACTTCCAAACGGCACATTATTTAAATCTAAGCTTTCTCCACTAATTATCTTTATTTTATGCACGATTTTGAAATTTCAAATATTTGGTAATGCTTAAAAATTTTAATGAAAGAGATTTCGGGACGAGAAGAAATTTTTTTCAACCGTACAGTTTTCCTCAAAAGCGTTTGTCCATTAATCATTTTACGTCCGATTTTTTAGATCTATTTTCGCATTTGAAACATTTGATAACACTTAAAAATTTTAAAGAAGGTGGTTGAGTTGAATTTCAGTGGAGGAAGGTGGGGGGCGAAATTTTTTTTAAAAACATTTTCAGCATTTTCTGGAATAAGTATTCTTTAGATGTTTTCTGACGGAGACGTTCGACAAATATTATTTATTAAATATAAAAATTTCAAAAATGGGGGTGCATAAATTCCGGGGCTCGAGAGTGAACCCAAGTGGGAGGGGGGGGGGGGATTTTCAAAATTTTTCTGAACCCCTTATGTGATATATCATCGGAAGACCAGTCTTTCATATTATGTGCCTTTCTTCCCCCCTCACCCCAATTTTGCCCCTGAAAATTTAGACATTCGGTTCCGAAAATTTTAAAAAGAAAATCTGTCATCAGTCCGAAAATTCGGGCATAAAAAATTGTCAATTTCGTCAAAGGATCGCTGAAAAAACGCGAATTTTGTCAAAGAATCGCGGAGAAAACGCGATTTTTTCAAAGAAACGTGAAAAAAACACTAATTTCGTCTACGGATCGCGAAAAAAACACAAATTTCGTCAAGGGATTGCGGGAAAAAATGCAAATTTTGTTAAAGGATCGCGGAAAAACGCGAATTTCGTCGATCGCGGAAAAATGCAAATTTCGTCAAAGAATCGCGAAAAAAACGTCAATTTAGCTAAAGGGCTTCAGAAAAAATGCATAATTACTGTCAGGAGGAGATTTCCTTTCCCTCTCTGCTGTAACCTTTCAGATAATTTCCTGTGAATTTCAGAATTTTTTTTTTTCTACTCAGAATCATCCCGGCAATTTTCTAACTCAACTTCAAAGAAGCTACAGCACATTTATTCAACGCATTTTCAATTTCTTTCAAATTCCAAAGGTAGAAGATAATAGTTGTTTGCTTATGCCGATTGCATATGGGGCATTCTGACAAGCTTTTGACTCTCGGTAATAAAAATCTGGTGAAATTAAACTTGCTAAAATAACATTTTAATCTGATAGACGAATGCCTTAATGATTCAGTGTGAGAATGCCCCATATGTAGAATTTGTACTTATTTTTTGCAGTATTCATATTTGATCAAGGAAAAACATAGATTGACTAACTTTGACTAATACAGTGGAACCCGGTTAAGACGCTCACGGTTAATACGCGGATTTTTTCCGATCCCTTGAACATCGCCCATAAGGCTAATGTAAAAAGATCACGTTTAATACGCGAACGGTTATGACGCGATCCCGCTTAATACGCGATAAATTTTTGGTTCTTTGAGGAAAAAAGTCACGATTAAGACGCGAATTCATTCATCAAGATGCGAATTCCTTCTTTCTTCTCGAGTTTTAGCGATTTAGAGGATTTTTATTATTCAGATAAAAAATACTGTTTCCGAATATTATTTAATTTATTTAGCAACAGATTAATTAAGGCGAAAATTACTAATCGGAAATAGTGATAGTTTGTATGTTTGAATAACCAAAAAAACAAACAAAAAAAAAACCCGCTAAATTAGCAAAACTGCAATTCTTCTTTGATCCCACCTCCTAACATTCTTTGTCTCTCGCTTCGTGTATGTTTTTACTGTAGTAGAGAGAGATAGACGCATTCGGGTTATTTAGATACGTCACAAAAATTATTATGATTAGAGTTGTTCATACGTGTTGTTAGAGATGTTTTAAATGTACTTTATATCGCTACTATGTTTTATAATGCATATTATAGGCAACAAAAAATGAAACTCTCAAAGATTAAATACGACTGCGATTGGATAATTCTTTTATGTTTACTTTACTTTTTGCTATATCAATATTTTATAAGGATAATTTTTCTTATATTGATAATGAAGAACAGATTATAATGGTATTCATTATTACAAGTACTAAATATGATTTTAAAAACTGGGTTGTGCTTCAAAGATTTAATATTATTTTTCTTTCTGTTTAAAAAAATGAGTCTAGTAGGAAAATTATTTTTGGTTACAACGCACTAATCGACAATAAATATATGTTGAAATCTATATTTATTTTCCGTTGTTATTCCAGTTTGTCCTATAAAAAGAAACAATGCGTTAAAGTGAAATACAATTAAATTTCAATCTGAATATATGTAAAAGACACAACTTTCGACCGTAAACGTATAAATGAAGCCCAATTCCTACAACATTATATAAATCACGTTTAATACGCGATCCCGCTTAATACGCGACTTTTGACCACTCCCTTGAAACGCGTCTTAACCGGGTTCCACTGTATTTTGTAAAAAATTAATTTTACAAATATTGAAAGATGCTTTAACTTTTAACCTGTTGGAGATATGTAGACAATGTGAATTACAAAAGTGTTCAAAAGAAGGTACAAATTAAGATTATGTTGACGAAATATTCCTGCCATTAATTTTCAAAAAGTTATTAAAATTTTTCATATTCATAGTGTCATAACTTGGTACTATTGTAGTTCTCAGAGCATAAAGATTTTTTTTTTTAATATAACTTACAGGATGGATGGACTGTATAAAAATTAAACATGTGTACCCTTTTAAAACTGAATGGCAGGACTATTTCATCAACGCAATCATATTCCTTGCTTTATTTTGAACACTTTTGCAAATCACATTAATTATATATCACCAACAGTTAAAAAAAAAAAAAAAAAAAAAAAAAAAAAAAAAAAAAAAAAAAAAAAAAAAACCTGCCGGCTTAGCCTACAGGTGCAGGTAGATTTCGAAGTTCAGTACTAATTTCACCAACAAAAACTAAATCATGATTAGAGAAAAACACACTTTAACAATTTTATCTGGCCGCTTTTGACGAGTTTTTAATTTCATTTTCATATAAGAGCTGGTTTTATCAGAATCATGTTAAGGCAGTATTCAAAAGATATTTTTCCACACTCAGCATCAACTCGAAATTTTCTGACACATATTCAGATTCATTTTTAAAAGGAAAAACACGAAACTAGCTGACGGGATTTTTAAGACATTTATAAGCAACCTGTTTTTAACACTTTCCAACAAAGTTGAAAAGTGTTTATGACTTCGGTTTGTCTGGCCGTCTGTCTGCGCTATAACTCCCGTAAATATACTCGGATCGTTCTGAAATTTTTGGATGTTAGTGACCTCTACCATAGAATGAACCCGATTTCAAATGAAGTTTGTAGCATGTTTAGTTTATTTACAGGGACAGTCAAAAGTTTTCCGTTACATTACAGCCTATGGGGAAAAATCGTTTAAAATGATTTTTAATGATGTTACATGCTTTCAAACAAAATAAAATTGATATGCATTTAAAAAGTGCACTAAAATATGCATTCTGTAGAATATGCGGTGCAAAGAATAATTATTATTCATTTACAGGGCCACACAAAAGAATTCCGTTACATAATGATATAGAGATGGACGGAATTTTTGCAGCGTATTTTAATTATGTTAAATTATTTCATGTATAATGAAATTGATATATGTCGCTAAGGTTTACTATAACTTATATCATGTATAATACGAAGTGCATAGCATTTACAGGGACACACAAAAGATTTCAGATACTATATTGTATCCGAAGTACTGTACGGTAGCGATGATTGCTGGAAATGCATTTTT
Source organism: Maratus speciosus (assembly GCA_963932465.1). Lineage (NCBI taxonomy): Eukaryota > Metazoa > Arthropoda > Arachnida > Araneae > Salticidae > Maratus > Maratus speciosus. The sequence continues at coordinate 99,847,724 of OZ010797.1, read as the reverse complement.
AATTATGTTATGTGCTTTTATGCTTCACTATATTTATGCATTGTATATGGTGAGTGTAAATGATGTAATTCATATACAGGCTATACAAAATAATTTGTAATGGTTACTGGGTATGATTGCAAATTGCTTAAAGGTGGTTTTAAAATGAGTTACGCATTTTTATGCTGAACTGCATTTAGTTTAATAAGAAATGTTCATAGAACATAGATAAAATGATATACAAGGTCACGCAAAGAATTGGATACATGTCCGTCTATAAATGATAATTTCTGAAAATGTGATTTTAGTAGTTTTAAGATTGTTTTAATATGAATTAAATTTTAGCTAAATAATGGTGTGTAATAAAGGTACTAGGTTAACTACATAGTTGTACAAAAGTATACAAGTATGTTTCCATCTATTAGTATAAATTTCTGAAAGAGAAATTTCCTACTAAATGTGTTTTCATGCTAAACTAAATTTCCCCGTTATATAGTATATATATCAACCTGCAGATCAAGTACAGGGTTATTCAAAAGAATTCGAATACATATTTGATATGCGTTTTCTAAAATGTTTACTTAGTTCTCTTATATACCTTATTTCCCTAAATAACAAAGTTTTGTTAGAGCATTCAGGAAGTGTTGGAAAGTGTTTCATAATCTATGCTTAATGCATGATTTTTCTTACTTGTTTTATTTTTCGTTCAGTTAATAGAACTTGATTTATAAACGATTATTTTCTCAGTTAGGACCATATTTTTTGTTTCCAACACAATCGCTTCAAGAATATATTCTGCCTCTATCAAAAAATCAACCATTACGGCACATTATATAGTTTCTGAATACGAGAACCTACCAATTGGATGCGTCTGAAAGCAAAAATGGATATAAAAATGAGTCAGAAAATAAGCAGTTTGGATTTGAGTACATCCTTAATGCGATATTTTTTTCTCCAACCTCCATGTATTTTTAATTTGTTTTTCCTGTAAGAATTGGACCTATCAAAAACTTGTCAATATAAAAATTGCAGCTAATATCAAGAAGATATATAATAAATTAATGCGGATTTGATATCTTGTGAATTGATGAAGTTATGGATTTTTTTCTTCTTGAAGCCCCCCTTTTTGTTTTAGTTTTTACCTTGTTTTTGTGATAATAATTGATCCTATCAAAAACTTGTCAATATAAAAGCTGTAGATAATATTAAGGCAATTTATAATAAATGTAATTAATTGGATTTGATATCTTGAGAATAGACGAAAATATGATTTTTTTTCTCCCCAAAACTCTATTTTTTTTCGCCCTTTGAGCCCATTTTTAGCTTTATCAAAAATCTGTCATACATAAATTTTTGGCCTATTTTTTAGAAGTAATAATGACTTTAAACTGAGTTGATATGTATTATAATTAAGAAGTTATGGTTTTTTTTTTCATTTTTCACAAAACCCCTCCTTATTTCCACCCCCTTGGTCCGATTTTGCCCATTAACGAACTTGACAGAGATTTTATGCCTCTTGATTTTATGTATAAGTTTGAAAAAGATTTGTGCAGAATTATAGAAAAAAAGTGATATATATATATAATATATATATATATAATATATATATATATATATATATATAATATATATATATATATATATAATATATATATATATATATATATATATATATTTCTGATTTTTATTAAAAAATAAAAATTAATAAATTGAGTATTAATACATTACACTGACATTATATACAGTGATACTTCTGTTAAAGGCCACCTCTATTAAGGGCCAATATTTTTAGGAACGAAAATTTTCCCCATAGAAATAATGTTAAATTTACTCCCATTAGGGGCCACATCTACCCCTCATAAAGGCCATTTTTTTACATGTGCCTTAATCCTAAACAGGTGTATTGAATTCCTGAAACAAAAGATAAGAGTCCAGCTAACAATTGTACTTGCAACAAAGAATGCAGAGGGAGATGGGAGGATTTAGTAACACAATGAAGGACCACAAGTGAGATAAACAGGTGTTCCTCACACTTCGTTTGACCTTTCAACCTGTAGAGGTTGGGTTAGAGGGGAAACTTGACCCTTTGTTGTGGGCACACAAATAATAACAGGTTATCTAGAAAAACTGATTGCATATTTACTAAACCTGTGAATGCATATTGAAGCACAATTTTTACAGTAGAAAATTTATGCTCAGGCTTATATAAAATTTAAAAATATGGCACCTAATTCAAGCCAAAGATTACATTTGGATTTGAATGACAAAATCAAAGTTCTTAATTGTCATGATCAAGGAACATCTGCAAGAAAAATGGCTTTACAGTTTAATTACAGCAAGAATAAAATAAACAATATTGTTAAAAACAAAGAGAACTTATTGAAAGAATATGCAGATTTTAAAAATTGCGGTATAAAAAGAAAGAGAAAAATTTGGTGACATAAATAATGCTGTAATTCAGTGGCTCAGATGTGCTCGGATTAAAAACATCCCATTAAGTGGTACTTTGGTAAAAGAAAAAGCCATTCAGATTGAAGAATCACTTGGCGTAGAAGATTTTTGTGCAAGTAACGGATGGTTGAATAAGCTTTGTAATAGAAATTGTATTTCTTTTAAAACTTTATGCGGTGAATCAGCTGATGTTGATGAAGAATTGTGTGAAGACTGGAAATCACGTCTTCCAATCATTTTGGCAGGCTATGAAGATCGTGATGTATATAACTTAGATGAGACAGGGCTTTTTTTCTGTGCCTTACCTACTAAAAGTTTAGTTGAGAAAACAGAAGAGGCAAAAGGAAGGAAACTAGCTTTACTAGCATTACAGAGACTCACTGTGTGTTTTTGTGTAAATGCTGCTGGTGAAAGGGAAATGCCTATCGTCATCTGGAATTCCAAGAAACCTCATTGTTTTAAAGATAAAGATTTATCACAAATGGGGGTAAAGTATCATCATAATAAGGCATGGATGACCATGGAAATTTTTAAAGAATGATTAATTAGCTTTGACAATAAAATTACAAATCAAGGCAGAAAAGTCATTCTTTTTTTTTGGATAATGCACCATGTCACTCTGACGAAAACTTGAAGAGTGTAAACCTTCAATTCTTGCCTCCAAATACTAGGTCTAAAATGCAACCTCTTGACCAAGGAGTTATTCGCTGTTTTAAATTGGAATGTCGGCGTTTTATTTTACAAAGACGTCTTTCTCTTATAGATTCCGATAAAAATTCATCTGAAATCATTAAATCTATTACAGTATTAGATGCCATTCGATGGATTAGACTTGCCTGGGAAAATGTGAAAAGACAGACTATTGTAAATTGCTTAAAAAATATGAGTTAAGCAACACAGCTTTAGAAGCCATTATTGATGCTGCTGATTTAGAAAATGATGTGGTTCAACTTTCGAAAGCTGCTGAAATTGAATATGATCCAGATTCAGATAAATATGAAAATATGGTGAAATGCTATGATAATTTATCAGAAGATTGGGGGAAAGAATTATAGATGAAAAAGATACAGGTAAAATATAAAAATTTATTGATTTAAATTTTAAAAAAGTGTTACTATTTTTTTTTTATTTCTTTTTTTTTATTGTATTTCAGGAGTACAACTGATTCAGATAATGATAATGAGTCTGCAGCTGTGAATATATCCTGTCAGGAAACACTAACAGAAATAAATAAACTAATATCTCATTCTAAGGCATTAATAAATTATGCAAATTTAAGTAATTTATTCCATAAAGTAAAAGAATCATTAGAAACCAAAATTGTCTCCGAAAAAATTATGACAAGTAAATAAATTTCAATAGAAATTTTTTTCAATCATGTATAGAGTTTGAAAATGTTAATAAGCAGTTTTTTCACTTAAATAGGTTTTGATTTCCTTATTTTAGTTGGGTTTTTTTTTTTTTTTTTTTTTTTTTTTTTTTGTCAACCCCATTTAAGAGCCACCCCTCATAGGGGCGTATTTTCAATGGAACGGCAGGTGGCCCTTACAGAGAGTTCACTGTATAATAAATCAGGATCAACTATTTTTAAATATATATATATCACTTTAACTTCATATATAACAATATATATAATTTTTTACTGGGGGGTGGTTTTGGGTTTTAGGAGTCATGATCGGTGTAGATCTGCAAAAATTTTTCCAAAATTCCAATATAGGTTAGATCTCAATAGGTAGTATTTCATACGAAATCTACATTAAAAAAAGAAATAAATAAATAAATAAAAGTTCGTTTGTCGACTGGTTTTAGTCAACAAAATTTTATAAAAGTGCCAAAATAACAACCAAAAACAAAAAAAAGTAGCACATGAGAAAAGTAGGGATGCACCGAATACTGATTTTGGCCGAATACCGAATATTCGGTCTACAGGCATACCGAATATTTGGCTAGCCGAATACCGAATATTCGGCTTGTCGAATACTTTTATATTTCGAAGTTTAAAGGCATTAAAATGTTAAATTTTAAAACAATTTTACATAATATTTAAAACAGAAACTTTTATTCTAATAAACAAGAGCTTTTTTTCAAGTAAACTTTATGCTGAAAAAAATCAGCTTAAAGAATTTAAGAAGAGGATAGTTATGAAACTTTTTTAATTAATAAAACTTTAAATTTCGTGGCTTCTTCTGCGAACTAAAACAGATGAATAAAATTTTCTTAAATTCTAAAAGAAACATTTTAAAATCAAAGGGAAATTGTGAAAAAATTGGAATAAAAATTGTAAAGGATCATACATTATTTGTTTGTCAGGAAGAAACTAAAGTAAAAGTAAATAAATAATACAATCTATTCAAATTTTGTATGGTGGCAACATAGCAAGAATAACTGTCCTACTCCCTTTGATTAAGCAAGGAAGTTTTTAAATGCATTATAGATAGGTGTCCGGAGTGGGCAATCATTTTCAGAGATTGTAAACGTTGCTCTGAAAATCTTAGCAACAAACAGATTATTTACTGGACAATGTTCAGGAACTTGCATTTGTACATAATTACTTCCTATGAAAATCCTCGTGATGGTTAATTTTCTTAAATAATACTTAACAAACAGCAAATAAGTAATGTAAAAACATTCTCTTTTATTTAAATGTGATTATGTTTCTAATTATTTTGAATATCTTTATAAGTTGACTCTTAAATGTAGAAGTTGTATAAGGTTTTTAAAAATATAATTAAAAAGTATTCGGCTCGGCTGAATATTTCGATATTCGGCCAAACCGAATATTCGGTAACATGGCCGAATATTCGGTGCACCCCTAGAGAAAAGCATATGCGAATATTTTTTAAATAAAATCTTGCTTAAAAAGAAAATGCTTAAAATTTAATCATGTAGATTTAATCCAATTGTATGGTATTAGAATTAATATTACTTTGAAAATACGTATAAAGAGGTTTTTACGTTGCGTATTAGATCTAAAACCTATAAATCCGTCGAAAACCGAAAGTCGAATTTTTTCACGAATGCAATGCTTTCTTCTTCTAAAGATGGGAGAAAGAAAAAATATATAATTTGAAATAGATATTTTAAAAAAATAGGGGGTGTGACCATCTATGAGTTTTCCTATTATTTCCTTTTATTCTACTGACATGTCGAGATTAAATAATTTCAACAAATATTATATACCTCAATTGTCTTCATAGTCATTTCCAAATCATAGCATGCAATAATTACTATACGTTTTAATTGAAACACAGAAAGAAAAGAAAATATCTGTGTCTGGTGATTGACTTTTATTTATTTAAAATAACTTATATATCTGTCCTTTCATTTTTAATATGTAGCATAATATAGAATTCAATTTCGTGTATTTTGGAATTAAAAATTTTCTTTTCTCATAAATTTAAAATAGTTGTAGAAGTTGAAAGAAATTACTTTAAATTAATATTATAAATTGTGCTATTCAACACATTGCCCAATTTCTTTTAAATTCAAAAGGTAGAAATTAATCGAAATTTCTGGCTAATAGTTACTTTTTATTTAGTAGACTATTTCTCTTGATAAACCAAATATATATAATAACATTTCAAAGCTGAAGACAGCTATATGTAGAAGTTATTTAAAAGTGTTTTAGGTAGCTTTCATTACAAAAAAGCTACCTATTGCAACCGTTTGGAGGAAAACGATTCCGAAAAATTTTGGTATATTTTCACCGATCATGACCCCTAGACCCCGAAACCACCCTCCGTTCTAAATTTATATATATATATCTGATCTTTGTCATACTGCAACTCGTATTTATGAACCGATTTGGATAAAATTTCGTGTGTACATAGTACATACCAATGTCTCGACCGAGTTCATTGGCCAGCTTCATCCGCCATCTTGTTTCAAAATGGCGGCCATTTAATTTTTTTTTATTAAAATTTAAAATGAGGCACAAAAAATTAGACATTGAAAAAGATTTTTTTTTTTATGTGTTTGGGCTTGATACAAAGATTCTGGAACATTTTTAGTTTCGTCTATATCTTAAAAAATGGCTGAGTTATAGCACTTTGAATTTCTAGTATGGTTGACATTTTGAAACGATCTGATTTTTGTCACGCAATAATACACGTATTTATGAACCGATTTGGATGTGACAAGGAATGTGCATAGTACAGTACACTCCCTCTAATCCGCACAGCTCGGGACCAAGGGTTTTGCAGATTATAGGTCATTTCTTTGTTTACATTCTGATATTTAAAATTTATCAACAAATGTAGTGATCATCACAGAAATGAAAGAAAGGGCTTTTTTATAAATAAAAAGCTATATTCAATATTAGGAATACATTTAAATGATATAATAACACAAAATTAATGGAAAACATTTCTATTTATTTTTAAATCTATCAAACATCACAGTGATAGTGGTTTGCTTTATAGTTTTTAATTTATGCTATGCAATTTAATCTTGAAGCCTTTTAACCCTTTCATTCCCATATTAGAATACGTTCTAGAAATTACGTAGTTCAGAGAATTCGAATTCACACCAGAAAATTTCAATGTTAAATTTCGCATTATTCAAATACGGAAATGGTCTGTTATTAAATAAACCAAATATTACTATTTTAATTTTTTGGTATGAACTTGGAACATCCGAATTAAAAAATCCACTAACATCATGATGCCATTTGGACTCACTGGGAGTGAAAGGGTTAAGAGTCAGGATTTTCTTGATCAGTAACAAAAGTTTGTTTTTTCTAAAAAACTAAGATATTTATCCTCAAAAGCTAACCCCTCTTTGCAAGAAATTTAATCTTTTATATAGCCAGCAAATTTGTTCAGATATAGCAGTTTAATAGTTATTTATAAGATAAAGAGAATATTCCCTTCTAATGAATGCAGAAATGCACTAAAAATTCCTTAATAGATTCATTAGGGTAGTCAATGTGCACATTATCTTGCTTAAAAAAGGAAATTTTAAATGTTTGTTTACATCTGAAATATAGTGCAGATTATAGGCGTTTGCAGATTTAGAGTTGCGGATTAGAGGGAGTGGGCTGTACATAGCAATGTCTCGACCGAGTTCGATGGCCAGCCTCATCCGCCATCTTGTTTCAGAATGGCGGCCATTTAAAATGAGGCACAAAAAATTAGATATTGAAAAATATTTTTTTCTTATGTGTTTGGACTTCATACAAAGATTCTGGAGCAATTTTAGTTTCGTCTATATCTTAAAAAATGGCTGAGTTATAGCACTTTGAATTTCTAGCATGGCTGACATTTTGAAACGATCTGATTTTTGTCACGCGATAATGCACGTATTTATGAACCGATTTGGATGTGACAAGGAATGTGCATAGTACATAGCAATATGTCTCGACCGAGTTCGTTGGTAAGCCTCATCCGCCATCTTGTTTCAAAATGGTGGCCATTTTTAAAAAATTAAAATTTAAAAGTGAGGTACAAAATAATTAGAAATTGAAAAGATATTTTCCTTATGTGTTTGAGCTTGATACAAAGATTCCGGAGAATTTTTTGTTTCGTTTATGTCTTAAAAAATGGCTGAGCTATAGCACTTTGAGTTTCTAGCATGGCTGCCATTTTGAAACGATCTGATTTTTGTCACGCGATAATATGCGTTTTTATGAACCGATTTGGATGTGACGAGGCATGTGCATAGTACATAGCAACGTCTCGACCGAGTTCGTTGGCCAGCTTCATACGCCATCTTGTTTCAAAATGTCGGCCATTTAAAATTAAAAAAAATTTTAATTTAAAATGAAGTACAAAAAAATTATAAAGCGAAAAAGATTTTTTCCTTATGTGTTTGAGCTTGATACGAAGATTCCGGAGCATTTTTTGTTTCGTCTATATCTTAAAAAACGGTTGAGTTATAGCACTTTGAAATTCTAGTGTGGCTGACATTTTGAAACGATCTGATTTTTGTCACGCGATAACACGCGTATTTATGAACGGATTTGAATATAACTTGGTGTGTACATAATACATACCAATGTCTCGACCGAGTACGTTGGACAACATTATCCGCCATCTTGTTTCAAAATGGCGGCCATTAATTTTTTTTAAATTTTAATTTAAAATGAGGTACAAAAAATTAGAAATTGAAAAAGATTTTTTTCTCATGTGTTTGACCTTGATACAAAGATTTCGGAGAATTTTCGTTTCGTCTATATCTTAAAAAATGGCTGAGTTATAGCACTTTGAATTTCTAGCATGGCTGACATTTTGAAACGATCTGATTTTTGACACACGATAACAGACCCCCCCCCCACTTCGGTAAACTCGTATACATTCGGTAATTTCACTTTCGTTCAAAAACTGCCTCCTTCGGCTCTGATTTTTTTTTTTTTTTTTCTTTAAGAATTTTTAAAAACATATTACAAAATTTATTACAAAACAGAAAACAATGTCAAAACGTATTTAAAATTATTAAATATTTTCTAATTAGAAACTTCATTTCTCTTTGATCCATGGGTATGTAAGAAGGGGAGGGGTCCATGATACAGTATCCCTTTAGAAGATTAAATATACCTTCTTCCTATTTCTATGCAGTATCCCTGTAAGCTAGGGGTAGAGAATATCTTCGCTTCATTCAAGAAAGGAATCTGGAGAAAAAGGCCTTGAGGGTAAATGTGTACACTCCTTGACCAATGCAAATGAAATTAGAAGGCCAGACTTCTTGTTCCTTAAAATTCGTTTTGCTGGACTATGAAAGCTATGGGGGCTGGATATTTCGCGGGTTTTCGGGGGACAGGATGTCGCCAGATGTTTACTGTTGTATTGTCTGTTTTTCAAAGCAAAAAATAAGAGAGAACCGGGAATTTTTTCTTATCAAAAATTAAAACGGTGCAATAAAATTACATCAGCTACTAAGGATGAACCGAATAGTGATTATGACCGAATACCGAATATTTGGCCTACAGGCGAACCGGATACCGAATATTCGACTAGCCGAGTAGTAACTGTTCGGCCAAATACCAAATATTCGGTTGGTCGAATATTTTAAAATTTTATTAATTAAAAAATTTCATATTTCATGGCTTCTTCTGGTGAATTAAACCAAGTAAATATATATATTTTTTTAATTCTAAAACAAACAACTCAACAAAAATAACTTTTCTACCGAATATTCGGCCTACAGGCGAACCGTATACCGAATATTCGGCTAGCCGAATTAACTGTTAGGCCGAATATTCGGCTAGCCGAGTAGTAACTATTCGGCCAAATAGCCGAAACTAGCCTTTTTTGCGCCCGGGGCAAACATGAATTTTGGCGCCCCCGCCCTTTCTTCCTCAAAGTATATTTACAAAGAGAATTTTACTAATTTTCTAATGGCCGACTTAGTTTAAAATTAAAAATATGTAATACTGAACTACGTAAATTGAATGTGACGTTTGATGCAATTATAGTTCGTTCACATAAAAGAATTCGCATGTATTACCGGCTATTGGCAGTGTTTGCTTATACAGTAGAGTTCCGATTATCCGAGTCCCGCTTAACCGAGTTTCCCCTTTAACCGAGTTATTTTCTTCTGATGGACTGATGGCTTTCATTATTATGAAACAGTCATTATAAATGAAGTGTTAGGTGAAGATGAAAGAGCAGCCGTAAAAAGTTTGAACTCTGATTTTCTGGTCTGAATGGGGGGGAAAAAGGACATAATTTTTTTGCAAAAAAAAAAAAAAAAAAAAATGGCCATTTTTGTTTCCATTCAGACCAGAAAATCAGAGTTCAAACTTTTTACGACTGCTCTTTCATCTTCACCTAACACTTCATTTATAATGGCTGTTTCATAATAATGAAAGCCATCAGTCTATCAGAAGAAAATGATCGATTCCAAAGGTATAATCTTTCATTTGACGCCCCTTTGTTCTGGCGCCCGGGGCACATGCCCCCTCTGCCCCCCCCCCCCTTAGTTTCTGCCCTGCAAATACCAAGTACTCGGCTGGTCGAATATTTTTATATTTCAAAGATTAAAGACATTAAAATGTTAAATTTAAAAATAATTTTACATAATATTTATTGTAGAAACTTACATCTTGCTAAACAAGAACGTTTTACAAGTAAACTTTATACATGAAAAAAATCTGCTTTGAGGTATTTAAGAAGAGAAGTTTAAAATTTTATTAATTAAAAAAATTTGATATTTCATAGCTTCTTCTGGTGAATTAAACCTAGTGAATATATATATTTTTTTAATTCTAAAACAAACAACTCAGCAAAAGTAACTTTTCTACTGTCTTTGATTTAGCAGGGAAGTTTTTAAATGCATCTTAGATCAGTGTTTCGTATGGCGATTATTTTTAGAAATTGTAAACATACACATTGTTCCTAAAAAAATTGTAACAAACTTTCAAAAGAGATAATGTGGTCAAGACAAAAAATTTTTGAAGAAGAAACAACACCTCACTCCATTTATTCCATCAAAATTACAGTATATTCAGTCAAAAATTCTGGGTGTGCATGTGCAAGTACAAGCCGAAACTGAATTTTCGTTCACAGCTTTATCAGTAAATGAAGATATTTTTGCAAGATTTGTTTCATATTAATTTAGTTCGTATTAAATGTGATGATATCATTGAAAATGACTGAATTTTGGTCTGTGACACGGTATAAATACTATAAATTTCATTCTGAATAAAGGAATGTCAACTTCATACTTGTTTAAATATGAAAAGTGGCAATTTCCAGCACTTCTCATCATGATATTATATTTGACAGAAATCAAAGCAAGTTTGTTAAACATATAGCTGTGATATTTTCGCTAGGGTTAACAAATGAAAATCCAAGTTTGACCTCGAATGAGATGAGATACACTTTATTTATAACTGAATAAGTGGATTGCGATTATGGTTTTTTCTGAGCAAAATTTGTCTTTCTTGATGTGTATTATCAACCCTGAAAGTTTTTCTGTTTTGATTAGAAGCTCCCTTTTTTTTTGTGAAAAAGCAAGAAACAGATTATTTACTAGAAAAGGTTCAGGAACTTGCATTTTTACATTGTTAATTCCTATGAAAATCCCCATTAATGGTTAGTTTTCTTAAGTAATACTTTACAAAAAGCAAATAATGCAAAAACATTCTCTTAATATGATTAACTCTTAAATATGATTCTGTTTCTAATTATTATGAATATCTTTATAAGTTGACAGTTAAAAACTGAAATTGTGTAAGATTTAAAAAAATGTTTTTTAAGTATTCGGTTTGGCCGAATATCTTGATATTCGGCCTAACCGAATATCGGTAACATGGCCGAAAAGGCCGATTACAGAATAGACACCGAATATTCGGTACATCCCTATTAGCTACTATATGCAATGGTATATTGTATCTTCGAAAAATTAAAAGTTTCTTGAAAAAATTATTTAAAAAAAATGCGGGAAAAAAATCCTTAAGGGTGTTTTCAAATTAAAACAGCTACTTTCTGAGACATTTCTAAATTCATTTTTTTTCGGAAATTGGCAGATGTTGCTATTCAGAAACTATGTAGTCAAAAGACGTTTTTCATTTTTTGGCAAACGCAAAAGATTTTTCAGAAAATATTGTCAAAGTTGGCGTTTTGAACCGAATTTCGAAAACGGCAGCTCGAGAAAGGCAAAAAACTTGTCGTCAAGTGACCACAATCGCTTATAACGCGATAAGTAATTTTATCAAAAAATGTAAAACTAGTTTCCATTGTATTCCGCTTCAACAGTCAGGCCTGCCAATATGCTTAAAAATGAGACAGACAATTTTGCGTTGTTCAGTACGAAGCTCGAGAACCGCTTTAAAGGAAAATAATAATAAGATAGAGAACTATAAAATAATGGATTTTTTTCCTTTGTAACTTAATATAAACCGACGATATGTTTTAAGATCTGGATCTGTTCTTGTCACGGGGTAGTGGAGGATATACGTAGATATACGCCATATACCCTCTCTCTGGATTTTTTTAAGAAACTTTGCATACCTTGTGCTTCTCAAATAAAACATTAGCGTATACTGTATCCGTGAATGTTCATAACTTTAGCCTATACCCTTTGTTTTTTTTTACGACTGCAACACTGGTCTTTGTCATTCAGTTCAAAAAGATATTTTTAGGTAGCTTTCATTACAAAAAGCTACCTATTGCAGCCGTTCAGAGGAAAGCGATTTCAAAAAATTTTGGTATATTTTCATCGATCATGACCCCCAGACCCCGAAACCACCCTCCGTTCAAAATTTATATATATATATATATATATATATATCTGACCTATGTCACACTCTAACTCTCGTAATTATGAACCGATTTCGATGTAATTCGGTGTGTACATAGTACATACCAATGTCTCGACCGAGTTCGTTGGCCAGCTTCATCCGCCGTTTTGTTTCAAAATGGCGGCCATTTAAAAAATTTTAAAAAATTTAAAATTTGAAATGTGGTACCAAAAAATTAAAAAATGGAAAAATATTTTTTCCTTATGTATTTGACCTTTATACAAAGATTCCGGAGCAGTTTTTATTTCGTCTATATCTTAAAAAATGGCTGAGTTATAGCATTTTGAATTTCTAGCGTGGCTGGCATTTTGAAACGTCCTGAATTTTGTCACGCGATAAAAGGCGTATTTATGAACTGATTTCGATGTAATTCGGTGCGTACATAGTACATACCAATGTCTCGACCGAGTTCGTTGGCCAGCTTTATCCGCCATCTTGTTTCAAAATGGCGGCCATTTAAATTTTTTTTTAATTTAAAATTTGAAATGTGGTACCAAAAAATTGAAAATGGAAAAATATTTTTTGCTTATGTATTTGACCTTTATACAAAGATTTCGGAGCAGTTTTTGTTTCGTCTATATCTTAAAAAATGGCTGAGTTGCAGCATTTTGAATTTCTAGCGTGGCTGACATTTTGAAAAGTCCTGAATTTTGTCACGCGATAAAAGGCGTATTTATGAACTGATTTGGATGTAACTTCGTTTATACATAGTACATACCAATGTCTCGACCGGGTTCGTTGGCCAGCTTCATCCGCCATCTTGTTTAAAAATGGCGGCCATTTAAATTTTTAAGAAAAATTTAAATTTGAAATGTGGTACCAAAAAATTGAAAATTGAAAAAATATTTTCTTCTTATGTGTTTGACCTTGATAAAAAGATTCGGGAGCAGTTTTTGTTTCTTCTGTATCTTAAGAAATGGCTGAGTTATAGCAATTTGAATTTCTATTGTGGCTGACATTTTAAAACGACCTGATTTTTGTCACGCGATAACAGGCGTATTTATGAACCGATTTGGATGTAACTTGGTCTGTACATAGTACATACCAATGTCTCGACCGAGTTCGTTGGCCAGCTTCATTCGCCATCTTGTTTCAAAAGTGTTGCATTTAAAAATAAATTAAATTTAAAATGAGGTATTAAAAAATTGGAAAATGAAAAAGATTTTTTTTTATGTGTTTGACCTTGATACAAAGATTCCTGAGCAGTTTTTGTTTCTGAAAATTTGTTCTTTTGTTTATATCTTAAAAAATGTTTGAATTATAGCACTTTGAATTTCTAGCATGGCTAACATTTTGAAACGATCTTGTATTTGTCACGCGATAACACACGTATTCGCCTATTTCGATGTAAGAAGGCATGTGGATAGTATACATCAATACCTAGACCAAGTTTGCTGGCCAGATTCATCAGCCATCTTGTTTCAAAATGGCGGCCATTAAATTAAAAAATATATATATATTTAAAGTGAGGTGCAAAAAAATTAGAAATTGAAAAAGGTTTCTTTCTTAAGTATTTGACCTTGATATAAGGATTCAGAGCATTTTTTGTTTGTCTATATCTTAAAGTATGGCTCAGATATAGCAGTTTCAATTTCTATTGTGGGTGACATTTTGAAAAATCTGATTTTTTGCATGCGACAGCACTCGTATATATCAACCGATTCCGATGTGAGTGAGCATGTGCACAGCAATTACTAAGGTCTCGACCAAGTTCACTGGTTAGCCTCATCCACCATGTTGTCTTAAAATGGCAGGCACTTTAAGAAATCTCCGAATTTGGCAGCCAAATATAAGTTACTTTAAAGAAAAGCAGCTTGGATAAAGCTAATTTCGCGAAATTCTCATTCATTATATTGATAAAAATTAGTATTGAATCTCCTATATTCGGTTTCCACTAAATTGAGCTTCGTGTGTTTGAATGATATAAGTTGGCTTTTTTAAAATAAGGAATATGAAAGCTACCTCTTCCTCCCGGCACTGGCCGGAAGGACTTTTTATTTATGTTTTTGAACTTGTTTTAAAATCATCAGTTGTATTGATATATAAAGACAAGTGCATTGGTGATAAGCATTAATCTTTCTTCTTATGGGCGTTTTGAGACATACAATTACTTTCTGCTGCAAAAACTGAAATCAATTTTTTCCTTTGTTTTCTGAAATGAAGGGATCTCAAAGTTAATTTAAAATAATTAAAAAAATCCTTTGACTTGAACCAGGTTAATTCATGTAACAAATCAAAGCTACAGCTTACAAAAAAATGCAAGCAAAGTAATTTTCAGAAAATAAAATAATTTTCCACACTGTCTACCCTCTCTCCCCTTCCCCTTCTCTATCGAAAAAAAAAAATCTTTTTGTGTTCAACACTCTTTTTTTTTATTATTGCAAATTAAAATAACAATATTTAATTTTTTTATACTTATGCTCAATTGCTCAACATGATATTTGTCTATTTCAATACTGAATACTTTCTATTTCTATGTTACAAGTTCCAGCTTAAAAATTCAACAGAAAAAATATCCTACAAATAAAGTGCAGCTTTGATTAGCCACATTTTTTGGTTTTTTTAAAAACTATTTAAAGCTGTTCTGAAATCGTAACATGCATCTTTTTTTGCACTTTCGTGAAGAAATTTTCATTTTTAAATGCACGAAATTTGCAGATATCCTTTCTTATTCGTAAAGGAGTAGCGTTTCTCTTTTTTCCTATAAAGGTAACTGGTCTTTCAGAAAATGGTGCCAAAGTTGACGTTTGATACAGATTTTATTAAAACGTGACAATCGGCGAAAGATCATTATGAAGTAGCAATTGATTATAACTTAATATGTAGTAATACATTTATCAGAAAATTTAAAAGCGCTATTTGATTTCAAAGCACTTCATGCCTCATGCCTGCTGATTACATGCTTCTGGATAAAATGTCTGCTTAAATGTGTCAGAAAATTTAACATTCTTGAGAGGAGTAAAAATATTTTTTAAGAACAAGTGTTTTTTTGTTTTTGTTTTTATAAACGTGGCATTTAATACGAAGTAAGAAAACTGTTTAGTTATTTCAAATCTGAATCCGTGCACGGGTGTATTTGATAATTTTGATCATATGTGACAGAAAAATGCACAATATAAGAATAGGAGGGTTTGGATTTTATTTTTTATTTTCTTTTATTTCTTTCTCTTTTTTTTCTATAATTTTCTCATTGAAGTAGTCCGCAACAATTATCCTTATTCTAATTACCAGAGAATATAAAAATTTCTCTCATACTTTTTTTATTTAATTTTTATTAATTTTCTTATTTTTTCTTACGTTTTTACTTGGATAAATATTTATGGAAAAAGAGAAATAAATAAAAGAAAATAAAAAATAAAATCCAAATCCTCCTATTCTTATATTCTGCATTTTTCTGTCACATATGATCAAAATTATCAAATATACCATACACTGATTAAGATTTGAAATAACTAAACAATTTTCTAACTTCGAATTAAATGCCACGTTTATGAAGAAAAAACACTTGTTCTTAAAAAGTATATTTACTCCTCTCAGGAATGTTAAATTTTCTGACACATTTAAGTAGACATTTTTTTAATCCAGAAGCATGAAATCTGCAGGCATGCTGAGGCATGAAGTGCTTTGAAATCAAATAGCCTTTTTAAATTTTCTGACATAAAGATATTACATACAAAATTATAATCAATTGCTACTTCATAATGATCTTTTGCCGATTGTCACGTTTTAAAAAAATCTGTTACAAACGTCAGCTTTGGCACCATTTTGGCAAAACATAAATTAGGCCTTACCAGGCCTAATTAATGTTTTCTGTACCGAGCCGGGACTGGTTTCATTCTTCCAAGTCTTCACGAGCCAAAATTTTCAGTCCCGGTTTTTACCCAACCCGTATGAAAATCATTGTCTCAGCGTGGCCTGGTAGCAAAATACAGCGAAATTAAAATATAGTGATACGTGTGAAAAAGAATGACGGAATCCTGTTTTAAACTGGAAAATGTGTTGATCCATGCAAAATTAATATAATAGTATGTGAGAAAAGAATATATACAGTGAAACCTCGTTAACGCGAACACTCAAGGGGAAACGTTTTTTGTTCGTGTTAAAAGTAGTTCGTGTTATCCGAACTTAAATGCATTACATACAACTGCGACGAGACAATCGGAAACAGTTCGTGCTAAAAGTAATTCGCGTTAAGCGTGTTCGTGTTAACGAGGTTTGACAGTAATACATTTACACCTATTTAAAAGGGAACTTGTCTATAATGCATTTTTTTACTTTACTGTGCGATTCCGTCTTAGAAGAGTTTACTATATAGCATGTTTTAGATTTTTAAGTCTCCAATACATGGAATATGGATTAACAAAATTAATGATAATCGAAACATTTCCATATAACAAATAGAGATTTATTTAAAATAAACGGTCAAGTCCGAGTGTTACTCGCGCACAGAGGGTCCCGTAGAATAAATATATGAATTTGCAATTGTATTATAAAAAAATAACCGTGTCTAAAATAATACTAAGACTGTAAAAAACTATACAATATAGTGTTGGGTATAACAGTATATATTAGAAAAGTGCAAATGGATCTATCATGAAAATTCAAAGAGATATGGAACCTAAATAATATCAAATATAACTTTTCTGTATAACTCATTTTTTAATATTATCCTAATCTGTTTATGATGAACTTAATTCAGTACTGACAATAAAAGCAGTGCATATTTAAAATTCATTTAGCATTTCATAAAACTAAATTCAGCCTAGAAATAACCTTTATTTCTACAGTGTAGCTAAAACAAAACCTTTGTTCAAAGTTTAAATTTGGCATTGTGCTAAGCGCGCCTCGAAAGGAGGTCGCAAAGTTGCAACGCGCGCCACCTTGGTCAGTGCCGCGCTTTTCCAGATATGTTTTTAATTAACTTTTAAAGTCACTCGAGGCGTATTGAGAGATACACTCAATGCAAACTAGTCGCGAATCCCACAGTATTTATGTTATTCAATTAAACTAATTAAACCTTTCGAGGAAGGTGACCTTAAAAAAAGGACACCTAATTTTAATTTCAAAACAGACAAACGGCACCAAGAATATTTAATTAAAAATTTCCTTTTATCATGTACTTGAAAATAAGCAAGTCTGTATTTTCTGATAAATTCGTTTATAAATTCTGGTGTCAGTCCATTATTTCATAAGTTTATATACAGAATTACTCCGCGCCGGAAAGGGTTAAGCGGTCGCAGGACTCTTAAAGCTTCAAAATTTTAGAAATTTTAATTTTTTTAGATGTTAAACTCCTATCTTTTCTGAATATTTTGATATACTTGTTTCCTTGAAATTCCCATTAGAACAGAAGTTATGGCTTTTAGAATTATACTCGCACAATAGCTGAAGCGGCGTTTCCGAAACTTTGAAGAAATTTTTCTCCAAATGTCGTTTTTTGGGCATAAGGCGCAGGATACCTCAAAAACTTCTGAATATTTTTTCATGAAATTTTCAAAACATATATTTCATGTTAGTCTGTATAAACTGAACCGAAAAATTCCTTTTTATTTTCAAAAAAATATTTTTTCAGTGATTATACTGTTGAAATTTTCAAAATTTTGTATTAGCTAAATGCAACATTGCATTAAAAATATAAAAATGCTTTAAATACAAATTTATTTAAGTTCAGAGTAATTATAATAATATGAAGTATAAGTAAGCACTAAAATTTTCATTCTAGTTGCAATATTTATTTTGTAACCCTGCAAACTGTTATGCCAATTTTCTGTTCGACAAATGTCTAACAGTTTCGAGCCCCCTATAAATACTAATTCTGCATCTTGCAATTTTTTAAATACATGAAATGAAAGAACATACTTATATCTTTCATCCCAATTAAAATTGTGTTTTAAAGTGATATACATTTTAAGACATTAAATGTTGAAAATGGGTTTTTTCTTTTTTTTTCCAATTTTTAGGGTCTTGAGACCCCTGAAGTTTGTATGTTTTTAACAATTTGACATTTATTGCTTTTATACTGTTACTGGACATTACATCACACATATATATAATTAAAAGTTGTTAACTATGCATAGAGTACGCCGCTCCTGTCATTGTGTATGTCCAAACTGACCGTATCTTTAAGGGATAATATCTCAGCTAATTACTGATGATTTTTTTCGAAATTCATTTTCAACAATGCTTTTTTACTTCTGCTACGATAGGTACATCCAGCGATGCTCAACAATTTTTCTGAATGCCCATAAATCTAAATTTGTGTGTAACAGAAAAATGCAATTTTCTCAAAAACTATGTGACCTATGGTGATCGCTATAATTTTCCGGCAAGGTTTAAATTAACGTCTACTACCTCCAATTTTTTCATAATTTTAGTTTCAGTAGATTCGGAATTAGATTCGGGGGGATATATTTTTGCGCTATATTTTCGACAATATCTTTGAAAATATAATACCTAAAATTAAAAGGAATGTATTTTTGAGTTCAGCGTTATGAAAGCTTTCCCACGATACCCCACACGATATGCAAAGAAAAGATTTTTTTTTTCAAGTACCATACCATTTCAAGCCCCTCTACATTTTTACTAAATATATTTATGAATGTTTATTAATCTGAAAATATGTGTGTCAATGGTCTTTATTACTTCCCCGAATTTGAGCTTTCCACGTTCCATAGTTTACGAGTAAAATGGCTGTGACAGACAGACAGACACGGGAGTGAACTTGTAATGGTCCCGTTTTTACTTTTTAAGTACGGAACCCTAAAAAAATAAATATTGCAGCCTACGGCATTTCTATAAAAATAAAGATTACAAAAGAAAAAAAAAAGAAAGAAAGAAATTGAAAAGCTAAGATTACGTATTTTTGATCAGAATTCCTCGTACAGACAAATTTTTAACCAAATCGACGTAAAAGTCAATGTTTTGTAAAAATTCATTTGGGCCGCGCCAGGCTCGGGTCGAGATTTTCATTTTTTTCCCGGCCAGGATGGTCTCAGGCTGAACTTTTAGCTGCTATAACGCCGGGCCAGGCCAATAATTTTTTTCGACAGGCCTGGCCGAGTTCAAGCCTACCTTTTATAATGGGCCGGGTCGAATTTTTCTATGGGTCGGTCTGGCCCGGGTCTGAAAATTTCTATCCGTAGAGACTTCTAACTTAAAATTTAAAAAGAATTGCAAATTTCAAACTTTGAGTTATAAAGAAAAGAATATATTTTTAAATATTTTCTATTGAATTTATTTTTATTGTAATAATAAGTAATCAATCTAAAGCTGCCATTTTACACCTCATATATATATATGAGGCTCCTTTATATATATATATATATATATATATAACGTAGTGAGGTGGTGTGATGCAACCACAAAATTTGATTTCTTGTCTTGTGCACTCCACAAAATTTAGCGAATTAAAATAAGAAAAGCTCCTGTGAATTTTGCTTTATTTACTAGAATAAAAACAACTGAAAAAGTACTGTAAGTGTACATACATATAAATATACGTATCTAAATACCAGAAAAAAAATTTCTTCATAATTGAATTTTCTTTGGGTTGGAAAACACCTCACCTGATCAGTTAAGGGTTAAAATCTTTAAAATTACTTTTTTCCTCTGCTTTATTCGTAATTGTGCAATACGATAAATAAATCAGCCTTTATCTACTTCACTCCCTCCATTCATAATTTCTACTACCCTCGCTCCCTCCAGTTTGTAAAATTTTAAATGGTTGAAATTATTTAGTTCTTTGTTAAAATTTTTGGTCTGTTTTTTTATATATTGCTGAAATAATAAATAAATGTCTACCCCTCCCCCCCCCCCCCACCTCGCCCAAAAGAAAATAATGCGAAAAAACACAAAATACAAATAAATAAAAAATACAAAAAAATACAAAATTTACTATGAACATTCGGTAAATTCGATCTCCACATCCCCCCTCCCCCCCCCCCCCCCCAAGCGAAATGCTCTAGCTACGCCACTGCTCGTTTGCTAACTTCATCCGCCATCTTGTTTCAAATGGCGGCCATTTAAAAATTTAAAAAAAAATTAATTTAAAATGAGGTACAAAAAAATTAGAAATTGAAAAAGATTTTTTTTCTTATTTATTTCAGCTTGTTACAAAGATTCCGGATGATTTTTTGTTTTCCCTTTATCTAAAAAAAAGGCCGAGATATAGCAGTTTGAATTTCGAATGTGTGTGACATTTTGAAAAATCTGATTTTTTGCCTGCAACAGCACTCGTATATATCAACCGATTTAGATATGAGTGAGCATGTGCGCAGGAATTACTAAGGTCTCGACCAAGTTCAATTGGTGAGCTTTGTTGCGCCCATTATGTTGTTTTAAAATGGCGTGCTATCACCGATAATTCGGGTTAATATAATTATTAATATAATTCGGGATATCACCGAATTTGGCGACAAAATATAAATCACTTTAATAAAACCAGCATTGATAACGCTGACTAATTTCGCGAAATTCTCATTCATATTCAATGTTGACAAAAATTAGTATTTAATCTTCTATAATCGGGTTCCACTAATTTGAGCTCCGTGTGTTTGAATAATATAAGCTGGCTTTTAAAAAATAAGGAATATGAAAGCTACCTCTTCCTCCCGGCACTGGCCGGAAGGACTTTTTTATTTAAATCTAACAAAAGGGGGGAATTTTGCGTGGGAAAAAAATTGGCGATTCAAGCGCTCGAATACGCCATCTGGTGGAGAAAAGATATAGCTTCTCGCTTCAGGATAGTCGCGTGCAAGCGCATTGCATTACATGTATTTTAAATTTGTTCAGAATGTTTATTCTTTTGCACAATTTCAGATTTCCTGTGACATTTGTATTCTGTCTTGTATGACAAAGTAAAATTTATCCGAATTTGAATATCTAAGACTTTCAAATGCATTTACAATAAAGAATTATTTCAAATGGCACTTTAGCATTAGTTAAAGGGAAATTAAAGGGACAATTTTCCTGTACCGAAGGCTGCGAGCAGCGCCTCTATAGGCCGTTTTAATTCCCAATGTTTAAAGAAAAATTATTTGGCAAACTCAGATTTTTTTTTTTTTTTTTTTTTTTTTTTTTTTTTTTGTAATCGCCATATATCAAAGTTTAATCTCCTACTAGCAGAATATGCAAAAAGCGGGTTTTTGTTTAATTAGATTTTTTGTAGGGGAGTAGAGGAGGGTGTAACAGGATGTAAATAAAAGAATTTAAAAAAATAATAAATGCTAATGCTTTAATAATATCAAAAGATATTTTTTTAATTAGTTTTCAAATTTGTAATGTTTTTAAAGGCATTTTATAACTGAGTTGAAAGAAAATTTAAAAAAGTTAAAATAATTAATATTCTAAGATTTTGTTTCTATGTCTTAAAAAAATTAAACTAAAAATGGATATAAATAGTCAATTATATAGTTTTGCTTTATTAGATTTTTCCCTATTCAATAGAATTACATAGTATGTTTTGAATTATTATCCTAGAACTAATTAGTGTTTTGTTGTTAATTGATAGTTTGTCATTTATTTGTTAGTTATATATGAAAGTGATGGCTAACAGAGTTGTTCATATAAGTTAAAGTTTTTCTCTTCTCATAATGGTATTTGTGAGTTTTTTTAAAATAAATGTTTTAAAAATGCATGCAAATGTAGTTTTTAATGTAGTTTATCCATTGCAAGAAAACTTTAAAATAATTAAATTTTCGCTAATCTCCCTGCATGTTTCTCCCAATCTCTCTCTCAAAAACAGGAATGAATTTCATTCCAAAGATAGTTTCACATATTGGAAGAACGAATAAAAGCCTTGCTTCGGGAAAAGGAAAAAATAGCTAATTTATTTAATCAGTCTCTTTTTAAGTGCGGTTCAATTGTTAAAATCAAAATGCACCCTAAAGAATACATATAATGATCGTGATAGAAACTATGTCTGTTCATAGCTTCAACAATTATAAACAATATAGGTTTACTTACAGCATTTGAAAGGATTTTAAAATTTATACATATCGCATAATTTTTCTCCCTTGTTAAAATGCGATTGCGACTAATATTATATTAATTGATATTTATGATATAAATGTCTTAGATCGTAAGTGAAAATCATTATAAAATATTAATTTAAATTAAAAACCACCAAAAAATAAATAAATAAATAAATTACAATCATTTATACATTATGTAATTACTTGTACCAAATATTTATTAAATCATATAAAATGAAAATCAATATAGGTTTTACCATAACTCATTTTGCAAATCTACATATATCTACAGAAAATTTTGTGAATGCTGTGTAAAAGTTCTCACGTTTTTCTTTAGAAACTGTGTAAACGCGCAATTTTTTAAATTATAATTAAATAAAACTAGTCGGGAAAAAAATCATTCGATGTCTTGTTTCTCAAACTGAAAAAGAATTCAGAAATATTTTTCGTATATTGTCCACAATAACCGTAGAGCTATCTATCTCCCTACCACTGGGGTCATAAATTTTATCTACTGACCGGGGTGGACTTCGCGGTAATTAACAGTACCCGCCTACTTGACAGGACTGGGGGGAGGGGTAGGCATCAAGCTGCTGTCTCGGAGAAATACGAAATCTTTTCTTACTGATCAAGACTCTTAATATCTGAAGAAGGAACATTCTCCCCTTTTTCGTCCTCCTCATCTGTCGTCTGTTGCGCTTCTAGGTGAAGGTCTTGCAGTTCTTCACTGTTTATCCTCCAACTCTTCCATATCCTCACCACCCACCTCCAAACCCATGGACACTTCCCAAAACCAATAATTGACTACACTACATATATCGGGTCTGCTGGATCTGGAAACTTTGTTTGGTCTCATGGTGGACCAATCGCAATCGATAAAAAATGCCCCAAAATACACTGGAAATAATTGAAAATGTTAGCCTAGACGCGCGGAGTGATGCACACACGACGGCCTCACTAAGCAGGAGAGCGCGTGGTCACCCATTTTTGTTTACAGAAAATGCAGCGAGCACACCGACGAAAACCGAGGCAAATTTTTCGCAGAAAAAAATCGACGATAACCGAAGTAAACGAAAACCCAGGTATTACTGTATTCATCTCTTAATGGTTAATATGTAAAAAAGTAGTTCCTACATTTTGATTTTGTGATTGTTCAAATTGACATTCTTGAAAATTAATGTAGTATTTAAACTGCCGAATCATAAAAAAAATCATTATTTTTAAACAAATTTTAAAAAGCGAAAGCGTGGCATTCTCGGCATTTTCATTTTTTATGTGTTTAAAGCATTTTCTTAGAGGATTCTCACAAAGTATATTTCTATGCAAATATTTTACCTTTCAGGTTCTATGAAAATATGTATTTTCTCTAAAGAAAATGTCTGTGCCTCCGATAATCTCTCAAGTAACAGAAAATACTTGTGAAGAATATCCCAAAGTATTTTTACAATGTGGTCCTCTAAAAGAACGCTTTGATATCGATATAAAGGAAAAACCCTTTGTTTGTGAAATATGTTCCAAAGGATTTTCACAGAGGAATAATCTAAAAGCACATTTGCACACCCATACAAAGAAAAAACCTTTAGTTTGCGAAATATGTTCCAAAGAATTTCCATACAGGTCTCTTCTTAATAGACACTTACGTACCCATACAAAAGAAAGACCGTACATTTGTGAAATATGTTCCAAAGGGTTTTCACTAAGTGGTCATCTGCAAGAACATTTGCGTATCCATACAAATGAAAAACCTTTTGTTTGTGAAATATGTTTGAAGGGATTTTCAAGACGTAGAGATCTGAAAAAACACTTACATACCCAAACCAAAGGAGCACGTTTCGTTTGCGAAATATGTTCCATAGGATTTTCACTAAGTGCTCAACTGAAAGAACACTTGCATACCCATACAAAGGAAAAACCGTTTGTTTGTGAAATATCTCCCAAAGGATTTTCACAGAGGGATAATCTGAAAGCACATTTGAACACCCATACAAAGGAAAAACCTTTTGTTTGCGAAGTATGTTCCAAAGAATTTCCATATAGGTCTTCTCTTAATAGACATTTGCATACCCATACAAAAGAAAGACCGTACATTTGTGAAATATGTTCCAAAGGATTTTCAGAAAGTGGTGCTCTGAAAACACATTTGCGTATCCATACAAATGAAAAACCTTTTGTTTGCGAAATATGTTTGAAGGGATTTTCAAGAAGTGGGCATCTGAAAGGACACCTGCGTACCCATACAAAGGAAAAACCTTCTTATGTTTGTGAAATATGCTTCAGAGGATTTACACACAGTGGTAATCTGAAACAACACTTGCGTACCCATACAAAGGAAAAACCTTCTTATGTTTGTGAAATATGTTTCAAAGGATTTTCACACAGTGGTAATCTGAGAACACATTTGCGTACCCATACGAAGGAAAAACCTTATGTTTGTGAAATATGTTTCAGAGGATTTTCACACAGTGGTAATCTGAAACATCACTTGCGTACCCATACAAAGAAAAAGCGTTTTGTTTGTGAAATATGTTCCAAAGATTTTTCGCATGAGAAAAATTTAAAGTCACATTTGTGCACACATACAAAGAAAAAATTTTGTTAAATGTGTTCTATAGGAAGCATTTCCACATATATACAGAAGGAAAACTATGTTCTTATTAGATATGATCCAAAAGATTTTCACAAAGGTCTCGTCTAACAATACACTTGCATACCCATACCAATAAAAGACCTTATATTTGTGAAATATGTTAGATGTTAAATAAAAAATAGATATCCGAAACATTTACTTATCCATACAAAGGAAAAACTATTTGTTTATGAAATATCTTCAAAAATGTTTTCATAAATTTTTTAACCAACATTTGTGTACCTATACAAACGACAGATCTTTTATTTATGAAATATAGGATTTAAACAAATTTGCACAGTGCGAGTGTGTTTTAGTGGAATAACCCCTTGAGGGGCAAGCAATAATGTCTCTATAATATTGAATTCTCACTGGAAGAACCGAAAAATTTTGCTTTTAAATAAGGAAAAGCAATTTTCCCCCAAAGTTAAAAATATAAAATTTAGTTAAAAGTTTCTGGTGAGAATCTCATTTAACACTTACCGGCGCGGTGTCCTTAAAAAAGGACACCTAATTTTAATTTCAAAACTGACAAACGGCACCAAGAATATTTAACTAAAATTTCCCTATTATAATGTACATGAGAATAAGCAAGTTTGTATTTTCTAATAAATTCGTTTATAAATTGCGGTGTCAGTCCATTATTTCATCAGTTTATAAACAGAATTACTCCGCGCCGGTAAGGGTTATATAAGGTGCTATATATTTTATCCCACCGCCCCTCAAGCGGTTAAACAATTTCGAGCAGGTCCGGTGTCATTAAAAGAGAGCATTCGGCCAGGATCTTGTCATTATCCCTTCTATCACTGCTGCGGTGGATGTAGCCGTTAGAAATGACCGACGACTGACGGTGGAAAACATTCAGCTCATGTTGGGTATTAGGCACGGTATCGCTCACGCCATATTGAGAGAGCGCTTGACATACTGTTTTCGTCATACAGAGCAGGCTTTCGGGGATGATTTTCACTTCCTGACACTACTTCCACAGTCAAAAAGCGCACTACACCTCGCTCTCGCTGTTCCTCTTTCTTGTCCTCCATAGTTATGTCGGACGCACACACGACCATGGAAAAAGGAATAGTTCCAACTTCTTTGCACACGACTTGGACTTGGACTTGGAAGAGGTATGGAGAGGAGTACCAGGAATCAGTGACTCCGCACCTCCGGTAGTAACCTGTGGTAGAAACATTCAAACCATAGCCAATGTCCAGAACATCTGGAAACGCGTAAAGGAAAAGCTACCCGATATAAATATATTAAAAAAAAAAAAGGCCATTTAAAGGCACCAAACAAAAAGATATAAAAATACAAAAATAAAAGTTAATGAAGTTAAAAAGGATTAATAGAAGATATTTAAAAGCAATAATTACAAATAAGAATAAAAACAAAATTTACAAGAAGTTAAGTAGTGAGCATTAAGGGAAAAATAACCCTATCAAAGCGACAGTAGTGGCCTAACCAGGGTCGATATTCTCAGGGAGATGAAGAGTGGCACGAGGTCTACGCCCTCGGGCCCGTTCATCATATACAGAAATATTATGGAAAATAGGATTAGGAATGTGAGGAATGCTACTGAAAAATTTTGTAGCTTGATTTTTGATGACAGATCTGATCGGTGGAACTTTGACGTCATGGTGGATTGTAGTATTTCTCTTGTACCAAGGTGCACGGACGATACCACGAAGAGTCTTATTTTGAAGGATCTGAATTTTTTGAAGGTTTGTTTTAGCAGCAGAACCCCAGATCTGGGCACAGTAGAGAAGTATGGGGCGAAGAACTGTCTTATGTAACAGTATTTTATTGCCCATACTCTTCATTATATAAATGATTTTCTGCAAAGGAAATCTAAGTATGTTTCTTAGAATTTATACAGAAAAAAAGCCTTCATTAGCCAAGTCTTAATTCCTTAATTGTGTTGTCGAAACTGAGCTTTAATTACAAAAACATGCAAATTCTGTCAATAAATTATCTGTCAATATTAAATACAATTTTAAGTTTTCTTTTATTAAACCGCCATTTGTATAATTTAAAAGGATATAAATGGGATAAAATACAACTCAATTCAAATTTGCTATCAAACCAAAGTAATATTAAGTAGAACAAGAATTTCTTTTGCTATTTTTTTTTTCAAAATTATGTTGTATAACAATTTTAAATCAATTTGAAGGATTATTTTAACTTTAAGAGCACAAATTATTATATTTTTATACAGGGGCCTCGCTAAGGGGGGTGGGGGACGGGGGGAGCCTCCCCCCCCCCAAACATTCGTGAATGTTATTACACTTGGCAAATTTACAAACTTAGTCCGCAAATTTTGTTAAAATTTTAATAAAAACTATAATATATTTTCTATTTTTGATAGACTAGGCAAAAATTACAAAACTAATTGGGAATATTATTAAACTTTTAACAAATAAGAACTATATTACATTTTTTAACTGTGGTAAGTTGGCAAAATTATAAAACGAGTTGGCAAATACTGAAATTTGACTTGGCAATTTAAGGTTGTCTCCCCCACCAATAAAAAGTCTTAGCGATGGCACTGTTTTTATAGTTGTATAATCATCTAAAATTAAAAGAAATATACAGTTTTTCACGATATTTTTTTTCCCTAAAAAGTATAACTATAAGAAAAACTTGTATTAAAAAAAACATTACATTTTAAAAGAAAGTGTTACATTAGTTTTTAATTTCTCAAGTTTTGAAGACTCAAATGCTGAATTGTCAGTTAAAAATTATTATTATTTGAACCCTAAATCAAGCTCGGTTATACAGTCGTGGCCATAAGTTTAGGACCACCACTGAAAATTATGATCCAGACAATAAATTGAATACTCACTCGTTAGTAAAATTATAAACTCCGTTTATTACATGAATATTACATTTCTACGCATATAAATTAGATTCATTAAACACAAATTTTACAGAAAAATCAATATTTTGTTG
Source organism: Maratus speciosus (assembly GCA_963932465.1). NCBI lineage: Eukaryota > Metazoa > Arthropoda > Arachnida > Araneae > Salticidae > Maratus > Maratus speciosus. The sequence continues at coordinate 99,819,511 of OZ010797.1, read as the reverse complement.
GTCTGCCGTTAGCTTTTATTACATCATGCAAACGTTTTGGCATGCTCTCTACCAGACTTCGGCAGTATGGAGTTGGTAATTCTTTCACCCAAACTTCCTTAATTGCTTTTTCCAGTTCCTTAACACTAGTTGGCAGTTCCTCAGAGACCTTGTGCTTTAAGAGAGTCTATAAGTTTTCAATTGGATTCAAATCGGGACTGTTTCCAGGTCAGTCAAGGATTTGAATTTTCTTTGTCTTCAAGAACTGAGTAACAATTTTAGAGCTATGACATGGTGCACCATCGTGCATAAAAATTGTGCATTTATGAACGGTCATGTGTAATTCTAACTTTTCCTTCAACAAATCCAAGTATTTTTTTCCATTCATAGTGATTCCTGGTGGTAAGAAGAACAATGCAGCCGTTCCGTTCATTTACATTCCAACCCAAATCATGACACTTGGGGAGTGTTTAAGAGTCTGTAAAGTGTAAGGTTCATCGAATCGCTTTCCAGGAGGTTTTAGAGAATGGATTGAAGGGAGATGATAAAAATATCTCGGTGACTCAATAATCAGAAGGTTTTGTAGAAAAATAAACTTTATTAACATAACAACACATAGTCAAATATTCGCCATCGTCACTGACAGAATAATCTGCCGCTCCCTGCAGAATTCGAATGTTACTCGCGTCACGTGACTTCAAAAGCTCTCCGCAGAAAACGCGGGGGGAGGAAATGCGCCTCATTGCTATTGGCTGGCTCCTCGCGTGCGAGAGAGAGAGAAATAGCAGACGGCTACAGAGTATGCCCCCAGTGACGAAGTCGCGATTACAAAAAGGTAGCAATTAATAAGATACATAAGAAAGGTCTTGAGTAAAATTAAAGTACATATGATGCAAAAAAAAAATAGAAAATATATTATGCATTACATGAAAAACAATACTTTTGAGAAGGAAATAGTATGCACACTATAAACATCAAATGTTTTAAACAATATAATCCGTAACGAGATGTTTCGGAAAACGAACTTTACGACCAGATTTGGTGGTAGGGTGTTCAACAGGAGTAGTTGGAAAATTTATGGACTCATTTTGTTTTTGAGGTTGGGAAGGTGAAACAGAATCTGCTAATTGATACGCAGGTTTAATGCGATCAATAGATACAGTACAGCGCTTCCCGTTTATTTCCAAGTCAAACGTTTTCTCAGACCTGTCAATCACTCGATGAGGTCCTGTATAAGGGGGTGATAAGGGAGGATTGACTTTATCTGATCTAAAAAACACGTGTGAACAGGTTTTTAATGAGGGATTGACATAGATTTTAGGATTGCCATGCATTGCAGTGGCAATAGGATTTAACTTTCTCATTTTTTCAGTTAACTGAGTCACGTATGTAAGAGTAGGTGGTTGATTTATAGTTTCAGTGTTTATGAGATCAGAGGGTAGTCTGATATTTGTGCCATAAACAAGTTGAGCACAGGTCGCTTGGATATCATTTTTAAGAGCAGTGCGTAAACCAAGTAAGACAATGGGGAGGATTTCAGTCCATTGAATTTGATTGTGAGCTTTAAGAGAGCTCTTAAGATGGCGATGGAATCTTTCAATAAAACCGTTAGACTGTGGATGGTATGCTGTAGTTCTGATGCTTTTACATCCTAATCTATCTGTAAGCTCTTTGAAAAGAGTGGACTCAAAGTTTCTACCCTGATCAGTAGTGATGGTAACAGGGGTTCCAAATCTGGAGATCCAACTGTGTATCAATGTACGAGCAGTTGTTTCTGCAGTCATATCAGATGTGGGTATAACTTCGGGCCATCTCGTGAACCTATCAATGATGGTCATGCAATACTGATTGCCATCAGATGATGGTAAAGGTCCGATAAAATCAATATGAATATGGGCAAAACGAGCATCAGGTTCAGAGAATGTACCAATTGGTGATTTGGTGTGTTGAAATATTTTAGCTTTTTGACATTTCGTACAGCTGCGAACCATAGATTTTATGTCCTTACGCATGCGAGGCCATACAAATCGCTTAGAAATTAAATCTAATGAAGCTGAGATACCAGGATGTGAGAAATAATGTAAGGTTGAAAAAACTGATTGTCGCATACTTTTAGGAACAAATGGTCGAGGATGTTTTTGTGACATATCACAATATAAATGTACATCTTCGAGTGGAAAATAATGTTTTTCTAATTTTAATGAAGTGGTGTCAAATTCGAGAAGTTGTTTTAGCTCTTCATCATTTGTCTGAGCAGTGGCAAACTCTTTAAAATCTAACACATTAGGAGAAATTGAATCTATCTCAATTCGAGATAATGCATCGGCCACAATGTTGTCAGAGCCTTTAGTATATCTAATATCAGTAGAAAACTGTGAAATATAGTCTAAATGTCTCAATTGACGTGGGCTACATTTATCAGGGTTTTGTTGAAATGCGAATGTAAGGGGTTTTTGGTCTGTATAAATAATGAAATTCCGACCTTCTAGCATGTGTCTGAATTTTTTTATAGAACAATAAATAGCAAATAATTCACGATCATAAGTAGACCAATTTCTTTGAGATTTATTTAATTTACAGGAATAAAATGCTATTGGTTCCCATTGGTTTTCGGAGAGTTGCATTAAAGATCCACCAATTGCGACATTGCTGGCATCGACCCATAAGCTTAGCTGGGCGCCAGGAATTGGATGTCGTAATAATGTAGCTCGAGCTATAGCTTCTTTTGAAGCAGTGAAGGAAAGAATGGCTTCATCGTTCCATTGTAATTGCTCAGTTTTGTTAGCATTGGAACTGGGATGTTTTTTCCTATTTTTGTGTCCTTCTAAGAATTTAACGAGTGGAGCTAAAATATTGGCAGCTTTGGGAATGCACCGTCGATAAAAATTGAAAAGACCTAAGTAACGTCTTAGTTGAGTTAAGGTAGAGGGCTGGGGGAAATCTAGGATGCATTTTACACGATCAGGTAAGGGTTCAATTCCTGCAGCTGAAAGTTTGAATCCTAGAAAATCGATAGTGGATTGGCCAAATTTACATTTATCAACATTAATACACAGACCATACTCTTTAAGTCTAGAAAACAACAACTCAAGGTGTTCTAAATGTTCAGTTTCATTATTTGATGCAATTAGAAAATCATCAAGGAATGCGTAAACAAATCCTAAGTCACGAATTACGTCATCAATAAATCGTTGAAAAGTTGAGGAAGCGTTACAAAGGCCGAATTGCATACGAGTGCTTTCGAAAAGTCCGAATGGAGTGCAAATCGCAGTTTTATGTACATCATCAGGATTTATGGGAATTTGATGGTAGGCTTTTACAAGATCAATGTGACTGAAGATTTGTTTACCATGTAATTCAGCAGTGAAATCTGCGATACAAGGGATAGGATATTTCTCTTTAAAAGTTTGTGCATTTAGAGCACGATAATCACCAACAGGTCTCCAATCGACAGATCCTTTCTTCGGCACCAGGTGCAAAGGCGAAGAGTAATTACTTTTAGAAGGTCTCATATGACCGAGTTGTAGCATGTGCTGAAATTCAGCTTTGGCAATTTTTAACCGATCTGGAGCTAGCCGTCTAGGCTTAGCAGTGACTGGAGGCCCCTTAGTGTTTATATAATGCACAGTATTATGCTTAACTGGTTGGTTAGGATCCGGTAATTTCGTGATTTCAGGAAATTTAAATAATAATTTACCATATATATCATTTACAACATTGGGTTTCACAGAAAATATATTACAAGTACTTAATATAGCAGGAGCTTTTAAATTAGTAGTGGAATCAATAAGACGACGATTCCGTAAATCAAGTTTTAAATTAAAATTATGCAAAAAATCAGCTCCTAAAATAGCACATGAAACATCACAAATATAAAAAGAATATGTAAAATTTCGGCGTAGACCTAAGTTGATATTAATACATTTACGACCATACACATTAATTTTTGTGCCATTAGCAGCACGAAAGGTTTGGAGAACAGGCTTAGTTTTGTCATTTTTATTCGCGGCCACAAGTGAGGCATCAGATCCAGAATCGACTAGAAAACACATACCTGAGTTTCTGTCTCTAACGAAAAGGCGACGAGAAGGTGCTGGGGAGAAGTCGTCGCCGATACTCTTCCCGCTTCTGGTTTTCCGAATAAGAACAAGGCGTTAGGCACTTTTTTGCTTTTTCTTGATATTTTTGGTGATACCAACACAATGTTGCATCCCTATGGCGGGACTGAGAACGATTGCGCTGATGGTTATCACTTCTAGATACACTTCTTGAATGACGAAGATGAGCGACCTCTTGGCGTAATGCTTGGATTTCTTTTACGAGCATATCAATGGCTGGTGGTGTCTGAGATTCAGTTGTCGGTATTCGAATCGAAACAGAACTAATGTTGGAAGGCGTTAATTCAATTATTCTATCAGCAATATCCGCCGCTTTATCTGGAGTAATTTTTTTCAATGGAAGCTAGAATCGTTTGCACAGTAGTTGGCATTTGTTGAGTAAACAGTTCTAAAAGAAGATCGTTACTAATATTATGGCTTTCAGCCCGTCTTTTCATTAATCGAAGTAATTCGGTCGGTTTTCTGTCACCCAGGCTTTCTCCAGCTAGCAGTTTCCGTATTTCTAAAGTACGACTTTCTCCGCAACGTTCGATAACTTTTGCTTTCAAAACCTGATAAGGATCAGTAGGATCAGGACTCATAATTATATCTCGAACCATAGTAGCAGTAGCAGGCGGTAGATGCGCTACAACATAATTATATTTTGTTTTCGACTCAGTAATAGCTTTAGGAGTAGCTAATTCGAATGTGCTATCCAGCATATGAAACCATAATGTAGGGTTCACAGGGATATAGGGTGGAATGACTACGGCAGATGTTTCAGCAGTTGCCATTTTGCTAGTTAAACAAAACGTTCCATGAAACAGTTGAATAGTTCGACGTTCTATGAAATATATGAAGGTTCAAAAATCCGCGGTCACCATTTTAGAGAATGGATTGAAGGGAGATGATAAAAATATCTCGGTGACTCAATAATCAGAAGGTTTTGTAGAAAAATAAACTTTATTAACATAACAACACATAGTCAAATATTCGCCATCGTCACTGACAGAATAATCTGCCGCTCCCTGCAGAATTCGAATGTTACTCGCGTCACGTGACTTCAAAAGCTCTCCGCAGAAAACGCGGGGGGAGGAAATGCGCCTCATTGCTATTGGCTGGCTCCTCGCGTGCGAGAGAGAGAGAAATAGCAGACGGCTACAAGGTCTACGAACATAGTACGTGTGTGTAGAGAACTGCTGCATTGTAGATTCGTCCGAAAAAATACCAGGTGCCACTGACGAATTGTCAATTTGGCATGTTTCTTGGCAAAGTCCAAGCGCTTAGCTCTCATGGCCGCTGTTAACCTGGGTTTTTTCGCAGGTTTATGGGATTTTAAATGAAAGTCGTCGAACAAACGTCGACTTATTGTTCTACGATTGACACCCACACCTTTTGCAAGCAGTGCTGACCGTATTTTGCTTGCGGAACTCATTGGAGGACGAACTGCTACTCTCCTAATGACATGGTGTGGTTTTACGAGGTCGACCACACCTTTTGGCCTCAACATAAGTCCCTGTTTCTTTAATTTTCTTGATCGCATTGTGAACTGCATTCTTACTACGTCTTACTAGTTCACTAATTAGTTGTTCAGAATAACCTTCATTATGAAGAATAACAATTTGTGCAAGCTGAGATTCAGAAACTGATGATTTTCGACTAATTTTCATAGGTTTTCAAAACTTGTAAAACAAGCAACAATTTCGTCTACGACGCTTATTACTCAAAGATCAAACAAAAAGAGAATACAGTACTCCACTGCCAGACGGAATGATGTCATCTGACGCAATCGATTTGATTTATGACGTTAGCAGTGGTTTCAATTGTCAAAACACTAGTTTCTGAACGGTGGTCCTAAACTTTTGGCCACGACTGTATTAATAATAATTAAAACGGCGCATTAATTCGTTTCATTAATCTGGCACTTTAGTCCAAGCAACAGAGACCGTATAAACAAAATTATTGGTAGTTCTGGAAAAGGCTTACTATCAGTGGTGTAGTCGTAAAAAACACAGAGGGTATGCGCTCAAGGCAGAGCGTATGCCTCCGTATACCCTCCACTACATCCCTGCTTACTATATGTTTTTTGGTAGCTGAATCCGAATTTTTAATTTCCCACCAAAATTATTCAATTTTTTATTGTTTTAGGGACAAAGTTTCTAGAAATTCAGAAAGTGGGCAAAATTTGCAACAAATAAGATACATGGCATTATGACGTAAAATTAACAGAGAGGGTGTGGGTGCTGCCTCGGAGCATCCGGCGCGGCGCTGCGTGCACTAAGTTACGGAACAATTTTAAATTCTTCTTCTCCGCTTGACTGCAGCCAAGGACCCAGATTCATTTTTGTCAATTTGGTCACTATCAGATCCGTCAAATGTTGCTCCGAAAAAAGAAAATATAAAAATTGACTAGCCTATCAAATCATCTGTGTTTTCAGGCTCCGTAGAAGAGCGATCCTCAGGTTCACAGGATTACTCCAAAACGTTCTCAGCCTGTTCGATCTTCTCGGTCAACAGTTCGAGTTCCACTTCTTGTGGACCATCTTCATCCAGGTCCTCGAGGATAACTTCTGGGTTATTCTCGCGTGCACTCGAGGTATATGGTAGAAGATTTCAATCCACTTTTCTTGCAGCTACATGTGCTCGGCAGCCTTTTCTACACCTGCAGGAAATAAGCTTTAGAAGCTTTGGGGGAGCGGGCAGTTTCAAATTAGCAGCTAACTATACTACCAAAAAGCTGGTAATCAATTTTTACTTCGCTTGTATGGTTGCAAGGATCAAAACGTGTCTTTGAATGATTTTAGACATCAATGTTTCATCAAGTCCACGTATAACAATAAACAGAACATTGCTTCTTTGCCCCCAACTAAAGCTGTTGCTGTTACTGAACAACAGCCATTTAGGGCGTACCGCCAAGTCCAACTTTGGCGAGGAAATGTTATGAAACCAGAAAAGTGGGGCTGAAAAAAATCAGCTACGGACTATGACCTGACAGTACACTGTAAACAAAATCAGAACCGTTCAGTCCATAGCGGAAACGTTTCCAAAAATGTAGTGTAAATTATTAATTCTCTTGAGTTGCTGAATAAATCGGAATCGTTACGCTCATTTCTGCGTAAAGTTAGGGCTGTAAAGTATTTGAAGCGAATACATTGTAAAAAAAAATCACAAACGTTACAGTCCATAGCAGATATGTTTCCGAAAATTTAATGTAAACTATGAATTCTCTTGAGTAATTTATTAAATCGAAAATGTTACTCTCATTTTCGTGTAAAGTAATTGATGGGAATATTTGGATTTTCTGCATATGCCCAATGCGTTCTACAAACGTCATGATCACGTGACTTTTATTGTTCTGGAGTTGAAAGTAACGAAGAGACGTAACGGATATTTTGAGGAAAGTACACTATAAAAAAAAAAAAAAAAAAAAAAAAAGTTTCTCTACCTGGTGGGGTAGCAATGTGGCCCAACGGTTCTGTTACGTTTCCGCATATTTCGGTCAGGTATTCGGAAACGTATCCGCGTATTTCAGTAGAATATTCAGAAACGTTTCTGCGTGCTTCTGAAATGTTTCTGGATATTTCGGAAATGTTAGTGTATATTTCGGAAATGTTAGTGTATATTTCGAATATATTTGTGTATATTTCGAATATGTTTGGTTATATTTCGAATATGTTTGTGTATATTTCTTAAATGTGTCTGTGCATTTATGAAACTTTCCTGAATTATGTCATATATTTTTTTGCTTAAGAAAGTAATACGCCTTTTTAAAAAGAATTAATATTATCCGATGGAATCTTATTGCATAATAATTTTAGATTTACTGTTAATCATTTGCTGCACGTACAAAGTTAAATAACTCTTTCGAAATACATGCTCTTGTCCATGAATCTATAATAGATATTATATATTTGATTAATGAATAATGATGTAGTTTTAGTATTAGTAAAGTTTTAGTATTAGTAATAATAGCACTGTTTATACGTTTTTTTCATCTTTTCGTTTTGAACATATGTTCTGATTTACAACTTTTGTAATGAAGAAATGCATCGTTTATATGACCGCAGAAATTGATAATTTCCCTTTTACTAGTGCGTTTTATCCTCGTTTATGAATTACATATTTGTAAAAAGATAGTATTGAAAATTTGATTTGTATACCTATAAATAATTCTTTTTTTAAATGCGGACTCGTGAACTCTATACTGCAAATAAATACTTTACGAAAACGTTTAATTTCATTACATATAAATAGATGGATTTTTTATACCTTTAAATAATTATTTTTTCCGTATAAAAAGATACACTATTTAAAAATAATTAATATCTGCGGTTAATTACTTTATTTTCACGAATTGTATACTAATAAATAGATACATTTTCTCAGTTTATCTCAGCACTTCTCAAGTTATACAAATAAAACAAGTACTTTTAAAGGAATATATTTAAAACCATGATAATTGTAAAACAATATACAAAGCTTTTACAAAAATACATTTATAAGTATTAAAATCATGAAAATAAATTAATTACTCAATAGATATGAAATATTGTGAAATAGCATACTATAATTATGAGATAAAAAAAACAAGTATTAAAAAGTATAAAAAAAAAATCCATCTATTTTCGTAGGGAAATTAAAATTTTCAAAGTATTTGCAGGATGGAACTCACGAGATTGAATTTTTAAAAAGAATTTTTTATAGATCTATAAATCAAATTTCAATAAGATCTTTTTTACAAATATATGATTCATAAACAAATAGGATAAAACGTATAGTAAAAGTGAAATCATGCATTTCTTCAGTCATATAAACGATATATTTCATCGGAAATGGAGCTCAAGTTCAAAACGAAAAGATCATAAAAACATATAAACAGTGCTACTGTACTTCACTAAAACTAGTATTCAGGGTTCGTACGCTTCAATGACCTTTTACGAGAATTTTTGTAAAGTAATATTCGCCTCATTTAATGAAAAAAAATTCTATCTTCAGATATATCAAGCAGCACTTTGCAAAATTTCTGGTACGAAAACACCTAAGATCCCTTGATGCCTACGAATCCTGTTATTATTCGTTAATCAAATATCTAGTCTTATATCTATCATAGATTCATGGACTAGAGTATATATTTCGAACGAGTTATTTAACTTTGTATCTGCAACAAACTATAAACACTAACTCTAATATTATTATTCGATAAAATTCAATCGAATAATATAAAATTTTTCAAAAGTGTATTACTTTCTTAAATAAAAAAATATAAAACATAAATGCTTACTTTCTCCAAAATATCCGTTACGTCTCTTGATTACTTTAACCACAGAACAATAAAACTTACGTGATCATGACGTTTGTAGAACGTATTGGACATGCGCAGAAAAATCCGAATATTCGCATTCAAATACTTTACACGAAAATGAGAGTAATATTTCCGATTTCATAAGTTACTCAAGAGAATTCATAGTTTACAGCACATTTTCGGAAACATTTCCGCTATGGACTGTAACGTTTATGATTTTCTTTTGCAATGTATTCGCTTCAAATACTTTACACAGAAATGAGAGTAACGATTCCGATTTATTCAGTAATTCAAGAAAATTAATAGTTTACACTACATTTTTTAAAACGTTTACGCTATAGACTGTAACGGTTCTGAATTTTTTCACAGTGTAAGCATTTATGTTTTATATATTTTTTATTTAAGAAAATAATACGCTTTTTTAAAAGAATTAATATTACTCGATTGAATTTTATTGAATAATAATATTAGAGTTACTGTTTATAGTTTGCTGGAGGTACAAAGTTAAATAACTCGTCAAAATATATACTCTTGTCAAATGGTCTGTGATAGATGTAAGATAGTAGATATTTGATTAACGAATAATAAGAGGATTTGTACGCATCAAGCGATTCAAGGGATTTTATGTGTTTTCATACCAGAAATTTCGTAAAGTACTGGTTGGTATATCTGAAGATAGATTTATTTTCTTCATTAAATAAGGCTAATATTACTTTGTGAAAATTCTAGTAGTCCTTGAAACGTACGAACCCTAAATAATGTAGTACTAGTATAGTAAAAAGTGTAGTGTACTAGTAAAAAAAAATGTCCATATTTTTTTTGTAAAAAAAAAAAAAAAAAAAATGACCATTTTTTTCCCCATTCTGACCAGAAAATCAGAGTTCAAACTTTTTACGACTGCTCTTTCATCTTCACCTAACACTTCATTTATAATGGCTGTTTCATAATAATGAAATCCATCAGTCCATCAGAAGAAAAAAACTCGGTTAAAGCGGAAACTCGGTTAAGCGGAACTCGGATAATCGGAACTCTACTGTATAAGCAAACACTGTAAATAGACGGTAATACATGCGAATTCTTTTATGTGAACGAACTATAATTGCAACAAACGCCACATTCAATTTACGTAGTTCAGTATTACATATTTTAAATTTTAAAATAAGTAGGACATTAGAAAATTAGTAAAATTCTCTTTGTAAATATACTTTGAGGAAGAAAGGAGGGAGGGGGGCGCCAAAATTCATGTTTGCCCCGGGCGCAAGAAAGGCTAGTTTCGGCCCTACTTTTGGGGACAAAAGATCCTTTAGAACGGACAGTGAACTAAAACGTGCGGTCTTTTTTAAAGCTCAAGCATACCCCTCCAACCCCCTCTCCCCCCAGAAAAGAAAGAAAATCAGACCTTTTTTATCGGCTCGGTTAACAGAAACCTCGATTAATCGAAGCTCGGTTAATGGAGGTTCTACTATAATTATAATAAATGGCACAGCTTTTTGTGCTTTTGAAGAGACAAACACATTAACACGCACGGAGTAACAGACGCAAAATTAAGGAAGAAATGGTGGACTGCGAAAATGGCATATATAGTATGAAAAAGACGAATAATCGCAAAAATTCTCAAAGTAGAGGATATAGGGAATCAGAAAGCGAATGTACACTCCCAGTAAAAGGATTCAATTTTCGTCATTTCAGAATACCGGTTGATCTCATAATTGAATACATGCCAATTATTTCATTTCCAACATAAATCTGATTTCCTGCCGATGTTTGCCTTTGACATATGACTAGAGAAATTGCTAGTTAAAGATGATTTCAGTCGTGACGTCAGTCATGACATTTTGATTGGAAACTGACTCCAAACAAATGGTTGCTATGTTGTTTTTTCTATTTTGTTTGTATATTATAGTTATAACTTATATCTATATCTCACATCTAAGTGTTTTAATACTTGATATGTTGTAGTAACATTTTCTACGATTTATACTTAAAAAGAAATGACGCATAGCAACCGTTTGTTTGGAGTCAGTTTCCAACCAAAACGTCATGACTGACGTCACACTGAAAGCATATATTAGCTAGTTTCCCACTTAGACCAATGAGCGATTGTTGCCCACGAGGCGTGGCCAATCGTTCTTCTCCTACCGGCAATTAAATGGCGACGTGAGTCAGCCTGGATTATAGGAGCCTTGGGGCTGACTCACGTCGCCATTTTAATTGGCGGTAGGAGAAGAACGATTGGCCACGTCGCGTGGGCAACAATCGCTCATTGGTCTAAGTGGGAAACAAAATGCTTGAAGATTCAGCCTGTGTTTTGGCGATTCAAGCACTCGAATACTTCATATGGTGGAGAAAAGATATAACTTCTCGCTTCGAAAATCCAATGCAAGGACATTGCATTACATATATTTTTAATTTGTTCAGAATGATTATTTTTTTGCACAATTTCAGATTTCAAGTGACATTTGTGTTCTGTGTTACATGACAAAATAAAAATTATCTGAGTTTGAATATCTAAAACTTTCAAACTCATTAACAATAAACAATGATGCAAATGGCATGGCACTTTAGCATTAATTCAAGGGATAATTTTTCTGTGCCGAAGAGCCGAAGGCTGCGATCAGCGCCTCTATAGGCCGTTTTAAATTCCGATTGTCATGATACGGTGTTAATCTCTCTATACAACTACCATTCATTTATAGACAATTCTTTCAATAGGCTGAAATTAAGCCAATGTGGCTTGCTGTTGGAGATGTCCATAAGGTCCACTTAATAAAAAAATTACACTTAAATACAGGAATAGCTACCCACAATAACCAAGCTTAAACCAAGAAAATAACTTTGGGTAATCCCTTTCTATTTACACCTAAACAATTTCTAAGCTTAAAGATATCCACAGTACTTTAACACTTTATGTCTCGAATTATAAGTAAGAAATTTGATCCTCTTCAATAATTATCTACGTTAATATCTGAAGGTATCCAAACAGTGGCGTAGCTATGGGGGTCACCCTCTAAGGGGTGACACCCGATGCTTATTTGCAAAAATATATATATAATCTTATAAGACTTTGGAAAAGAATTGTGACGTAAAATGAAATTTCTAGCGCACTACGCAACAGAGTCAATATTTTTTTCTTGGAAAATCTGAAAATTTATACATAATGGGGTGTTTAAATTAGATATGCACTAGTGAACAAAAACCTACCTATCCAATGAATGGGTAGCAAAAACAAACATTAAACGAAATAATTTTCTTCTACATATCATTGACTTATGATAACTATAGGATGAGTGATGACTGATGAGTCGCCCCTGTCGTTTCTTATGTGGGAGGCAAAAGGTAAATAAGAAATGGTATATGGTCATTTCCTGTGCTACAATTGCCTTGGGTTCTTTTGCCTTTCTTTTGAAAGCGATTGCACCCACAGACAATATAATCTATAGTTGTATGTGATTGCACTATTGAATTGCAGGAAAGGTTTCAGGTTATAAACTAGTAGACCTCATGTTCACAATCACTGTAATATTCAACATAAGGCTTCTACAATTCGTATTATAGTAGTCCTAATTCAACCATCAGGAGAAGGTGACTGTAACGTATGAATCACGCTGTTCCGAAAATTTAAGGAATTCTGTTCTGAAATTTTTTTAAAAAATCAGTCATCAGTTCGAAAATTCCGACATATCGACATCCGAAATATCGCGAGAATTTTGACAAAAAGCCGCCGAAAATAATCAATTTTGTCAATTGTACGCAGAAAAAATTGCCACTTTCGTCAAAGGACCGCGGAAAAAAACGCGAATTTCATCAAAGCATCGAGAAAAAAACGCAAATTTCGTCAAAGAATCGAGAAAAGACCCGCAAATTTTGTCAAAGCATCGAGAAAAAAACGCAAATTTCGTCAAAGAATCGAGAAAAGACTCGCAAATTTCGTCAAAGAATCGCAAAAGAACCCGCAAATTTGTTCAAAGGATCGTGAAAAAAAAGCAAATTTCTTCAAAGGATCGCAAAAAAGCTCATTTCGTCAAAGAATCGCAGGAAAAACGCAAGTTTCTTCAAAGGATCGCGAAAGAAACGCAATTTTCTCCAAAGGATCGCGAAAAAAATCGTAATTTTCTTGACAAGATCTCGGAAAAAAACAGCGAGTCGTCAAAAATCGCAGAAAAAAACGCGAATTTCGTCAAAGAATCAAAAAACCGCAAATGTCTTCAAGGGATCGCGAAAAAAACGCAAATTTCGTCAAAGAAGAGCCAAAATAGCGTGGAAAAAATGCGAAATTCATCAAAGGGTCGCGGAAAAATGCGTAATTAAGGTATCCCGAAAAAAATGCAAATTTCGTCAAGGGATTGCGGAAAAAACGCGAATTTCGTCAAATGATCGAGAAAAACGGCAAGTTTCGTCAAAGAAGTGACAAAATATCGCGGAAAAATGCGAAATTTGTCAAAGGGCCGCGGAAAATGCATAATTAGTGCTGGGAGGTGATTTTTCCCTCCCCCTTCTCCCCTGAGCTGTAACGTTTCAGAAGATTTTCTGTGAATTTCAGAATTTTTTTTCTCAGAATCACCCGTCACGTGTAGTCAGAAAAGTTTATTTCAGCAATTTAGCGAACGGAGGAATGGGAAGAGAACTTTTTGACAAAGCAAGCGCTTTGATTTTGTAATACCTTATTTGTCTAGTTCATTTCAATTGATGAAAAATACAAATACGTATTTTAAACGATGTTTGCTATAACATTTACATTAAAAAATTATTTTGCTGTTGTTAGAAAAGAAATTGCTTTTAGAAAGAAAAAATTCAGCATAAACAAATGTGGTCTAATAATTCTTTGACGCCTAATGGCTTTATAAAATTCTTAATTTCATTTATATGTTTTTTCGAAGGATATTTCCGAATAGATTGACTAAAATATAGAGTATAAAAACGATTTATACAATATTTCTTTTCTTCGTTCTTTTATTTTTTTCTAATAATATTACTTTGTTAATATAAAGTTGTTAAAAGTTTAAAAAAAAACTGAAAATTTTATTTATAATAACAAAGAATTGCGATTGAAACATATGACGGGTGTATGTGTGGAGGAGGTGGGGATGACACTATTTACATCCGCCCCGGGTGTCACCCATCCTAGCTACGCCACTGTATCCAAAACAATTTGCATAATAACAATTTGATTTTTAGATAGATTTTTAAATAAAAGTAATTTAATAAATCGGTAGGTAGAGTTTTTTTTCTTTTTTTGTAAAATATTTATAAGAATAATTAGCTTAATTAACAAAGAGTGCTGTTATGGAAAACTCGAAATTTTTCAAGAACAATGTAAATAAAAGCATTGTGATCCTATCTGTAAATGAGAAGTGTTTTGCAGTTGCAAATTTTTCGTTTTTTAGTAGGATAAAAGCTAAATCCATGTAAATAAATGATTGAGAAAAGAACCACATTAAAAAAAATATTTTGCTTCGACTGTTTCGCTGTACTTACTGAATGTGATCCAGCAAAGTATTTTGTATGAAAAGTACCCTATACTTTTATTAGCAGACGATTTAAATCAATTTTATGTTGAATAGATCAATTTCATCTGAAGTCACACCCTAGAAACTGACTTCAGAACCACGTTAATGTTTTTTGTTTGCCCACCAATTTTCCCGGGTTTCTCAACTTTCGGAATGACACATGAGGAAACATGAGGAATGAAAAACATGAGGAAGATGAAAAAAATGAGGAAACACTGTTTACCCAACGCTTTTATAACACCTGAAATGGCCGTGCGCATGCCAGGTATTTTAATTTACATCTTCTGACACTTACAGCGCCATCTGTCACTAAAATTTGGATTTTTTTGGTTCATGTTCTTTTCCCCTTCTTCAATAATATGCCATTCAATTTTTACGTCATGCTGATCAGTGGTTCGTTTTTTAGAGCGTTTTGAAACTTAAACTTTAATTATAATCCCCCTGTATATGACCTAATTTCATAAGAATGTTGTTTTATGACGGACAATTAACAACACGAGGGATATAGGCCTGAAGGGGGGGAGGAGTGCTCTCCGTATGTGGGGGGGGGTCTTTCTAAAGGAACCTAACCCCTATTTACGCAAGGAAATCCAAAGTTCGAAGAGAACCACGGAAAACTCCGAACGATTAGGCCGACGGGCGCAATTGGGTTCGAACCCAGCACTTCCCGTCTACCAGCTTCGAGAGCAGAACCCATCGGTCACTGGTGGGGCCCCTAAAACCATAAGAGAACATCATTAGAGAGCAAACCTAATTACCTATAATCAGTACAGTACCTTTAATTGCAGCCTGGAAAAAAAATCCGGAAAGGTAGTTAAACTTTTACTATAATGTCTACACTTCCCATCAAGCTCATGCTCTTTTTTTTCACTAAACCTACCGTGAAAGACTTAACTTCCTTTCCAATAAAAACTAGAATTTACTAAAACAACCCAGCTCTCCTCTAAGTGAGATAATACGTTATAAAGTTGACCACCTTTCTAGGGCTTTTTTTTTCTTTACAATAATTAATTACATTATTGTCTTACTAACGCTAGCCATTCAGTATCTAAAAGAATAAAAATAATAAATCTTGATTACTTTTTGTTTGGAAAAACTACGTTCCCTGGATGAAACAGTTATTGGAAGAGTTATTAAAATTGTTAGAGCGATGCTCAAGTTTGGAGGAAAATTCATTTTTGTTATCAATTTTAAAACTTCCAAAGGTGGTAAATCTTTCTCCAATAGAGAACACGCCACTGATATTTCATCCCAAATTTCCAGGCTGTTTATATTTGATGATTCTCCATCAGTTAAAAGGGTTTCTAAATCTTTTCAATTAGCCAAAATTACAGAACAAACATCTTTTAGTTCATTATATATATGATAACAGAAATCACTGTTATGTTGTCCCAGTTAAGAAAATCTTTGTTCTAAAGAATTGATTTCAGTGTCAAGCTGTCAAGTCAAAAAGGTAGTATAAAATAATTCAATTTTGTTTTTTCCGTGCGGATCGATTATGGGTTCATCCTGATTTACATAATCAAATTGTCTTTTCGTCGACGAACTCGATGTCTCGATATCGAGTTCAAATTTTTATCTGCATCTATTTCAGATGCCATTTCGCCAGCATCGACAAGAATGGCATTAAAGTGGTTTTCCGATCTCAAATTCCTAAAAAAAACAATTGGAACTTTCCAGAAGTTTTATTGCCAAAGCAATGTCGTAATTTTTCCCCTGCATGAATATACCAATGGGACTGACATGGTTTAAAACCTCATACCATATCACGCAGAACAAAGAAATTTGAAACTTTTTATTTGCGTAAGTAGCCCAAGAGCTTTATCCCCTCGCAACGCACACATGCCTTCTTTCTCCCTCCTTGGCACCGTCCGTCATTCTCAAACCATGTAACAATCATCAATCAATTACGATGCGACAAATAGAAAGATATTTTACTAGGAGCATTCGGAACAAGGCTGTGCTTGGAAAAAATATTGTAAAGATTTTCTTTTAGATGGGAAATTCCTCTGTGCGTGGGAATAACCTTGGCGAAAAACCCTGCAAAGTGAAACTAACTTTACTGGAATATCTTATCATGTCGGTAACTTTGTAAGTGATAGAACTGCTTTTCTTGTGTTGAGAAGAATTCTGAACAAAAGAATTGCAAGTATTGCACCCTGGTAGGAAAAGACCTCGGTTACAAATGACCGCTGTGGGAAAAAATATCACCTTGGTGAGAGGTGCACTACGATTTCGTGTTTCCTAGGGAGGGACCCAGGAACGGGTCTGATTATGAGTGACCTCACCTTTTGGCTACAGTCTTGGCTACAGGCCATCTTTTCAGAAAATTGGGAAGATCACATGAGGCATTTAGAAATAGTACTAAAAAGGGTTAATGAAGCGAAATTGAAAATTAAATTAGCAAAGTGTAAGTTCGCTCAAAAAACAGTGAAGTATCTAGGACATGTAGTGGGGGAGGGGTGCCGTAGCCCGGCAGAAGCAAAAATACAAGCGATAAGAGAATTACCAATTCCGAAGAATAAGACTGAAATTCGCAGATGTTTAGGCATGGCAGGTTACTACTCCCGTTACATAAAAGATTATGCTATCATTGTAGAACAGCTGACGCGCGCATTGAAGGGAAAAAATAAAAAGGAGCGCATAGTTTGGAGTGAAGAAATGAATAAATCACTTGAAACCTTAAAAACAAAACTTACCGAAAAACCAATTTTATATGCTCCAAATTACCAAAAGGAATTTATAGTGCAAACAGATGCTTCTGAAAAAGGGGTTGGAATAATTCTAGCGCAAAGAGAAGGTTCCGAAGAACATCCCATAATCTACTTAAGCAGAAAATTTTTCGAGACCGAAAAAAGTTTTAGTGCAACGGAAAAAGAGTGTGCCGGAATTATTTTTGCAATAAAACAAATTAAGGCTTTATATTGACGGCCAGAAATTTTCTATTGAAACGGATCACAATCCGTTAGTTTTTTTGAAAAGAAATTCTGTAAATAAACCTAGATTACTTAGATGGGCTCTAACTCTGCAACCGTACCATTACGCCATTAAACATTCGGCCTGGCAAAGACATTGCTCATGTTGACTGCCTTAGCACGGTAGAATAAACTCAGTAAAGAAATTTTTGTATATAGTTACTTATTTTTGTAAATTGTTTGTGTATTATGTGTAATTAGAAGTCTGGTCAGCTATTTTTTTAATTAAGTATTGAATTATTTTAAAATGAGCATTCTCAAATAGTGTAAAAAGTGTATCAGCTTTTATCAGAGCGCGAATTAAAATAATGTACAATATTTTTAATTATTTTTTGCCACTCTGATGTAATAGAGCTTACAGCTTTGATATTGCTCTCTGGTGATTTTTCGTGCCATACCCGAAAGAATCCTGTTAAGGGGCGGGTGTTGTAACGATTTTCTTTTAGAGGGGAAATTCCTCTGTGCGTGGGAATAACCTTGGCGAAAAACCCTGCATAGTGAAACTAACTTTGCTGGAATATTTTCTCATTTCGGTAACTTTTTAAGGGATCTGAATAGAACTGATTTTCTTGTGTTGAGAAGAATCCTGAACAAAAGAATTCCAAGTATTGCACCCTGGTAGGAAAAGACATCGGTTAAAAATGACCGCTGTGGGAAAAAATATCACATGGTGAAAGGTGCACTACGATTTCGTGTTTCCTAGGGAGGGACCCAGGTACGGGTCTGATCATGAGTGGCCTCACCTTTTGGCTACAGTTTGAGTGGACGAGATAAACGCCTCCCGCTTGGAGAAGGGTTGAGAAGAGAGTTAAGGGAGTTGAGAAAAAGTCTCGAAAGAGAGTGGCAACAAGCTCTCTTGGAGCGAGAGAAAGATTTTGGGGATAAAAAATGATGTTGACGTGATAGAGAGAAAAGCTGCGAAAAGAGGAAAATCACTGGGGCACAACACGAGCGTGCTTTGAACTATAATTAATGATGACAAATATCTGTCCTAGAATAATTGGAATGAGTTAGACAGTGTCAACGTTTAAAAACTGTTATTTTATATTATTAGACTATGAACTTCAGCGTGTGTGCATTTCTATATTTATAGACTTTAGGTACTTCGAAGATATTAATCCAGACTCCGTTTTATAACTGGAGATATAATTGTCACGAATCCAACATTTAACAATAACATGTAATTAGTTTTTTCTTCGTCTTTTAATTAATAAAGATTGGTTTAAGATTTGAAAGAAAGGTGTGTCGTACGCTACCACCAAACTTACAATTTGATTGACATACTCAGAACTTTTTACAGATGGAGAGTGGTTTTGGAGAGTGGAGATTTAGAGTGGCTTAGAAATTTTTGGTTGTGTTATTTTGGGGGCAAAAAGTAAACAAAGTAACTGTGTATTAGTTATAGTGTCATTTTTCTGTAACGAAAAAAAGAAGGGTTATATTTTAACTATTGTTATTTTGAAATACTTAGGTTGAAAAGATAATAAGAGTGCCTATTTTTCTTTTGTGCATTGGAAGATAGCTGTATTTTAAATTTTAGCTAGTATTAAGAAATTACGTCGCGTTAAATTGGGGATTAAAAATAATAATAGCAATAAATGATGCATGCTGAGCATTGTAATGATTTACACACGACATAGAGTAAATTTTGCTTAAATTTAATAAGTGATTTTATGGTTGAAAAATTTACTATTTTTCTTACGTTTAAGCCAAAAAGCATATCAACATTTCAAAATCTCGTTTGCGGTTTCAGAGATAAAGTATCCTTGTAACAGGAAAAAAGTGTTTAAATAAAACATTTATGTATATATTTTTTCTCTTTTTTCTTTCTCTTTAATTGTATTATGTGAGAGAAACTTTAAACCATATACGTATTGTGTCCTAATTCGTCAGTGAACTTTAAGGACAGGTTAAAATTGAGAAATATTATATGTATATTGATTTTTACAGAGTATTTTTGTTATGCATGTATATGTTTGAGATGAAATCAGATGTCTGAGAAGTCGTATAGTAGGTGAAAGCCTAAAGTTTGTTTCATTGTTTTTAAAATTGTGTCGGCGAAAGTCCTAAAAAAATGTCGGAATTAAAATGTTGCAGGGAACCTGATTTACAAATGTTAGCTAAAGAACTTCAAGTAGAATTAGATGAAAGCGATACAATAAAGGAAAAAATAAGAAAGATAGAAGCGATGGATGAGTATGATAAGGATTTCGCGGTAGCTCAAGTTAAATTCATAGCAAAAGATAGGGAAAATAAATTATGCGAAGAGAAAGAAAAGGAAAGATTAGCGTTAGTGCGTGAGGAATCAGAGAGATTGCGCGTTGAAAAGGAAAAAAAGAGCGTTTAGAAAAAGAAAAAGAACGTGAATTCCAATTAGCTAAATTGAGATTAACTCAGGAAACAGAGGCACGTAGCACGTCAAAAACGAAAGCACTATGAAAAAACGAATAAATTACCGCTTAAAACAATTATGCATCGTTTTGATGAAAAGAATTGAGAAATTTCTTTGTTTCTAAATTTATTCGAGAGACAAGCAAAAAAATGCAATTTACAACAATCAGACGAGTTAGTAACTAATTTATTAGGTCTTTTACCAGCAGAAATTGCTGAAATGATTTTGAGAGAACCGAAGATAAAGTGGACGATTATCATTTTGTAAAAATTAAGCTATTAGAGCGTTTTAAAATGACTACAGAGGCTGTATAGACAGAAATTTAATAAACACGCAAGGAATCCAAATACTCCTTGGAAAGATTTAGTTTTTGAATTGAACGGTTACTTGGAAGGGTGGCTTGCGAATTTAGAAATTACGGACTTTGAACAATTAAAAAACTGCTTGTAACCGATCAGAATAAGAAAAGAGCGTCTCAGGAAATGAGAGAATATTTTATTGATAATTGGACAAATTTCAAAGATCCGGACGAATTAGTTAAGCATTTAGATGCGTACGAAGCAATCAAACGCCCACCTAAAAGAATATGGAATTCTAAGCCCCTTCTTGAAAATAAAACGGAAAGGATTAGGTCTTGGGACAAAACGCGTAGCGAGAACAAAAGCCCTGAAAAAAACCTAAATTGGAGGGACCGTTGTGAGAACAAAGAGAGAGAGAGAAAGTTTTCGAAAAAAGGCGTGTCAACAGGTGCTTTGTGTGAAATTCCTCATCGCACTATAGAAATAATTATCCGTAACTTAAAAAGAAAGATAAAGATATTGCGAGTGTCAATCATATTAGCAAACAGCCAGAGTTCGAGGGATCTTTCTCCCCTTATTTGAGTAAAGGATTAGTAAATGGGAGGGAGGCAACAATTTTAAGAGACAGCGGGACCTGCTTAGATATCATTTCAAGTGATGTTGTCACTCATGATCACATGAATGGACAATATGTCTGGGTAAAAACGCCCATGGATTGTAGATTACGTTGTCTACCTATGGCAGAAATTACGTTACAGATTGAAGGAGTAGGGGTGGTTGAAACAACAGCAGGTGTAACTGATAGCGAAACAGATATGCAATATTATTTGTTAGGGAATGAAACACAAAAGTTATTGGAGCGAGCTAAACAGAAAACTCAATTATTAAACGCTGTATTTACGCGAGCGCAAACAAAAAGAAATCTTGACCTGTCTGATGCTGACAGCGAGCAGAAAATTGACAAAGGGGAAGAACGCGCTAAACCAATATAAAGTGAAGAAAATTTAAACGTAGATCCTTTGAAAGAGGAAGAAAATTTGACGGGTGAAGGGGACGAAGAAATTATAGAACCGGGATTATTGCCTTTAGTACAAAAAGATGGGATTGTGAGTTTAGCTACAATAGGGAGGAATGAATTTAAAAGGGAGCAAGACTTAGACCCCTCACTTAAAGAAATCAGGGAAAAGGCTAAAGAAAAAAAATCGCATTATGAAATCAGAAATTCACTTGTGATACGAAGTACAATGGATAATCTCAAAAACGAGAGAGTGCAATTGGTGGTTCCATTAAAATACAGAAGAGATATATTAAGTGCGTGTCATGAAGGAATAGCGTCACACTTATGTGAAACAAAAACTAAAGATAAGGTCTTGCGTTATTTTTTTGACCAAATATTATAAATGAGACAGAGGATTTTGTGAAGACATGTGACCCTTGTCAGAGAATCGGAAAAGCCGGAGAAAAAAAAAGGCTCCACTTAAACTTGTGCCTATAGTGGGAGAAATATTTGCTAAATTATCTTGCGATTTAGTTGGCCCCCTGCCAAAGTCGGATAAGGGTAACAGGTACATACTAACGGCTATGTTTTTATCTTCGAAATACCCTGAAGCGATTATAATATCTGATATGACATCTGAAACGATTGTTGGAGCACTAATGTTAGTGTTCAGTAGATTGGGATTTCCCGGAAATAAAACTAAATAACGGTAAAAGTTTTACGAGTTAATTAACGACGACGTTTCTCAAGAAATTCGGGATAAAGATAGGACGTTCATCGGTGTATCACACTCAAAGCAATAGCGTCGAACGATTTCACAGGTCGGTTAAACGACTTCTAAAGGTGTTATGTGTAGAGAATGGGTCAAATTGGGAGGCGAACTTACCGTACGCATTGCTAGCTGTGAGGACTGTAACGCATGACTCCACAGGTTTCAGCCCGTCCGAAATCGTACATGGGAAAAATTTCAGAACACCTGAAAATTTATTATTTGAAAAATGAATGGGAGAATCAGAGGAAAATGAAGTCGTAACGGAATATGTTTTTAATCTCGTTAACAGATTAAAAAGATATCAGGATCTCGCTATAGAAAACATGACTTTAGCATGAGACAAAAGAAAAGTTTGTTATGACAAAAGGACCGTGGAAAGGAAATTCAATGTGGGAGATGAGGTCCTAGTTTTAGTAACTAATAAGCCGAATAAGATGTCAGTTAGTGGGTAGGACCTGGTAAAATAGAAGCACAGATATCGAAGCAAATTTCTTTCTTAACATGCCAGGAAGGCGGGAAAAATCACAGATTTACCATATCAATTTGTTTAACCTTATAGGAAACGGATAGAATTAGTGAATATTTTGACGCGAGAAATAAATGGGATTGAGGAAAATCAAGATCAAGAAATCATATTTCCTAGTGCGGATTCTGAAATTTATAAATTCGATCAAGTAGTGAAAGAGAGTAATTTGAAATCCCGATGCACTTCGGAACAACTATAGCAATTAGAAAACTGGTTGAATCGATTTAGTGTAGTTTTTTCATATGATCCAGGTCGTACAGATTTGATCGAGCACGATATTGAATTGTCAGAGAATAAACCGGTTAAATTGAGGCCGTACAGAATGTCACCCAGACAGACGGAAATACTTCGTAGGGAAATAAAAAGAATGTTAGATCTAAATCTCATAGTGGAAGGGGAATCCGATTATACCTCACCAATGATCTTAGTTGAGGCCCCAGGTAAAGACCCGCAACTCGGTATCGATTATAGGAAGCTAAATGAGATCACGAAGGCCGAATTTTATCCATTACCGAATATCGAAGAAAGGGTAGAAAAGGTAGCTGGTGCAAAGTACATTACGGTCTTGGATTTGACGAAAGGCTACTGGCAAATTCCGATGACTCTAAGGGCTCAAAGATTGGCCGCTTTCGTTACTAGTTTTGGTTCTTTTTTACCATGTGTCATGCCTTTCGGATTGTTAAATGCTTCCTACAGATTCTCGAAATTTATGGATAAGGTATTGAGAGGTCTTGAGGAATTTTGTTTGCCATATCTCAATGACATGGCCATCTTTTCAGAAAATTGGGAAGATCACATGAGGCATTTAGAAATAGTACTAAAAAGGGTTAATGAAGCGAAATTGAAAATTAAATTAGCAAAGTGTAAGTTCGCTCAAAAAACAGTGAAGTATCTAGGACATGTAGTGGGGGAGGGGTGCCGTAGCCCGACAGAAGCAAAAATACAAGCGATAAGAGAATTACCAATTCCGAAGAATAAGACTGAAATTTGCAGATGTTTAGGCATGGCAGGTTACTACTCCCGTTACATAAAAGATTATGCTATCATTGTAGAACCGCTGACGCGTGCATTGAAGGGAAAAAATAAAAAGGAGCGCATAGTTTGGAGTGAAGAAATGAATAAATCATTTGAAACCTTAAAAACAAAACTTACCGAAAAACCAATTTTATATGCTCCAAATTACCAAAAGGAATTTATAGTGCAAACAGATGCTTCTGAAAAAGGGGTTGGAATAATTCTAGCGCAAAGAGAAGGTTCCGAAGAACATCCCATAATCTACTTAAGCAGAAAATTTCCGAGACCGAAAAAAGTTTTAGTGCAACGGAAAAGTGTGTGCCGGAATTATTTTTGCAATAAAAAAATTAAGGCTTTATATTGACGGCCAGAAATTTTCTATTGAAACGGATGACAATCCGTTAGCATTTTTGAAAAGAAATTCTGTAAATAAACCTAGATTACTTAGATGGGCTCTAACTCTGCAACCGTACCATTACGCCATTAAACATCGGCCTGGCAAAGACATTGCTCATGTTGACTGCCTTAGCATGGTAGAATAAACTCAGTAAAGAAATTTTTGTATATAGTTACTTATTTTTGTAAATTGTTTGTGTATTATGTGTAATTAGAAGTCTGGTCAGCTATTTTTTTTAATTAAGTATTGAATTATTTTAAAATGAGCATTCTCAAATAGTGTAAAAAGTGTATCAGCTTTTATCAGAGCGCGAATTAAAATAATGTACAATGTTTTTAATTATTTTTTGCCACTCTGATGTAATAGAGCTTACAGCTTTGATATTGCTCTCTGGTGATTTTTCGTGCCATACCCGAAAGAATCCTTTTAAGGGGCGGGTGTTGTAACGATTTTCATTTAGAGGGGAAATTCCTCTGTGCGTGGGAATAACCTTGGCGAAAAACCCTGCATAGTGAAACTAACTTTACTGGAATATTTTCTCATGTCGGTAACTTTTTAAGTGATCTGAATATAACTGCTTTTTCTTGTGTTGAGAAGAATCCTGAACAAAAGAATTCCAAGTATTGCACCCTGGTAGGAAAAGACCTCGGTTAAAAATGACCGCTGGCGCTGTGGGAAAAAATATCACCTTGGTGAAAGGTGCACTACGATTTCGTGTTTCCTAGGGAGGGACCCAGGTACGGGTCTGATTATGAGTGGCCTCACCTTTTGGCTACAGTTTGAGTGGACGAGATAAACGCCTCCCGCTTGGAGAAGGGTTGAGAAGAGAGTTAAGGGAGTTGAGAAAAGTCTCGAAAGAGAGTGGCAACAAGCTCTCTTGGAGCGAGAGAAAGATTTTGGGGATAAAAAATGATGTTGACGTAATAGAGAGAAAAGCTGCGAAAAGAGGAAAATCACTGGGGCACAACACGAGCGTGCTTTGAACTATAATTAATGATGACAAATATCTGTCCTAGAATAATTGGAATAAGTTAGACAGTGTCAACGTTTAAAAACTGTTATTTTATATTATTAGACTATGAGCATCAGCGTGTGTGCATTTCTATATTTATAGACTTTAAGTACTTCGAAGATATTAATCCAGACTCCGTTTTATAACTGGAGATATAATTGTCACAAATCTAACATTTAACAATAACATGTAATTAGTTTTTTCTTCGTCTTTTAATTAATAATTATTGGTTTAAGATTCGAAAGAAAGGTGTGTCGTACGCTACCACCAAACTTACAATTTGATTGACATACTCAGAACTTTTTACAGATGGAGAGTGGTTTTGGACAGTGGAGATTTAGAGTGGCTTAGAAATTTTTGGTTGTGTTATTTTGGGGGCAAAAAGTAAACAAAGTAACTGTGTGTTAGTTATAGTGTCATTTTTCTGTAAAGAAAAAAAAAGAAGGGTTATCTTTTAACTATTGTTATTTTGAAATACTTAGGTTGAAAAGGTAATAAGAGTGCCTATTTTTCTTTTGTGCATTGGAAGATAACTGTATTTTAAATTTTAGCAGTATTAAGAAATTACGTCGAGTTAAATTGGGGATTAAAAATAATAATAGCAATAAATGATGCATACTGAGCATTGTAATGATTCACACACGACATAGAGTAAATTTTGCTTAAATTTAATAAGTGATTTTATGGTTGAAAAATTTACTATTTTTCTTAAGTTTAAGCCAAAAAGCATATCAACATTTCAAAATCTCGTTTGCGGTTGCAGAGATAAAATATCTTTGTAACAGTGGGAAAGTGTTTAAATAAAACATTTATGTATATTTTTTTTCTATTTTTTCTTTCTGTTTAATTGTACTATGTGAGAGAAACTTTAAACCATATACGTATTGTGTCCTAATTCGTCAGTGAACTTTAAGTATATGTTAAAATTGAGAAATATTATACGTATATTGATTTTTCCAGAGTATTTTTGTTATGCATGTATATATTTGAGATGAAATCAGATGTCTGAGAAGTCGTATAGTAGGTGAAAGCCTAAAGTTTGTTTCATTGTTTTTAAAATTGTGTCTGCGAAAGTCCTAAAAAAATGTCGGAATTAAAATATTACAGGAAACCTGATTTAAAAATGTTAGCTAAAGAACATCAAGTAGAATTAGATGAAAGCGATACAATAAAGGAAATAATAAGAAAGATAGAAGCGATGGATGAGTGTAAATTCATAGCGAACGATAGGGAAAATAAATTATGCGAAGAGAAAGAAAAGAAAAGATTAGCGTTAGAGCGTGAGGAATCAGAGAGAGTGCGCGTTGAAAAGGAAAAAAAGCGTTTAGAAAAAGAAAAAGAACGTGAATTCCAATTAGCTAATTTGAGATTAACTCAGGAAACAGAGGCACGTAGCACGTCAAGTAATACCTCTGAAAAAACGAATAAATTACCGCTTAAAACAATTATGCATCGTTTTGATGAAAATAATTCAGAAATTTCTTTGTTTCTAAAGTTATTCGAGAGACAAGCAAAAAAATGCAATTTACAACAATCAGACGAGTTAGTAACTAATTTATTAGGTCTTTTACCAGTAGAAATTGCTGAAATGATTTTGAGAGAACCGAAGATAAAGTGGACGATTATCATTTTGTAAAAATTAAGTTATTAGAGCGTTTTAAAATGACTACAGAGGCTGTATAGACAAAAATTTAATAAACACGCAAGGAATCCAAATACTCCTTGGAAAGATTTAGTTTTTGAATTGAACGGTTACTTGGAAGGGTGGCTTGCGAATTTAGAAATTACGGACTTTGAACAATTAAAAAAACTGCTTGTAATCGATCAGATTAAAAAAAGAGTGTCTCAGGAAATGAGAGAACATTTTATTGATAATTGGGCAAATTTCCAAGATCCGGACGAATTAGTTCAGCATTTAGATGCGTACGAAGCAATCAAACGCCCACCTAAAAGAATATGGAATTCTAAGCCCCTTCTTGAAAATAAAACGGAAAGGATTAGGTCTTGGGACAAAACGCGTAGCGAGAACAAAAGCCATGAAAAAAACCTAAATTGGAGGGACCGTAGTGAGAACAAAGAGAGGGAGAAAGCTTTCCAAAAAAAGCGTGTCAACAGGTGCTTTGTGTGAAATTCCTCATCGCACTATAGAAATAATTATCCGGAACTTAAAAAAAAGATAAAGATATTGCGAGTGTCAATCATGTTAACAAACAGCCAGAGTTCGAGGGATCTTTCTCCCCTTATTTGAGTAAAGGATTAGTAAATGGGAGGGAGTCCACAATTTTAAGAGACAGCGGGACCTGCTTAGATATCATTTCAAGTGATTTTGTCACTCATGATCACATGAATGGACAATATGTCTGGGTAAAAACGCCCATGGATTGTAGATTACGTTGTCTACCTATGGCAGAAATCACGTTAGAGATTGAAGGAGTAGGGGTGGTTGAAACAACAGCAGGTGTAACTGATAGCGAAACAGATATGCAATATTATTTGTTAGGGAATGAAACACAAAAGTTATTGGAGCGAGCTAAACATAAAACTCAATTATTAAACGCTGTATTTACGCGACCGCAAACAAAAAGAAATCTTGACCTGTCTGATGCAGCCTGTCTGACCAGCGAGCAGAAAATTGACAAAGGGGAAGAACGCGCTAAGCCAATAGAAAGTGAAGAAAGTTTAAACGTAGATCCTTTGAAAGATGGAGAAAATTTGACGGGTGAAGGAAACGAAGAAATTATATAACCGGGATTACTACCTTTAGTACAAAAAGATGGAATTGCGAGTTTAGCTATAATAGGGAGGAATGAATTCAAAAGGGAGCAAGACTTAGACCCCTCACTTAAAGAAATCAGGGAAAAGGCT
Organism: Maratus speciosus; assembly: GCA_963932465.1. Taxonomy (NCBI): domain Eukaryota; kingdom Metazoa; phylum Arthropoda; class Arachnida; order Araneae; family Salticidae; genus Maratus; species Maratus speciosus. The sequence goes on along the minus strand of OZ010797.1, from coordinate 99,791,377 downwards.
AAAGAAAAAAAATCGCATTATGAAATCAGAAATTCACTTGTGATACGAAGTACAATGGATAATCGCAAAAAGAGAGAGTGCAATTGGTGGTTCCATTAAAATACAGAAGAGATATATTAAGTGCGTGTCATGAAGGAATAGCGTCACACTTAGGTGAATGAAAAACTAAAGATAAGGTCTTGCGTTATTTTTTTGGCCAAATATTATAAATGAAACAGAGGATTTTGTGAAGACATGTGACGCTTGTCAGAGAATCGGAAAAGCCGGAGACAAAAAAAAGGCTCCACTTAAGCTTGTGCCTATAGTGGGAGAAATATTTGCTAAATTATCTTGCGATTTAGTTGGCCCCCTGCCAAAGTCGGATAAGGGTAGCAGGCACATACTAACGACTATGTGTTTATCTTCGAAATACCTTGAAGCGATTCCAATACCTGATATTACATCTGAAACGATTGTTGGAGCACTAATGTTAGTGTTCAGTAGATTGGGATTTCCCGGAAATAAAACTAAATAACGGTAAAAGTTTTACGAGTTAATTAACGACGGCGTTTCTCAATAAATTCGGTATAAAGATAGGACGTTCATCGGTGTATCACCCTCAAAGCAATAGCGTCGAACGATTTCACAGGTCGGTTAAACGGCTTCTAAAGTTGTTATGTGTAGAGAATGGCTGAAATTGGGAGGCGAACTTACCGTACGCATTGCTAGCTTTGAGAACTGTAACGCATGACTCTACAGGTTTCAGCCTGTCCGAACTCGTACATGGGAAAAATTTCAGAACACTTGAAACTTTATTATTTGAAAAATGGATGAGAGAATCAGAGGAAAATGAACTCGTAACGGAATATGTTTTTAATCTCGTTAACAGATTAAAAAGATGTCAGGATCTCGTTATAGAAAACATGACTTTAGCACGAGACAAAAGAAAATTTTGGTATGACAAAAAGACCGTGGAAAAGAAATTCAATGTGGGAGATGAGGTCCTAGTTTTAGTAACTAATAAGCCGAATAAGATGTCAGTTAGTTGGATAGGGCCTGGTAAAATAGAAGCAGAGATATCCGAAACAAATTACTTTGTTAACATGCCAGGTAGGGGGGAAAATCACAGATTTCCCATATCAATTTGTTAAACCTTATAGGAAACGGATAGAATTAGTGAATATTTTGACGCGAGAAATAAATGGGATTGAAGAAAATCAAGATCTAGAAATCATATTTCCTAGTGCGGATTCTGAAATTTATAAATTCGATGAAGTCGTGAAAGAGAGTAATTTGAAATCCCGATGCACTTCGGAACAACTATAGCAATTAGAAAACTTGTTGAATCGATTTAGTGTAGTTTTTTCAAACGATCCAGGTCGCACAGATTTGATAGAGCACGATATTGAATTGTCAGAGAATAAACCGGTTAAATTGAGGCCGTACAGAATGTCACCCAGACAGACGGAAATACTTCGTAAGGAAATAAAAAGAATGTTAGATCTAAATCTCATAGTGGAAGGGGAATCCGATTATACCTCACCAATGATCTTAGTTGAGGCCCCAGGAAAAGACCGCCACTCGGTATCGATTATAGGAAGCTAAATGAGATCACGAAGGCCGAATTTTATCCATTACCGAATATCGAAGAAAGGGTAGAAAAGGTAGCTGGTGCAAAGTACATTACGGTCTTGGATTGGACGAAAGGCTACTGGCAAATTCCGATGACTCTAAGGGCTCAAAGATTAGCCGCTTTCGTTACTAGTTTTGGTTCTTTTTTACCATGTGTCATGCCTTTCGGATTGTTAAATGCTTCCTACAGATTCTAGAAATTTATGGTCAAGTATTGAGTTAATGGTATGTATATGGTTAAGTATTGAGAGGTCTTGAGGAATTTTGTTTGCCATATCTCGATTACATGGCCATCTTTTCAGAAAATTGGGAAGATCACACGAGGCATTTAGAAATAGTACTAAAAAGGGTTAATGAAGCGAAATTGAAAATTAAATTAGCAAAGTGTAAGATCGCTCAAAAAACAGTGAAGTATCTAGGACATGTAGTGGGGGATGGGCGCCGTAGCCCGACAGAAGCAAAAATACAAGCGATAAAAGAATTACCAATTCAGAAGAATAAGACTGAAATTCGCAGATGTTTAGGCATGGCAGGTTACTACTCCCGTTACATAAAAGATTATGCTATCATTGTAGAACCGCTGACGCGTGCATAGAAGGGAAAAAATAAAAAATAGCGCATAGTTTGGAGTGAAGATATGAATAAATCATTTGAAACCTTAAAAACAAAACTTACCGAATAACTAATTTTATATGCTCCAAATTACGAAAAGGAATTTATAGTGCAAACAGATGCTTCTGAAAAAGGGGTTGGAATAATTCTAGCGCAAAGAGAAGGTTTTGAAGAACATCCCATAATCTACTTAAGCAGAAAATTTTCCGAGACCGAAAAAAGTTTTAGTGCAACGGAAAAAGAGTGTGCCGGAATTATTTTTGCAATAAAAAAAATTAAGGCTTTATATTGACGGCCAGAAATTTTCTATTGAAGCGGATCACAATCCGTTAGTTTTTTTAAAAGAAATTCTGTAAATAAACCTAGATTACGTAGATGGGCTCTAACTCTGCAACCGTACCATTACGCCATTAAACATCTTCCTGGCAAAGACATTGCTCATGTTGACTGCCTTAGCAGGGTAGAATAAACTCAGTAAAGAAATTTTTGTATATAGTTACTTATTTTTGTAAATTGTTTGTGTATTATGTGTAATTAGAAGTCTGGTCAGCTATTTTTTTTATTAAGTATTGAATTATTTCAAAATGAGCATTCTCAAATAGTGTAAAAAGTGTATCAGCTTTTATCAGAGCGCGAATTAAAATAATGTACAATGTTTTTAATTATTATTTGCCACTCTGATGTAATAGAGCTTACAGCTTTGATATTGCTCTCTGGTGATTTTTCGTGCCATACCCGAAAGAATCCTCTTAAGGGGCGGGTGTTGTAACGATTTTCTTTTAGAAGGGAAATTCCTCTGTGCGTGGGAATAACCTTGGCGAAAAACCCTGCATAGTGAAACTAACTTTACTGGAATATTTTCTCATGTCGGTAACTTTTTAAGTGATCTGAATAGAACTGATTTTTCTTGTGTTGAGAAGAATCCTGAACAAAAGAATTCCAAGTATTGCACCCTGGTAGGAAAAGACCTCGGTTAAAAATGACCGCTGTGGGAAAAAGTATCACCTTGGTGAAATGTGCACTACGATTTCGTGTTTCCTAGGGAGAGACCCAGGAACGAGTCTGATTATGAGTGACCTCACCTTTTGGCTACAGTTTGAGTGGACGAGATAAACGCCTCCCGCTTGGAGAAGGGTTGAGAAGAGAGTTAAGGGAGTTGAGAAAAAGTCTCGAAAGAGAGTGGCAACAAGCTCTCTTGGAGCGAGAGAAAGATTTTGGGGATAAAAAATGATGTTGACGTGATAGAGAGAAAAGCTGCGAAAAGAGGAAAATCACCGGGGCTCAACACGAGCGTGCTTTGAACTATAATTAATGATGACAAATATCTGCCCTAGAATAACTGGAATAAGTTAGACAGTGTCAACGTTTAAAAACTGTTATTTTATATTATTAGACTATGAACTTCAGCGTGTGTGCACTTCTATATTTATAGACTTTAAGTACTTCGAAGATATTAATCCAGACTCCGTTTTATAACTGGAGATATAATTGTCCCGAATCCAACATTTAACAATAATATGTAATTAGTTTTTTCTTCGTCTTTTAATTAATAAAGATTGATTTAAGATTCGAAAGAAAGGTGTGTCGTACGCTACCATCAAACTTACAATTTGATTGACATACTCAGAACTTTTTACAGATGGCGGCAGTGGTGGGATGTTTTATGACAATGATCGCTAGGTTAACGGATAAAGATTTTCTTTTGTGAAAGTACTAAATCGCCATTACTGTGAAATAGATATTTTATTGAACTGTGATTAAAAAAGAACTTTTAAGTTGAAAGAATTCCCCCAGCGTGATCTGAATGCCGGAATAAAGGATTAGATGTCAACAAGCGAGACTCATCATGCTAGTTCAGGAGAAATGCGTGACAGATCCCAGAATTTATGAAAAGAATAACTAGTGAACAAAGACTAATGACCGGATTGACAACAGGTAAGCTCTTTTTACATTTAGAGTGGCTTAGAAATTTTTGGTTGTGTTATTTTGGGGGCAAAAAGTAAACAAAGTAACTGTGTATTAGTTATAGTGTCATTTTTCTGTAAAGAAAAAAAAAGAATAGTTATCTTTTAACTATTGTTATTATGAAATACTTAGGTTGAAAAGGTAATAAGTGTGCCTATTTTTCTTTTGTGCATTGGAAGATAACTGTATTTTAAATTTTAGCTAGTATTAAGAAATTACGTCGAGCTAAAATTGGGGATTAAAAATAATAATAGCAATAAATGATGCATGCTGAGCATTGTAATGATTCACACAAGACATAGAGTAAATTTTGCTTAAATTTAATAAGTGATTTTATGGTTGAAAAATTTACTATTTTTCTTACGTTTAAGCCAAAAAGCATATCAACATTTCAAAATCTCGTTTGCGGTTGCAGAGATAAAGTATCTTAGTAACAGGGAAAAAGTGATTAAATAAAACATTTATGTATAGTTTTTCCTCTTTCTTTCTTTCTGTTTAATTGTATTATGTGAGAGAAACTTTAAACCATATACGTATTGTGCCCAAATTCGTCAGTGAACTTTAAGGATAGGTTTAAATTGAGAAATATTATATGTATATTGATTTTTCCAGAGTATTTTTGTTATGCATGTATATGTTTGAGATGAAATCAGATGTCTGAGAAGTCGTCTAGACGGGTTGCACATGACGTCACATGTCTGAAATCGCTTCCTATGGCGCCCAAATATAAGGCAAATTTGGTGCTCTCCATTTGAATTTTTAGACTTATTTGCACTATAATAATTAAAATAAGGAAGCTCTAAATTAAAGAAAAAGATAACACGTGCTTTTAATGGGAAACGGGGATTTCTGTGCTCCACGTGTGTGCTCCAGAAGCTATAGTATCAGTCGTTGCTAATAGCAACGTGACGTCAATGCAAGGGGTCTTGTTTGTTTCATTGTTTTTAAAATTGTGTCAGCGAAAGTCCTAAAAATATGTCGGAATTAAAATGTTACATGAAACCTGATTTACAAATGTTAGCCAAAGAACTTCAAGTAGAATTAGATGAAAGCGATACAATAAAGGAAATAATAAGAAAGATAGAAGCGATGGATGAGTATAATAAGTATTTCGCAGTAGCTCAAGTTAAATTCATAGAGAAAGATAGGGAAAATAAATTATGCGAAGAGAAAGAAAAGGAAAGATTAGCGTTAGTGCGTGAGGAATCAGAGAGATTGCGCGTTGAAAAGGAAAAAGAGCGTTTAGAAAAAGAAAAAGAACGTGAATTCCAATTAGCTAAATTGAGATTAACTCAGGAAACAAAGGCACGTAGCACGTCAAATAATATCTCTGTAAAAACGAATAAATTACCGCTTAAAACAATTATGCATGGTTTTGATGAAAAGAATTCAGAAATTTCTTTGTTTCTAAATTTATTCGAGAGACAAGCAAAAAAATGCAATTTACAACAATTAGACGAGTTAGTAACTAATTTATTAGGTCTTTTACCAGTAGAAATTGCTGAACTGATTTTGAGAGAACCGGAAGATAAAGTGGACGATTATCAGTTTGTAAAAATTAAGTTGTTAGAGCGTTTTAAAATGACTACAGAGGCTGTATAGACAGAAATTTAATAAACACGCAAGGAATCCAAATACTCCTTGGAAAGATTTAGTTTTTGAATTGAACGGTTACTTGGAAGGGTGGCTTGCGAATTTAGAAATTACGGACTTTGAACAATTAAAAAAACTGCTTGTAACCGATCAGATTAAGAAAAGAGCGTCTCAGGAAATGAGAGAATATTTTATTGATAATTGGGCAAATTTGAAGGATCCGGATGAATTAGTTAAGCATTTAGATGCGTGCGAAGCAATCAAACGCCCACCTAAAAGAATATGGAATTCTAAGCCCCTTCTTGAAAATAAAACGGAAATGATTAGGTCTTGGGACAAAACGCGTAGCGAGAACAAATGTCCTGAAAAAAAGCTAAATTGGAGGGACCGTAGTGAGAACAAAGAGAGAGAGAAAGCTTTCGAAAAAAATTCAAATAATCTGTTTATAGAATATTGTAATGTTTCCGGAAATATGTCACACTACCAAAAATTTGATCAATTGTAGCACAAGAAATGTATTAAAATTGAATTGTAAAATTTGAGAGAAATGAACAGACATGCTTTTTTTAACCTTATACGGAAGACGCCCCAAATGAAACATAAGTTTTCTGGTCAATTATGGTATGCTCTTTACAGTAATATTAATGGTAATCAAATCAGAAGTGTACCTTTTCAAATAAAGGCTTCTGAAAATGGCATTGAATTTATGAATTCATCTTTCAGTTTATGAATTTAGGGGTTCCAAAGATGAATAAATCAAGAAATATTTAGGCAGGGAGAAAATGAATTTAGTAACTCTATGTCATGTCCATAGACAATTAATTGGTAAAGTGGCAAACTTTCGAAGTTATGTGTTTAGTAGTTACAACTTATAAATTATGAGTAAAATTCATTGGGACCGGTTAATTGAGACTCATGTCCATAGGCAATTAATTGGTAAAGTGGCAAACTTTCAAAGTTAAGTATTTAATAATTACAACTTAGAAATTAAGAGTAAAATTCACTGTGACAGGCTGTATGGCCTAATTTAGAGGCCAAATGAATGTACAGTAAACATCCTCTAATCCGACATTTTAAGGTCCGGCATGCTGGATAATCTGGCACGACTTTCGAAAAAAAATATCATTCCTTTTTTAATATCTCCAGTTGTTTATAATAATATGATGGAACTTCAGAAGGAGGGGGAGGGAAGGAAAATCCGAACCATAGCTCCAAGCCGATTTGAGTGAGGAATGAAACAGGAAACTTTGAGAAAGCCATGGCGTAAACTTTGGCTTGAAGTAATGGACAAAAAATGTTGAAGTTACTGAAAGCGATACGACTGACGATGAACTAGGAGAAATTTTAGGTTGTTTACATTTAGAGAACCCCGCGTCGCAACTGAATCGAGAAGAAAAAGAAGTGGCTGAAGTAGATTTTTATAAGCAGACAGAGGACATTTTGACAGATGAGGCCATCTTTCAGAGTGTTATCAACCCAAAAGCACCCAAAGACCTTAAATTCCATGATGATGTCGTGGACAAAACAAACAAAATCAGTTGGAATCAAGCAGCTGATGTTTTCAATAATTTTATCAAGTTTTCTGAGCGTAGCCGTTCGTTCAACGATGCGGAAATGATGAAACTCCGCATCATACGAAATGACTTCCAAAGAGAAAAAGAGAGAGAAGACTACTACTACAAAACAAATTGATATTCCGGATTTGTTCAAGATATCTTCTACGAGTAGGCCTATAGTGCATGTTTTTATTTTATAGTGATGTATATATTTTGTACATTACATAATTGAGTATTGTTTTTAATTCTAGTCAAGCTGTTTAAATAACAAAAAACATGCTTTACAGTCATTATTTTAATTCCAAATTCTACAAGTTTTTCCCGACAATCAACCTGTAATCTGTAAAATTTCGTAATCCGGCATGTTTCAAGTCCCGAACGTCCCGGATTAGAGGATGTTTACTGTATTACAATTATCTTCAATATTGCACTTATGATTTTGTAGCACAAAAAGTTGTACTACATAACATATTTGCAATATGTAAGGTTTCTTACATTATAAGCATTAAGGTGACAAATTTTTGCGATGTATTTTTCTTACATCAGTGAAATTGTTAACTTTACAGAAGCACCCCCTGGTGCTACTATATAATATTTTTGACTCTGGTAGATTACAGATGCCCATCTTAAACCTATATGTACGTCATTTGAGGATTAGAGGATGTTTATTGTATTACAATTATCTTCAAAACTCCATTTATGTTTTTGTAGCACAAAAAGTTTTACTACATAAGATATTTACAATATGTAAGGTTTCTTTCATTATGAGCATTAAGATGACAAAATTTTGCGATGTACTTTTCTTACATCAGTGAAATTGTGAACTTTACAAAAGCACCCCCTAGTGCTCCTATATAATATTTTTGACTCTGGCAGTTTTCAGATGTCCATCTTAAACCTATATGTACGTCCTTTGAGGATTAGAGGATGTTTATTGGATCACAATTATCTTCAATATTTCATTTATCTTTTTGTAGCAGAAAAAGATGTACTACTTAACATATTTGCAATATGTAAGGTTTCTTGCATTATGAGCATTAAGATGACAAATTTTTGCGATGTATTTTTGTTACATCAGTGAAATTGTGAACTTTACAGAAGCACACGCTGGTGCTCTATATAATATTTTTGAATCTGGCAGTTTGCAGATGCCCATCTTAAACCTATATGTACGTCCTTTGAGGATTAGGGGATGTTTATTGTATTACAATTCTCTTCAATATTGCATTTATGCTTTTGTAGCACAAAAAGTTGTACTACATAACATATTTGCAATATGTAAGGTTTCTTGCATTATGAGCATTAAGATGACAAATTTTTGCAGTTTATTTTTCTTATATCAATGAAATTGTGAACTTTTTAGAAGCACCCACTGGTGCTTCTATAAAATATTTTTGACTCTGGCAGTTTGCAGATGCCCATCTTAAACCTATATGTACGTCCTCTGAGATTTACAGGATGTTTATTGTATTACAATTATCTTCAATATTGCATTTATGCTTTTGTAGCACAAAAAGTTGTACTACATAACATATTTGCAATATGTAAGGTTTCTTGCATTATGAGCATTAAGATGACAAATTTTTGCGATGTGTTTTTCTTACATCAGTGAAATTGTGAACTTTACAGAAGCACTTTACATTTTCATATTCTTATTTATAACTTCTGAAATTATGATCCCAAAGTTAAATTTTTTTGTGTGGCAATAATACTGATATACCCAAACATAAATACGTTGAATTTGCAATTTTTATAATTTTCTGATATGAATTATGAAATTAATATTAAAAAAAATTATGAATTGCAACCTACACTTTTTTTGATGTATTCAGATTTATTAAGTCCTGCTTTATGGAAATCCAAAACTGCACATTTGTCTTCCAACTAGTTTTCAAATTATGCTTAAAAAACGGCAAAATGATGGCTTAAGGGACCGTCTATGATAGAAGCGACTATATTTTCAAATTTCTCATGCTATTCTGTAATCTAACAGGCTTAATTGAGAGCTTAAGGTGCCTTGATCAAGAAAGGTGCCCTCTCGGTCAACAAACGAGTACCGAACTTCAATTTGGATAGAGACCTTATAATACGCTCGTTTTAAAATAAATAATTTCTCAGAAACTTATGGTAAGAATTGCATAAAAAATTGTTTTTAGACTAATTGAACGGTGTAGAGCTCATTTATGCTGTCAGAATTGTATACTGCTATTGAAAAAAACAAAGTTATGGTTCGTTTTAATATGTATATGGCCTCCTAAGCAAATTTTATATACATCATTTAAATGTAGACTTTATTTTCCAATTGTTCGGTACCAGTAACTTACTTCTACGATAATTTTTTGAGGATTCAGTTGGGGGTGTTTACTTTTTTTTTTCCACGACTGTACGTACTTTGAGGATTAGTGGATGTTTATTGTATTACAATTATCTTCAATATTTCATTTATCTTTTTGTAGCACAAAAAGATGTACTACTTAACATATTTGCAATATGTAAGGTTTCTTGCATTATGAGCATTAAGACGACAAAATTTTGCGATGTATATTTGTTACATCAGTGAAATTGTAAACTTTATAGAAGCACACCCTGGTGCTCCTATAAAATATTTTTGAATATAGCAGTCTGCAGATGCCCATCTTAAACCTACATGTACGTCATTTGAGGATTAGAGGACGTTTAGTGTATTACAATTATCTTCAATATTCCATTTATGTTTCTGTAGCACAAAAAGGGTTACTACATAACACATTTGCAATATGTAAGGTTTCTTGCATTATGAGCATTAAGATGACAAATTTTTGCGATGTATTTTTCTTACATCAGTGAAATTGTTAACATTACACAAGCACCCTCTGGTGCTCCTGTATAATATTTTTGACTCTGGCGGTTTGCAGATGCCCATCTTAAACCTATATGTACGTCCTTTGAGGATTAGAGTATTTTTATTGTATTACAATTATCTTCAATATTGCATTTACGCTTTTGTAGCACAAAAAGTTGTACTACATAACATATTTGCAATATGTAAGGTTTCTTGCATTATGAGCATTAAGACGACAAATTTTTGCGATGTATATTTGTTACATCAGTGAAATTGTAAACTTTATAGAAGCACACCCTGGTGCTCCTATAAAATATTTTTGAATATAGCAGTCTGCAGATGCCCATCTAAAACCTATATGTACGTCATTTGAGGATTAGAGGACGTTTAGTGTATTACAATTATCTTCAATATTCCATTTATGTTTCTGTAGCACAAAAAGGGTTACTACATAACATATTTGCAATATGTAAGATTTCTTCCTTTATGAGCATTAAGATGACAAATTTTTGCGATTTATTTTTCTTATATCAGTGAAATTGTGAAGTTCTTAGAAGCACCCCCTGGTGCTGCTATAAAATATTTTTGACCCTGGCAGTTTCCAGATGCCCATCTTAAACCTATATGTACATACATCCTTTGAGGATTAGAGGATGTTTATTGTATAACAATTATCTTCAATATTGCATTTATGTTTTTGTAGCACAAAAAGTTGTACTACATAGCATATTTGCAATATGTAAGGTTTCTTCCATTATGAGCATAATGATGACAAATTTTGCGATGTATTTTTCTTACATCAGTGAAATTGTGAACTTTACAGAAGCACCCCGTGGTGCTCCTATATAATATCTTTGACTCTAGCAGTTTGGCCATCTGGCCTCTGGCCCATCTTAAATCTATATGTACGTTCTTTGAGGATTAGGGGATGTTTATTGTATTACAATTATCTTCAATATTCCATTTATGCTTTTGTAGCACAATGTAAGATTTCTTGCATTATGAGCATTAAGATGACAAATTTTTGCGATTTATTTTTCTTATATCAGTGAAATTGTGAACTTTTTAGAAGCACCCACTGGTGCTTCTATAAAATATTTTTGACTCTGGCAGTTGGCAGATGCCCATCTTAAACCTATATGTACATCCTTTGAGATTTACAGGATGTTTATTGTATTACAATTCTCTTCAATATTGCATTTATGCTTTTGTAGCACAAAAAGTTGTACTACATAACATATTTGCAATATGTAAGATTTCTTGCATTATGAGCATTAAGATGACAAATTTTTGCAGTTTATTTTTCTTATATCAGTGAAATTGTGAAGTTCTTAGAAGCACCCCCTGGTGCTGCTATAAAATATTTTTGACCCTGACAGTTTCCAGATGCTCATCTTAAACCTATATGTATATACATCCTTTGAGGATTAGAGGATGTTTATTGTATAACAATTATCTTCAATATTGCATTTATGTTTTTGTAGCACAAAAAATTGTACTACATAGCATATTTGCAATATGTAAGGTTTCTTGCATTATGATCATTAAAATGACAAATTTTTGCGATGTATTTTTCTTACATCAGTGAAATTGTTAACTTTACAGAAGCACCCCCTGGTGCTTCTATAAAATATTTTTGACTCTGGCAGTTTGCAGATGGCCATCTTAAACCTATGTGTACGTCCTCTGAGGATTAGAGGATGTTTATTGTATTACAATTATCTTCAATATTCCATTTATGCTTTTGTAGCACAAAAAGTTGTACTACATAACATATTTGCAATATGTAAGATTTCTTGCATTATGAGCATTAAGATGACAAATTTTTGCGATTTATTTTTGTTACATCAGTGAAATTGTGAACTTTACAGAAGCACACCCTGGTGCTCCTAAATAATATTTTCGACTCTGGCAGTTTGTAGATGCGTTTGAGGATTAGAGGATGTTTATTGTATTACAATTATCTTCAATATTGCATTTATGCTTTTGTAGCACAAAAAGATGTACTACATAACATATTTGCAATATGTAAGGTTTCTTGCATTATGAGCATTAAGATGACAAATTTTTGCGATTTATTTTTCTTATATCAGTGAAATTGTGAACTTTTTGAAGCACCCCCTGTTGCTTCTATAAAATATTTTTGACTCTGGCAGTTTGCAGATGCCCATCTTAAACCTATATGTACGTCCTTTGAGGATTAGAGGATGTTTATTGTATTACAATTATCTTCAATATGCCATTTATGCTTTTGTAGCACAAAAAGTTGTACTACATAACATATTTGCAATATGTAATGTTTCTTGCATTAAAATGACAAATTTTTGCGATTTATTTTTCTTATATCAGTGAAATTGTGAACTTTTAGAAGCACCCACTGGTGCTTCTATAAAATATTTTTGACTCTGGCAGTTTGCAGATGTCCATCTTAAACATATATGTACGTCCTTTGAGATTTACAGGATGTTTATTGTATTACAATTCTCTTCAATATTGCATTTATGCTTTTGTAGCACAAAAAGTTGTACTACATAACATATTTGCAATATGTAAGGTTTCTTGCATTATGAGCATTAAGATGACAAATTTTTGCGATGTATTTTTCTTACATCAGTGAAATTGTGAACTTTACAGAAGCACCGCCTGGTGCTTCTATAAAATATTTTTGACTCTGGCAGTTTGCAGATACCCATCTTAAACCTATATGTACGTCTTTTGAGATTTACAGGATGTTTATTGTATTACAATTCTCTTCAATATTGCATTTATGCTTTTGTAGCACAAAAAGTTGTACTACATAACATATTTGCAATATGTAAGGTTTCTTGCATTATGAGCATTAAGATGACAAATTTTTGCGATGTGTTTTTCTTACATCAGTGAAATTGTGAACTTTACAGAAGCACCCCCTCTCCTCCTATATAATATTTTTGACTCTGGCAGTTTGCAGATGCCCATCTTAAACCTATACAGGATGTAGAGCCGTGAGAAAAAAAAAGTAAACACCCCCTACTAACTCCTCAACAAATTATCGTAGACGAAATTTACTGGTACCGAACGATTGACAATAAAATCTACTTTCAAATAACGTATATAAAATTTGCTTAGGAGGCCATCTACATATTAAAACGAATCCAAGCTTCATTTTTTTCAAAGGCAATACCCAATTTTAACGAGTTATTAAAAGTATTTGTTTCAAACTATGCCTAGATACCAAATTTCAAGTCATTTGAATGATAAGTTTTTGAATTATACACATTCAAAATTTAGTGTTTCTAATGCTAAATTACATTTTCATATTCTTATTTATAATTTCTGAAATTATAATCCCAAAGTTAAATTTTTTTGTGTGGCAATAATACTGATATACCCAAACATAAATACGTTGAATTTGCAATTTTTATAATTTTCTGATATGAATTATGAAATTAATATTAAAAAAAATTATGAATTGCAACCTACACTTTTTTTGATGCATTCAGATTTATTAAGTCCTGCTTTATGGAAATCCAAAACTGCACATTTGTCTCCAACTAGTTTTCAAATTATGCTTAAAAAACGGCAAAATGATGGTTTATGGACCGTCTATGATAGAAGCGACTATATTTTCAAATTTCTCATGCTATTCTGTAATCTAACAGGCTTAATTGAGAGCTTAAGGTGCCTTGATCAAGAAAGTTGCTCTCTCGGTCAACAATCGAGTACCGAACTTCAATTTGGATACAGCCCTTATAATACGCTCGTTTTAAAATAATTAATTTCTCAGAAACTTATGGTACGAATTGCATAAAAAATTGTTTTCAGACTAATTGAACGGTGTAGTGCTCATTTATGCTGTCAGAATTGTATACTGCTATTAAAAAAAACAAAGTTATGGTTCGTTTTAATATGTATATGGCCTCCTAAGCAAATTTTATATACATCATTTAAAAGTAGACTTTATTTTCCAATTGTTCGGTTCCAGTAACTTACTTCTACGATAATTTTTTGAGGATTCAGTTGGGGGTGTTTACTTTTTTTTTCCACGACTGTACGTACTTTGAGGATTAGTGGATGTTTATTGTATTACAATTATCTTCAATATTTCATTTATCTTTTTGTAGCACAAAAAGATGTACTACTTAACATATTTGCAATATGTAAGGTTTCTTGCATTATGAGCATTAAGACGACAAATTTTTGCGATGTATATTTGTTACATCAGTGAAATTGTAAACTTTATAGAAGCACACCCTGGTGCTCCTATAAAATATTTTTGAATATAGCAGTCTGCAGATGCCCATCTTAAACCTATATGTACGTCATTTGAGGATTAGAGGACGTTTAGTGTATTACAATTATCTTCAATATTCCATTTATGTTTCTGTAGCACAAAAAGGGTTACTACATAACACATTTGCAATATGTAAGGTTTCTTGCATTATGAGCATTTAGATGACAAATTTTTGCGATGTATTTTTCTTACATCAGTGAAATTGTTAACATTACACAAGCACCCTCTGGTGCTCCTGTATAATATTTTTGACGCTGGCGGTTTGCAGATGCCCATCTTAAACCTATATGTACGTCCTTTGAGGATTAGAGTATTTTTATTGTATTACAATTATCTTCAATATTGCATTTATGCTTTTGTAGCACAAAAAGTTGTACTACATAACATATTTGCAATATGTAAGATTTCTTGCATTATGAGCATTAAGATGACAAATTTTTGCAGTTTATTTTTCTTATATCAGTGAAATTGTGAAGTTCTTAGAAGCACCCCCTGGTGCTGCTATAAAATATTTTTGACCCTGACAGTTTCCAGATGCTCATCTTAAACCTATATGTATATACATCCTTTGAGGATTAGAGGATGTTTATTGTATAACAATTATCTTCAATATTGCATTTATGTTTTTGTAGCACAAAATGTTGTACTACATAGCATATTTGCAATATGTAAGGTTTCTTGCATTATGATCATTAAAATAACAAATTTTTGCGATGTATTTTTCTTACATCAGTGAAATTGTTAACTTTACAGAAGCACCCCCTGGTGCTTCTATAAAATATTTTTGACTCTGGCAGTTTGCAGATGGCCATCTTAAACCTATGTGTACGTCCTCTGAGGATTAGAGGATGTTTATTGTATTACAATTATCTTCAATATTCCATTTATGCTTTTGTAGCACAAAAATTTGTACTACATAACATATTTGCAATATGTAAGATTTCTTGCATTATGAGCATTAAGATGACAAATTTTTGCGATTTATTTTTGTTACATCAGTGAAATTGTGAACTTTACAGAAGCACACCCTGGTGCTCCTAAATAATATTTTCGACTCTGGCAGTTTGCAGATGCGTTTGAGGATTAGAGGATGTTTATTGTATTACAATTATCTTCAATATTGCATTTATGCTTTTGTAGCACAAAAAGATGTACTACATAACATATTTGCAATATGTAAGGTTTCTTGCATTATGAGCATTAAGATGACAAATTTTTGCGATTTATTTTTCTTATATCAGTGAAATTGTGAACTTTTTGAAGCACCCCCTGTTGCTTCTATAAAATATTTTTGACTCTGGCAGTTTGCAGATGCCCATCTTAAACCTATATGTACGTCCTTTGAGGATTAGAGGATGTTTATTGTATTACAATTATCTTCAATATGCCATTTATGCTTTTGTAGCACAAAAAGTTGTACTACATAACATATTTGCAATATGTAATTTTTCTTGCATTAAAATGACAAATTTTTGCGATTTATTTTTCTTATATCAGTGAAATTGTGAACTTTTAGAAGCACCCACTGGTGCTTCTATAAAATATTTTTGACTCTGGCAGTTTGCAGATGTCCATCTTAAACATATATGTACGTCCTTTGAGATTTACAGGATGTTTATTGTATTACAATTCTCTTCAATATTGCATTTATGCTTTTGTAGCACAAAAAGTTGTACTACATAACATATTTGCAATATGTAAGGTTTCTTGCATTATGAGCATTAAGATGACAAATTTTTGCGATGTATTTTTCTTACATCAGTGAAATTGTGAACTTTACAGAAGCACCGCCTGGTGCTTCTATAAAATATTTTTGACTCTGGCAGTTTGCAGATACCCATCTTAAACCTATATGTACGTCTTTTGAGATTTACAGGATGTTTATTGTATTACAATTCTCTTCAATATTGCATTTATGCTTTTGTAGCACAAAAAGTTGTACTACATAACATATTTGCAATATGTAAGGTTTCTTGCATTATGAGCATTAAGATGACAAATTTTTGCGATGTGTTTTTCTTACATCAGTGAAATTGTGAACTTTACAGAAGCACCCCCTCTCCTCCTATATAATATTTTTGACTCTGGCAGTTTGCAGATGCCCATCTTAAACCTATACAGGATGTAGAGCCGTGAGAAAAAAAAAGTAAACACCCCCTACTAACTCCTCAACAAATTATCGTAGACGAAATTTACTGGTACCGAACGATTGACAATAAAATCTACTTTCAAATAACGTATATAAAATTTGCTTAGGAGGCCATCTACATATTAAAACGAATCCAAGCTTCATTTTTTTCAAAGGCAATACCCAATTTTAACGAGTTATTAAAAGTATTTGTTTCAAACTATGCCTAGATACCAAATTTCAAGTCATTTGAATGATAAGTTTTTGAATTATACACATTCAAAATTTAGTGTTTCTAATGCTAAATTACATTTTCATATTCTTATTTACAATTTCTGAAATTATAATCCCAAAGTTAAATTTTTTTGTGTGGCAATAATACTGATATACCCAAACATAAATACGTTGAATTTGCAATTTTTATAATTTTCTGATATGAATTATGAAATTAATATTAAAAAAAATTATGAATTGCAACCTACACTTTTTTTGATGCATTCAGATTTATTAAGTCCTGCTTTATGGAAATCCAAAACTGCACATTTGTCTCCAACTAGTTTTCAAATTATGCTTAAAAAACGGCAAAATGATGGTTTATGGACCGTCTATGATAGAAGCGACTATATTTTCAAATTTCTCATGCTATTTTGTAATCTAACAGGCTTAATTGAGTGCTTAAGGTACCTTGATCAAGAAAGGTGCTCTCTCGGTCAACAATCGAGTACCGAACTTCAATTTGGATACAGCCCTTATAATACGCTCGTTTTAAAATAATTAATTTCTCAGAAACTTATGGTACGAATTGCATAAAAAATTGTTTTCAGACTAATTGAACGGTGTAGTGCTCATTTATGCTGTCAGAATTGTATACTGCTATTAAAAAAAACAAAGTTATGGTTCGTTTTAATATGTATATGGCCTCCTAAGCAAATTTTATATACATCATTTAAAAGTAGACTTTATTTTCCAATTGTTCGGTACCAGTAACTTACTTCTACGATAATTTTTTGAGGATTCAGTTGGGGGTGTTTACTTTTTTTTTCCACGACTGTACGTACTTTGAGGATTAGTGGATGTTTATTGTATTACAATTATCTTCAATATTTCATTTATCTTTTTGTAGCACAAAAAGATGTACTACTTAACATATTTGCAATATGTAAGGTTTCTTGCATTATGAGCATTAAGACGACAAATTTTTGCGATGTATATTTGTTACATCAGTGAAATTGTAAACTTTATAGAAGCACACCCTGGTGCTCCTATAAAATATTTTTGAATATAGCAGTCTGCAGATGCCCATCTTAAACCTATATGTACGTCATTTGAGGATTAGAGGACGTTTAGTGTATTACTATTATCTTCAATATTCCATTTATGTTTCTGTAGCACAAAAAGGGTTACTACATAACACATTTGCAATATGTAAGGTTTCTTGCATTATGAGCATTAAGATGACAAATTTTTGCGATGTATTTTTCTTACATCATTGAAATTGTTAACATTACACAAGCACCCTCTGGTGCTCCTGTATAATATTTTTGACGCTGGCGGTTTGCAGATGCCCATCTTAAACCTATATGTACGTCCTTTGAGGATTAGAGTATTTTTATTGTATTACAATTATCTTCAATATTGCATTTATGCTTTTGTAGCACAAAAAGTTGTACTACATATTTGCAATATGTAAGATTTCTTGCATTATGAGCATTAAGATGACAAATTTTTGCAGTTTATTTTTCTTATATCAGTGAAATTGTGAAGTTCTTAGAAGCACCCCCTGGTGCTGCTATAAAATATTTTTGACCCTGACAGTTTCCAGATGCTCATCTTAAACCTATATGTATATACATCCTTTGAGGATTAGAGGATGTTTATTGTATAACAATTATCTTCAATATTGCATTTATGTTTTTGTAGCACAAAATGTTGTACTACATAGCATATTTGCAATATGTAAGGTTTCTTGCATTATGATCATTAAAATAACAAATTTTTGCGATGTATTTTTCTTACATCAGTGAAATTGTTAACTTTACAGAAGCACCCCCTGGTGCTTCTATAAAATATTTTTGACTCTGGCAGTTTGCAGATGGCCATCTTAAACCTATGTGTACGTCCTCTGAGGATTAGAGGATGTTTATTGTATTACAATTATCTTCAATATTCCATTTATGCTTTTGTAGCACAAAAAGTTGTACTACATAACATATTTGCAATATGTAAGATTTCTTGCATTATGAGCATTAAGATGACAAATTTTTGCGATTTATTTTTGTTACATCAGTGAAATTGTGAACTTTACAGAAGCACACCCTGGTGCTCCTAAATAATATTTTCGACTCTGGCAGTTTGCAGATGCGTTTGAGGATTAGAGGATGTTTATTGTATTACAATTATCTTCAATATTGCATTTATGCTTTTGTAGCACAAAAAGATGTACTACATAACATATTTGCAATATGTAAGGTTTCTTGCATTATGAGCATTAAGATGACAAATTTTTGCGATTTATTTTTCTTATATCAGTGAAATTGTGAACTTTTTGAAGCACCCCCTGTTGCTTCTATAAAATATTTTTGACTCTGGCAGTTTGCAGATGCCCATCTTAAACCTATATGTACGTCCTTTGAGGATTAGAGGATGTTTATTGTATTACAATTATCTTCAATATGCCATTTATGCTTTTGTAGCACAAAAAGTTGTACTACATAACATATTTGCAATATGTAATGTTTCTTGCATTAAAATGACAAATTTTTGCGATTTATTTTTCTTATATCAGTGAAATTGTGAACTTTTAGAAGCACCCACTGGTGCTTCTATAAAATATTTTTGACTCTGGCAGTTTGCAGATGTCCATCTTAAACATATATGTACGTCCTTTGAGATTTACAGGATGTTTATTGTATTACAATTCTCTTCAATATTGCATTTATGCTTTTGTAGCACAAAAAGTTGTACTACATAACATATTTGCAATATGTAAGGTTTCTTGCATTATGAGCATTAAGATGACAAATTTTTGCGATGTATTTTTCTTACATCAGTGAAATTGTGAACTTTACAGAAGCACCGCCTGGTGCTTCTATAAAATATTTTTGACTCTGGCAGTTTGCAGATACCCATCTTAAACCTATATGTACGTCTTTTGAGATTTACAGGATGTTTATTGTATTACAATTCTCTTCAATATTGCATTTATGCTTTTGTAGCACAAAAAGTTGTACTACATAACATATTTGCAATATGTAAGGTTTCTTGCATTATGAGCATTAAGATGACAAATTTTTGCGATGTGTTTTTCTTACATCAGTGAAATTGTGAACTTTACAGAAGCACCCCCTCTCCTCCTATATAATATTTTTGACTCTGGCAGTTTGCAGATGCCCATCTTAAACCTATACAGGATGTAGAGCCGTGAGAAAAAAAAAGTAAACACCCCCTACTAACTCCTCAACAAATTATCGTAGACGAAATTTACTGGTACCGAACGATTGACAATAAAATCTACTTTCAAATAACGTATATAAAATTTGCTTAGGAAGCCATCTACATATTAAAACGAATCCAAGCTTCATTTTTTTCAAAGGCAATACCCAATTTTAACGAGTTATTAAAAGTATTTGTTTCAAACTATGCCTAGATACCAAATTTCAAGTCATTTGAATGATAAGTTTTTGAATTATACACATTCAAAATTTAGTGTTTCTAATGCTAAATTACATTTTCATATTCTTATTTATAATTTCTGAAATTATAATCCCAAAGTTAAATTTTTTTGTGTGGCAATAATACTGATATACCCAAACATAAATACGTTGAATTTGCAATTTTTATAATTTTCTGATATGAATTATGAAATTAATATTAAAAAAAATTATGAATTGCAACCTACACTTTTTTCGATGCATTCAGATTTATTAAGTCCTGCTTTATGGAAATCCAAAACTGCACATTTGTCTCCAACTAGTTTTCAAATTATGCTTAAAAAACGGCAAAATGATGGTTTATGGACTTTCTATGATAGAAGCGACTATATTTTCAAATATCTCATGCTATTTTGTAATCTAACAGGCTTAATTGAGTGCTTAAGGTACCTTGATCAAGAAAGGTGCTCTCTCGGTCAACAATCGAGTACCGAACTTCAATTTGGATACAGCCCTTATAATACGCTCGTTTTAAAATAATTAATTTCTCAGAAACTTATGGTACGAATTGCATAAAAAATTGTTTTCAGACTAATTGAACGGTGTAGTGCTCATTTATGCTGTCAGAATTGTATACTGCTATTAAAAAAAACAAAGTTATGGTTCGTTTTAATATGTATATGGCCTCCTAAGCAAATTTTATATACATCATTTAAAAGTAGACTTTATTTTCCAATTGTTCGGTACCAGTAACTTACTTCTACGATAATTTTTTGAGGATTCAGTTGGGGGTGTTTACTTTTTTTTTCCACGACTGTACGTACTTTGAGGATTAGTGGATGTTTATTGTATTACAATTATCTTCAATATTTCATTTATCTTTTTGTAGCACAAAAAGATGTACTACTTAACATATTTGCAATATGTAAGGTTTCTTGCATTATGAGCATTAAGACGACAAATTTTTGCGATGTATATTTGTTACATCAGTGAAATTGTAAACTTTATAGAAGCACACCCTGGTGCTCCTATAAAATATTTTTGAATATAGCAGTCTGCAGATGCCCATCTTAAACCTATATGTACGTCATCTGAGGATTAGAGGACGTTTAGTGTATTACAATTATCTTCAATATTCCATTTATGTTTCTGTAGCACAAAAAGGGTTACTACATAACACATTTGCAATATGTAAGGTTTCTTGCATTATGAGCATTAAGATGACAAATTTTTGCGATGTATTTTTCTTACATCAGTGAAATTGTTAACATTACACAAGCACCCTCTGGTGCTCCTGTATAATATTTTTGACGCTGGCGGTTTGCAGATGCCCATCTTAAACCTATATGTACGTCCTTTGAGGATTAGAGTATTTTTATTGTATTACAATTATCTTCAATATTGCATTTATGCTTTTGTAGCACAAAAAGTTGTACTACATAACATATTTGCAATATGTAAGATTTCTTGCATTATGAGCATTAAGATGACAAATTTTTGCAGTTTATTTTTCTTATATCAGTGAAATTGTGAAGTTCTTAGAAGCACCCCCTGGTGCTGCTATAAAATATTTTTGACCCTGACCGTTTCCAGATGCTCATCTTAAACCTATATGTATATACATCCTTTGAGGATTAGAGGATGTTTATTGTATAACAATTATCTTCAATATTGTATTTATGTTTTTGTAGCACAAAATGTTGTACTACATAGCATATTTGCAATATGTAAGGTTTCTTGCATTATGATCATTAAAATGACAAATTTTTGCGATGTATTTTTCTTACATCAGTGAAATTGTTAACTTTACAGAAGCACCCCCTGGTGCTTCTATAAAATATTTTTGACTCTGGCAGTTTGCAGATGGCCATCTTAAACCTATGTGTACGTCCTCTGAGGATTAGAGGATGTTTATTGTATTACAATTATCTTCAATATTCCATTTATGCTTTTGTAGCACAAAAAGTTGTACTACATAACATATTTGCAATATGTAAGATTTCTTGCATTATGAGCATTAAGATGACAAATTTTTGCGATTTATTTTTGTTACATCAGTGAAATTGTGAACTTTACAGAAGCACACCCTGGTGCTCCTAAATAATATTTTCGACTCTGGCAGTTTGCAGATGCGTTTGAGGATTAGAGGATGTTTATTGTATTACAATTATCTTCAATATTGCATTTATGCTTTTGTAGCACAAAAAGATGTACTACATAACATATTTGCAATATGTAAGGTTTCTTGTATTATGAGCATTAAGATGACAAATTTTTGCGATTTATTTTTCTTATATCAGTGAAATTGTGAACTTTTTGAAGCACCCCTGTTGCTTCTATAAAATATTTTTGACTCTGGCAGTTTGCAGATGCCCATCTTAAACCTATATGTACGTCCTTTGAGGATTAGAGGATGTTTATTGTATTACAATTATCTTCAATATGCCATTTATGCTTTTGTAGCACAAAAAGTTGTACTACATAACATATTTGCAATATGTAATGTTTCTTGCATTAAAATGACAAATTTTTGCGATTTATTTTTCTTATATCAGTGAAATTGTGAACTTTTAGAAGCACCCACTGGTGCTTCTATAAAATATTTTTGACTCTGGCAGTTTGCAGATGTCCATCTTAAACATATATGTACGTCCTTTGAGATTTACAGGATGTTTATTGTATTACAATTCTCTTCAATATTGCATTTATGCTTTTGTAGCACAAAAAGTTGTACTACATAACATATTTGCAATATGTAAGGTTTCTTGCATTATGAGCATTAAGATGACAAATTTTTGCGATGTATTTTTCTTACATCAGTGAAATTGTGAACTTTACAGAAGCACCGCCTGGTGCTTCTATAAAATATTTTTGACTCTGGCAGTTTGCAGATACCCATCTTAAACCTATATGTACGTCTTTTGAGATTTACAGGATGTTTATTGTATTACAATTCTCTTCAATATTGCATTTATGCTTTTGTAGCACAAAAAGTTGTACTACATAACATATTTGCAATATGTAAGGTTTCTTGCATTATGAGCATTAAGATGACAAATTTTTGCGATGTGTTTTTCTTACATCAGTGAAATTGTGAACTTTACAGAAGCACCCCCTCTCCTCCTATATAATATTTTTGACTCTGGCAGTTTGCAGATGCCCATCTTAAACCTATACAGGATGTAGAGCCGTGAGAAAAAAAAAGTAAACACTCCCTACTAACTCCTCAACAAATTATCGTAGACGAAATTTACTGGTACCGAACGATTGACAATAAAATCTACTTTCAAATAACGTATATAAAATTTGCTTAGGAAGCCATCTACATATTAAAACGAATCCAAGCTTCATTTTTTTCAAAGGCAATACCCAATTTTAACGAGTTATTAAAAGTATTTGTTTCAAACTATGCCTAGATACCAAATTTCAAGTCATTTGAATGATAAGTTTTTGAATTATACACATTCAAAATTTAGTGTTTCTAATGCTAAATTACATTTTCATATTCTTATTTATAATTTCTGAAATTATAATCCCAAAGTTAAATTTTTTTGTGTGGCAATAATACTGATATACCCAAACATAAATACGTTGAATTTGCAATTTTTATAATTTTCTGATATGAATTATGAAATTAATATTAAAAAAAATTATGAATTGCAACCTACACTTTTTTCGATGCATTCAGATTTATTAAGTCCTGCTTTATGGAAATCCAAAACTGCACATTTGTCTCCAACTAGTTTTCAAATTATGCTTAAAAAACGGCAAAATGATGGTTTATGGACCGTCTATGATAGAAGCGACTATATTTTCAAATTTCTCATGCTATTTTGTAATCTAACAGGCTTAATTGAGTGCTTAAGGTACCTTGATCAAGAAAGGTGCTCTCTCGGTCAACAATCGAGTACCGAACTTCAATTTGGATACAGCCCTTATAATACGCTCGTTTTAAAATAATTAATTTCTCAGAAACTTATGGTACGAATTGCATAAAAAATTGTTTTCAGACTAATTGAACGGTGTAGTGCTCATTTATGCTGTCAGAATTGTATACTGCTATTAAAAAAAACAAAGTTATGGTTCGTTTTAATATGTATATGGCCTCCTAAGCAAATTTTATATACATCATTTAAAAGTAGACTTTATTTTCCAATTGTTCGGTACCAGTAACTTACTTCTACGATAATTTTTTGAGGATTCAGTTGGGGGTGTTTACTTTTTTTTTCCACGACTGTACGTACTTTGAGGATTAGTGGATGTTTATTGTATTACAATTATCTTCAATATTTCATTTATCTTTTTGTAGCACAAAAAGATGTACTACTTAACATATTTGCAATATGTAAGGTTTCTTGCATTATGAGCATTAAGACGACAAATTTTTGCGATGTATATTTGTTACATCAGTGAAATTGTAAACTTTATAGAAGCACACCCTGGTGCTCCTATAAAATATTTTTGAATATAGCAGTCTGCAGATGCCCATCTTAAACCTATATGTACGTCATTTGAGGATTAGAGGACGTTTAGTGTATTACAATTATCTTCAATATTCCATTTATGTTTCTGTAGCACAAAAAGGGTTACTACATAACACATTTGCAATATGTAAGGTTTCTTGCATTATGAGCATTAAGATGACAAATTTTTGCGATGTATTTTTCTTACATCAGTGAAATTGTTAACATTACACAAGCACCCTCTGGTGCTCCTGTATAATATTTTTGACTCTGGCGGTTTGCAGATGCCCATCTTAAAACTATATGTACGTCCTTTGAGGATTAGAGTATTTTTATTGTATTACAATTATCTTCAATATTGCATTTATGCTTTTGTAGCACAAAAAGTTGTACTACATAACATATTTGCAATATGTAAGGTTTCTTGCATTATGAGCATTAAGACGACAAATTTTTGCGATGAATATTTGTTACATCAGTGAAATTGTAAACTTTATAGAAGCACACCCTGGTGCTCCTATAAAATATTTTTGAATATAGCAGTCTGCAGATGCCCATCTTAAACCTATATGTACGTCATTTGAGGATTAGAGGACGTTTAGTGTATTACAATTATCTTCAATATTCCATTTATGTTTCTGTAGCACAAAAAGGGTTACTACATAACACATTTGCAATATGTAAGGTTTCTTGCATTATGAGCATTAAGATGACAAATTTTTGCGATGTATTTTTCTTACATCAGTGAAATTGTTAACATTACACAAGCACCCTCTGGTGCTCCTGTATAATATTTTTGACTCTGGCGGTTTGCAGATGCCCATCTTAAAACTATATGTACGTCCTTTGAGGATTAGAGTATTTTTATTGTATTACAATTATCTTCAATATTGCATTTATGCTTTTGTAGCACAAAAAGTTGTACTACATAACATATTTGCAATATGTAAGGTTTCTTGCATTATGAGCATTAAGACGACAAATTTTTGCGATGTATATTTGTTACATCAGTGAAATTGTAAACTTTATAGAAGCACACCCTGGTGCTCCTATAAAATATTTTTGAATATAGCAGTCTGCAGATGCCCATCTAAAACCTATATGTACGTCATTTGAGGATTAGAGGACGTTTAGTGTATTACAATTATCTTCAATATTCCATTTATGTTTCTGTAGCACAAAAAGGGTTACTACATAACATATTTGCAATATGTAAGATTTCTTCCATTATGAGCATTAAGATGACAAATTTTTGCGATTCATTTTTCTTATATCAGTGAAATTGTGAAGTTCTTAGAAGCACCCCCTGTTGCTGCTATAAAATATTTTTGACCCTGGCAGTTTCCAGATGCCCATCTTAAACCTATATGTACATACATCCTTTGAGGATTAGAGGATGTTTATTGTATAACAATTATCTTCAATATTGCATTTATGTTTTTGTAGCACAAAAAGTTGTACTACATAGCATATTTGCAATATGTAAGGTTTCTTCCATTATGAGCATAAAGATGACAAATTTTGCGATGTATTTTTCTTACATCAGTGAAATTGTGAACTTTACAGAAGCACCCCGTGGTGCTCCTATATAATATCTTTGACTCTAGCAGTTTGGCCATCTGGCCTCTGGCCCATCTTAAACCTATATGTACGTTCTTTGAGGATTAGGGGATGTTTATTGTATTACAATTATCTTCAATATTCCATTTATGCTTTTGTAGCACAAAAAGTCGTACTACATAACATATTTGCAATATGTAAGATTTCTTGCATTATGAGCATTAAGATGACAAATTTTTGCGATTTATTTTTCTTATATCAGTGAAATTGTGAACTTTTTAGAAGCACCCACTGGTGCTTCTATAAAATATTTTTGACTCTGGCAGTTGGCAGATGCCCATCTTAAACCTATATGTACATGCTTTGAGATTTACAGGATGTTTATTGTATTACAATTCTCTTCAATATTGCATTTATGCTTTTGTAGCACAAAAAGTTGTACTACATAACATATTTGCAATATGTAAGATTTCTTGCATTATGAGCATTAAGATGACAAATTTTTGCAGTTTATTTTTCTTATATCAGTGAAATTGTGAAGTTCTTAGAAGCACCCCCTGGTGCTGCTATAAAATATTTTTGACCCTGACAGTTTCCAGATGCTCATCTTAAACCTATATGTATATACATCCTTTGAGGATTAGAGCATGTTTATTGTATAACAATTATCTTCAATATTGCATTTATGTTTTTGTAGCACAAAATGTTGTACTACATAGCATATTTGCAATATGTAAGGTTTCTTGCATTATGATCATTAAAATGACAAATTTTTGCGATGTATTTTTCTTACATCAGTGAAATTGTTAACTTTACAGAAGCACCCCCTGGTGCTTCTATAAAATATTTTTGACTCTGGCAGTTTGCAGATGGCCATCTTAAACCTATGTGTACGTCCTCTGAGGATTAGAGGATGTTTATTGTATTACAATTATCTTCAATATTCCATTTATGCTTTTGTAGCACAAAAAGTTGTACTACATAACATATTTGCAATATGTAAGATTTCTTGCATTATGAGCATTAAGATGACAAATTTTTGCGATTTATTTTTGTTACATCAGTAAAATTGTGAACTTTACAGAAGCACACCCTGGTGCTCCTAAATAATATTTTCGACTCTGGCAGTTTGCAGATGCGTTTGAGGATTAGAGGATGTTTATTGTATTACAATTATCTTCAATATTGCATTTATGCTTTTGTAGCACAAAAAGATGTACTACATAACATATTTGCAATATGTAAGGTTTCTTGCATTATGAGCATTAAGATGACAAATTTTTGCGATTTATTTTTCTTATATCAGTGAAATTGTGAACTTTTTGAAGCACCCCCTGTGCCTTCTATAAAATATTTTTGACTCTGGCAGTTTGCAGATGCCCATCTTAAACCTATATGTACGTCCTTTGAGGATTAGAGGATGTTTATTGTATTACAATTATCTTCAATATGCCATTTATGCTTTTGTAGCACAAAAAGTTGTACTACATAACATATTTGCAATATGTAATGTTTCTTGCATTAAAATGACAAATTTTTGCGATTTATTTTTCTTATATCAGTGAAATTGTGAACTTTTAGAAGCACCCACTGGTGCTTCTATAAAATATTTTTGACTCTGGCAGTTTGCAGATGTCCATCTTAAACATATATGTACGTCCTTTGAGATTTACAGGATGTTTATTGTATTACAATTCTCTTCAATATTGCATTTATGCTTTTGTAGCACAAAAAGTTGTACTACATAACATATTTGCAATATGTGAGGTTTCTTGCATTATGAGCATTAAGATGACAAATTTTTGCGATGTATTTTTCTTACATCAGTGAAATTGTGAACTTTACAGAAGCACCGCCTGGTGCTTCTATAAAATATTTTTGACTCTGGCAGTTTCCAGATGCCCATCTTAAACCTATATGTACGTCCTTTGAGGATTAGAGGATGTTTATTGTATTACAATTATCTTCAATATTGCATTTATGCTTTTGTAGCACAAAAAGTTGTACTACATAGCATATTTGCAATATGTAAGGTTTCTTGCATTATGAGCATTAAGATGACAAATTTTTGCGATGTATTTTTCTTACATCAGTGAAATTGTGAACTTTACAGAAGCACCCCCTGTGCTCCTATATAATATTTTTGACTCTGGCAGTTTGCAGATGCCCATCTTAAACCTATAAAGGATGTAGAGCCGTGAGAAAAAAAAAAGTAAACACACCTTACTAACTCCTCAACAAATTATCGTAGACGAAAGTTACTGGTACCGAACGATTGAAAATACAATCTACTTTCAAATGACGTATATAAAATTTGATTAGGAGGCCATCTACATATTAACACCCTCACTGTCAAGCCCGTGTGAATACGTTCACTAACCTCCAGTTTTCACTGCAATACAAGCAATATTTAAAGTTATATAATTCTATTGATTTAATGTATTTTTAATACATTGAACGATGATTAATACTTCCAAGGAATACATTCATATTCGTTATTAAGTTTTTTTATAAAATGTTCAAAAAATCATTTTTTAAGCATTTAAAACAAAATGCAGAAAAAACAACATTACAATTTTGCCCTTTTCCAAGACAGTCAGAGGGTTAAAACGAATCCACACTTCATTTTTTTCAATGGCAATACCCAATTTTAACGAGTTATTAAATGTATTTGTTTCAAACTATGCCTAGATACCAAATTTCAAGTCATTTGAATGATAAGTTTTTGAATTATATACATTCAAAATTTAGTGTTTCTAATGCTAAATTACATTTTCATATTCTTATTTATAACTTCTGAAATTATGATCCCAAAGTTAAATTTTTTTGTGTGGCAATAATACTGATATACCCAAACATAAATACGTTGAATTTGCAATTCTTATAATTTTCTGATATGAATTATGAAATTAATATTAAAAAAAATTATGAATTGCAACCTACACTTTTTTGATGGATTCAGTTTCATTAAGTCCTGCTTTATGGAAATCCAAAACTGCACATTTGTCTTCCAACTAGTTTTCAAATTATACTTAAAAAACGGCAAAATGATGGTTTAAGGGACGGTCTATGATAGAAGCGACTATATTTTCAAATTTCTCAAGCTATTCTGTAATCTAACAGGCTTAATTGAGTGCTTAAGGTGCCTTGATCAAGAAAGGTGCTCTCTCGGTCAACAATCGAGTACCGAACTTCAATTTGGATACAGCCCTTATAATACGCTCGTTTTAAAATAATTAATTTCTCAGAAACTTATGGTACGAATTGCATAAAAAATTGTTTTTAGACTAATTGAACGGTGTAGAGCTCATTTATGCTGTCAGAATTGTATACTTCTATAAAAGAAACAAAGTTATGGTTCGTTTTAATATGTATATGGCCTCCTAAGCAAATTTTATATACATCATTTAAAAGTAGACTTTATTTTCCAATTGTTCGGTACCAGTAACTTACTTCTACGATAATTTTTTGAGGAGTTAGTGGGGGGTGTTTACTTTTTTTTCCACGACTGTACGTCCATTGAGGATTAGAGGATGTTTATTGTATTACAATTATCTTCAATATTTCATTTATCTTTTTGTAGCACAAAAAGATGTACTACTTAACATAATTGCAATATGTAAGAATTCTTGCATTATGAGCATTAAGATGACAAATTTTTGCGATGTATTTTTGTTACATCAGTGAAATTGTGAACTTTACAGAAGCACACGCTGGTGCTCCTAAATAATATTTTCGACTCTGGCAGTTTGCAGATGCCTTTGAGGATTAGAGGATGTTTATTGTATTACAATTATCTTCAATATTGCATTTATGCTTTTGTAGCACAAAAAGTTGTACTACATAACATATTTGCAATATGTAAAGTTTCTTGCATTATGAGCATTAAGATGACAAATTTTTGCGATTTATTTTTCCTATATCAGTGAAATTGTGAACTTTTTGAAGCACCCCCTGGTGCTTCTATAAAATATTTTTGACTCTGGCAGTTTGCAGATGCCCATCTTAAACCTATATGTACGTCCTTTGAGGATTAGAGGATGTTTATTGTATTACAATTATCTTCAATATGCCATTTATGCCTTTGTAGCACAAAAAGTTGTACTACATAACATATTTGCAATATGTAAGATTTCTTGCATTATGAGCATTAAGATGACAAATTTTTGCGATTTATTTTTCTTATATCAGTGAAATTGTGAACTTTTTAGAAGCACCCCCTGGTGCTGCTATAAAATATTTTTGACTCTAGCAGTTTGCAGATGCCCATCTTAAACCTATATGTACGTACTTTGAGGATTAGAGGATGTTTATTGTATTACAATTATCTTCAATATAGCATTTATGCTTTTGTAGCACAAAAAGTTGTACTACATAACATATTTGCAATATGTAAGGTTTCTTGCATTATGAGCATTAAGATGACAAATTTTTTAGATGTATTTTTCTTACATCAGTGAAATTGTGAACTTTACAGAAGCACCCCCTGTGCTCCTATATAATATTTTTGACTCTGGCAGTTTGCAGATGCCCATCTTAAACCTATAAAGGATGTAGAGCCGTGAGAAAAAAAAAGTAAACACACCCTACTAACTCCTCAACAAATTATCGTAGACGAAAGTTACTGGTACCGAACGATTGAAAATACAATCTACTTTCAAATGACGTATATAAAATTTGCTTAGGAGGCCATCTACATATTAACCCCCTCACTGACAAGCCCGTGTGAATACGTTCACTAACCTCCAGTTTTCACTGCAATACAAGCAATATTTAAAATTATATAATTCTATTGATTTAATGTATTTTTAATACATTGAACGATGATTAATACTTCCAAGGATTACATTCATATTCGTTATTAAGTTTTTTTATAAAATGTTCAAAAAATCATTTTTTTTAAGGATTTAAAACAAAATGCAGAAAAAACAACATTACAATTTTGCCCTTTTCCAAGACAGTCAGAGGGTTAAAACGAATCCACACTTCATTTTTTTCAGTGGCAATACCCAATTTTAACGAGTTATTAAAAGTATT
Organism: Maratus speciosus; assembly: GCA_963932465.1. Lineage (NCBI taxonomy): Eukaryota > Metazoa > Arthropoda > Arachnida > Araneae > Salticidae > Maratus > Maratus speciosus. Next base: position 99,760,108 of record OZ010797.1, on the reverse strand, counting down.
TTTTCACACTATGCCTAGATACCAAATCTCAAGTCATTTGAATGATAAGTTTTTGATGTATATACATTCAAAATTTAGTGTTTCTAATGCTAAATTACATTTTCATATTCATATTTATAACTTCTGAAATTATAATCCCAAAGTTGAATTTTTTTGTGTGCCAATAATACTGATATACCCAAACATAAATACGTTGAATTTGCAATTTTTATAATTTTCTGATATGAATTATGAAATTAATATTAAAAAAAATTATGAATTGCAACCTACACTTTTTTGATGGATTCAGATTCATTAAGTCCTGCTTTATGGAAATCCAAAACTGCACATTTGTCTTCCAACTAGTTTTCAAATTATACTTAAAAAACGGCAAAATGATGGTTTAAGGGACCGTCTATGATAGAAGCGACTATATTTTCAAATTTCTCATGCTATTCGGTAATCTAACAGGTGCCTTGATCAAGAAAGGTGCTCTCTCGGTCAACAATCGAGTACCGAACTTCAATTTGGGTACAGCCCTTATAATACGCTCGTTTTAAAATAATTAATTTCTCAGAAACTTATGGTACGAATTGCATAAAAAATCGTTTTTAGACTAATTGAACGGTGTAGAGCTCATTTATGCTGTCAGAATTGTATACTGCTATTAAACAAAACAAAGTTATGGTTCGTTTTAATATGTATATGGCCTCCTAAGCAAATTTTATATACATCATTTAAAAGTAGACTTTTTTTTCCAATTGTTCGGTACCAGTAACTTACTTCTACGATAATTTTTTGAGGAGTTAGTGGGGGGTGTTTACTTTTTTTTCCACGACTGTACGTCCATTGCGGATTAGAGGATGTTTATTGTATTACAATTATCTTCAATATTTCATTTATCTTTTTGTAGCACAAAAAGATGTACTACTTAACATATTTCCAATATGAAAGGTTTCTTGCATTATGAGCATTAAGATGACAAATTTTTGCGATGTATTTTTGTTACATCAGTGAAACTGTGAACTTTACAGAAGCACACCCTGGTGCTCCTAAATAATATTTTCGACTCTGGCAGTTTGCAGATGCCTTTGAGGATTGGACGATGTTTATTGTATTACAATTATCTTCAATATTGCATTTATTCTTTTGTAGCACAAAAAGTTGTACTAGATAACATATTTGCAATATGTAAGGTTTCTTGCATTATGAGCATTAAGATGACAAACTTTTGCGATTTATTTTTCTTATATCAGTGAAATTGTGAACTTTTTGAAGCACCCCCTGGTGCTTCTATAAAATATTTTTGACTCTGGCAGTTTGCAGATGCCCATCTTAAACCTATATGTACGTCCTTTGAGGATTAGAGGATGTTTATTGTATTACAATTATCTTCAATATTGCATTTATGTTTTTGTATCACAAAAAGTTGTACTACATAACATATTTGCAATATGTAAGGTTTCTTGCATTATGAGCATTAAGATGGCAAATTTTTGCGATGTATTTTTCTTACATCAGTGAAATTGTTAACTTTACAGAAGCACCCGCTTGTGCTCCTATATAATATTTTCAACTCTGGCAGTTTGCAAATGCCCATCTTAAACCTTTATGTACATCCTTTGAGGATTAGAGGATATTTATTGTATTACAATTATCTTCAATATTGCATTTATGCTTTTGTAGCACAAAAAGTTGTACTACATAGCATATTTGCAATATGTAAGGTTTCTTGCATTATGAGCATTAAGATGACAAATTTTTGCGATGTATTTTTGTTACATCAGTGAAATTGTGAACTTTACAGAAGCACACCCTGGTGCTCCTAAATAATATTTTCGACTCTGGCAGTTTGCAGATGCCTTTGAGGATTAGAGGATGTTTATTGTATTACAATTATCTTCAATATTGCATTTATGCTTTTGTAGCACAAAAAGTTGTACTACATAACATATTTGCAATATGTAAAGTTTCTTGCATTATGAGCATTAAGATGACAAATTTTTGCGATTTATTTATCCTATATCAGTGAAATTGTAAACTTTTTGAAGCACCCCCTGGTGCTTCTATAAAATATTTTTGACTCTGGCAGTTTGCAGATGCCCATCTTAAACCTATATGTACGTCCTTTGAGGATTAGAGGATGTTTATTGTATTACAATTATCTTCAATATGCCATTTATGCTTTTGTAGCAAAAAAAGTTGTACTACATAACATATTTGCAATATGTAAGATTTCTTGCATTATGAGCATTAAGATGACAAATTTTTGCGATTTATTTTTCTTTTATAAGTGAAATTGTGAACTTTTTAGAAGCACCCCCTGGTGCTGCTATAAAATATTTTTGACTCTAGCAGTTTGCAGATGCCCATCTTAAACCTATATGTACGTAATTTGAGGATTAGAGGATGTTTATTGTATTACAATTATCTTCAATATTGCATTTATGTTTTTGTATAACAAAAAGTTGTACTACATAACATATTTGCAATATGTAAGGTTTCTTGCATTATGAGCATTAAGATGACAAATTTTTGCGATGTATTTTTCTTACATCAGTGAAATTGTGAACTTTACAGAAGCACCCCCTGTGCTCCTATATAATATTTTTGACTCTGGCAGTTTGCAGATGCCCATCTTAAACCTATAAAGGATGTAGAGCCGTGAGAAAAAAAAAAGTAAACACACCCTACTAACTCCTCAACAAATTATCGTAGACGAAAGTTACTGGTACCGAACGATTGAAAATAAAATCTACTTTCAAATGACGTATATAAAATTTGCTTAGGAGGCCATCTACATATTAACCCCCTCACTGACAAGCCCGTGTGAATACGTTCACTAACCTCCAGTTTTCACTGCAATACAAGCAATATTTAAAGTTATATAATTCTATTGATTTAATGTATTTTTAATAAATTTATAACTTCTGAAATTATGATCCCAAAGTTAAATTTTTTTGTGTGCCAATAATACTGATATACCCAAACATAAATACGTTGAATTTGCAATTTTTATAATTTTCTGATATGAATTATGAAATTAATATTAAAAAAAATTATGAATTGCAACCTACACTTTTTTGATGGATTCAGATTCATTAAGTCCTGCTTTATGGAAATCCAAAACTGCACATTTATCTTCCAACGAGTTTTCAAATTATGCTTAAAAAACGGCAAAATGATGGTTTAAGGGACCGTCTGTGATAGAAGCGACTATATTTTCAAATTTCTCATGCTATTCGGTAATCTAACAGGTGCCTTGATCAAGAAAGGTGCTCTCTCGGTCAACAATCGAGTACCGAACTTCAATTTGGGTACAGCCCTTATAATACGCTCGTTTTAAAATAATTAATTTCTCAGAAACTTATGGTACGAATAGCATAAAAAATTGTTTTTAGACTAATTGAACGGTGTAGAGCTCATTTATGCTGTCAGAATATTATACTGCTATTAAAAAAAACAAAGTTATGGTTCGTTTTAATATGTATATGGCCTCCTAAGCAAATTTTATATACATCATTTAAAAGTAGACTTTATTTTCCAATTGTTCGGTACCAGTAACTTACTTCTACGATAATTTTTTGAGGAGTTAGTGGGGGGTGTTTACTTTTTGTTCCACGACTGTACGTCCATTGAGGATTAGAGGATGTTTATTGTATTACAATTATCTTCAATATTTCATTTATCTTTTTGTAGCACAAAAAGATGTACTACTTAACATATTTGCAATATGTAAGGTTTCTTGCATTATGAGCATTAAGATGACAAATTTTTGCGATGTATTTTTGTTACATCAGTGAAATTGTGAACTTTACAGAAGCACACCCTGGTGCTCCTAAATAATATTTTCGACTCTGGCAGTTTGCAGATGCCTTTGAGGATTAGAGGATGTTTATTGTATTACAATTATCTTCAATATTGCATTTATGCTTTTGTAGCACAAAAAGTTGTACTACATAACATATTTGCAATATGTAAGGTTTCTTGCATTATGAGCATTAAGATGACAAATTTTTGCGATGTATTTTTCTTACATCAGTGAAATTGTGAACTTTTTGAAGCACCCCCTGGTGCTTCTATAAAATATTTTTGACTCTGGCAGTTTGCAGATGCCCATCTTAAACCTATATGTACGTCCTTTGAGGATTAGAGGATGTTTATTGTATTACAATTATCTTCAATATGCCATTTATGCTTTTGTAGCACAAAAAGTTGTACTACATAACATATTTGCAATATGTAAGATTTCTTGCATTATGAGCATTAAGATGACAAATTTTTGCAGTTTATTTTTCTTATATCAGTGAAATTGTGAAGTTCTTAGAAGCACCCCCTGGTGCTGCTATAAAATATTTTTGACCCTGACAGTTTCCAGATGCTCATCTTAAACCTATATGTATATACATCCTTTGAGGATTAGAGGATGTTTATTGTATAACAATTATCTTCAATATTGCATTTATGTTTTTGTAGCACAAAATGTTGTACTACATAGCATATTTGCAATATGTAAGGTTTCTTGCATTATGATCATTAAAATAACAAATTTTTGCGATGTATTTTTCTTACATCAGTGAAATTGTTAACTTTACAGAAGCACCCCCTGGTGCTTCTATAAAATATTTTTGACTCTGGCAGTTTGCAGATGGCCATCTTAAACCTATGTGTACGTCCTCTGAGGATTAGAGGATGTTTATTGTATTACAATTATCTTCAATATTCCATTTATGCTTTTGTAGCACAAAAAGTTGTACTACATAACATATTTGCAATATGTAAGATTTCTTGCATTATGAGCATTAAGATGACAAATTTTTGCGATTTATTTTTGTTACATCAGTGAAATTGTGAACTTTACAGAAGCACACCCTGGTGCTCCTAAATAATATTTTCGACTCTGGCAGTTTGCAGATGCGTTTGAGGATTAGAGGATGTTTATTGTATTACAATTATCTTCAATATTGCATTTATGCTTTTGTAGCACAAAAAGATGTACTACATAACATATTTGCAATATGTAAGGTTTCTTGCATTATGAGCATTAAGATGACAAATTTTTGCGATTTATTTTTCTTATATCAGTGAAATTGTGAACTTTTTGAAGCACCCCCTGTTGCTTCTATAAAATATTTTTGACTCTGGCAGTTTGCAGATGCCCATCTTAAACCTATATGTACGTCCTTTGAGGATTAGAGGATGTTTATTGTATTACAATTATCTTCAATATGCCATTTATGCTTTTGTAGCACAAAAAGTTGTACTACATAACATATTTGCAATATGTAATGTTTCTTGCATTAAAATGACAAATTTTTGCGATTTATTTTTCTTATATCAGTGAAATTGTGAACTTTTAGAAGCACCCACTGGTGCTTCTATAAAATATTTTTGACTCTGGCAGTTTGCAGATGTCCATCTTAAACATATATGTACGTCCTTTGAGATTTACAGGATGTTTATTGTATTACAATTCTCTTCAATATTGCATTTATGCTTTTGTAGCACAAAAAGTTGTACTACATAACATATTTGCAATATGTAAGGTTTCTTGCATTATGAGCATTAAGATGACAAATTTTTGCGATGTATTTTTCTTACATCAGTGAAATTGTGAACTTTACAGAAGCACCGCCTGGTGCTTCTATAAAATATTTTTGACTCTGGCAGTTTGCAGATACCCATCTTAAACCTATATGTACGTCTTTTGAGATTTACAGGATGTTTATTGTATTACAATTCTCTTCAATATTGCATTTATGCTTTTGTAGCACAAAAAGTTGTACTACATAACATATTTGCAATATGTAAGGTTTCTTGCATTATGAGCATTAAGATGACAAATTTTTGCGATGTGTTTTTCTTACATCAGTGAAATTGTGAACTTTACAGAAGCACCCCCTCTCCTCCTATATAATATTTTTGACTCTGGCAGTTTGCAGATGCCCATCTTAAACCTATACAGGATGTAGAGCCGTGAGAAAAAAAAAGTAAACACCCCCTACTAACTCCTCAACAAATTATCGTAGACGAAATTTACTGGTACCGAACGATTGACAATAAAATCTACTTTCAAATAACGTATATAAAATTTGCTTAGGAGGCCATCTACATATTAAAACGAATCCAAGCTTCATTTTTTTCAAAGGCAATACCCAATTTTAACGAGTTATTAAAAGTATTTGTTTCAAACTATGCCTAGATACCAAATTTCAAGTCATTTGAATGATAAGTTTTTGAATTATACACATTCAAAATTTAGTGTTTCTAATGCTAAATTACATTTTCATATTCTTATTTATAATTTCTGAAATTATAATCCCAAAGTTAAATTTTTTTGTGTGGCAATAATACTGATATACCCAAACATAAATACGTTGAATTTGCAATTTTTATAATTTTCTGATATGAATTATGAAATTAATATTAAAAAAAATTATGAATTGCAACCTACACTTTTTTCGATGCATTCAGATTTATTAAGTCCTGCTTTATGGAAATCCAAAACTGCACATTTGTCTCCAACTAGTTTTCAAATTATGCTTAAAAAACGGCAAAATGATGGTTTATGGACTTTCTATGATAGAAGCGACTATATTTTCAAATTTCTCATGCTATTTTGTAATCTAACAGGCTTAATTGAGTGCTTAAGGTACCTTGATCAAGAAAGGTGCTCTCTCGGTCAACAATCGAGTACCGAACTTCAATTTGGATACAGCCCTTATAATACGCTCGTTTTAAAATAATTAATTTCTCAGAAACTTATGGTACGAATTGCATAAAAAATTGTTTTCAGACTAATTGAACGGTGTAGTGCTCATTTATGCTGTCAGAATTGTATACTGCTATTAAAAAAAACAAAGTTATGGTTCGTTTTAATATGTATATGGCCTCCTAAGCAAATTTTATATACATCATTTAAAAGTAGACTTTATTTTCCAATTGTTCGGTACCAGTAACTTACTTCTACGATAATTTTTTGAGGATTCAGTTGGGGGTGTTTACTTTTTTTTTCCACGACTGTACGTACTTTGAGGATTAGTGGATGTTTATTGTATTACAATTATCTTCAATATTTCATTTATCTTTTTGTAGCACAAAAAGATGTACTACTTAACATATTTGCAATATGTAAGGTTTCTTGCATTATGAGCATTAAGACGACAAATTTTTGCGATGTATATTTGTTACATCAGTGAAATTGTAAACTTTATAGAAGCACACCCTGGTGCTCCTATAAAATATTTTTGAATATAGCAGTCTGCAGATGCCCATCTTAAACCTATATGTACGTCATCTGAGGATTAGAGGACGTTTAGTGTATTACAATTATCTTCAATATTCCATTTATGTTTCTGTAGCACAAAAAGGGTTACTACATAACACATTTGCAATATGTAAGGTTTCTTGCATTATGAGCATTAAGATGACAAATTTTTGCGATGTATTTTTCTTACATCAGTGAAATTGTTAACATTACACAAGCACCCTCTGGTGCTCCTGTATAATATTTTTGACGCTGGCGGTTTGCAGATGCCCATCTTAAACCTATATGTACGTCCTTTGAGGATTAGAGTATTTTTATTGTATTACAATTATCTTCAATATTGCATTTATGCTTTTGTAGCACAAAAAGTTGTACTACATAACATATTTGCAATATGTAAGATTTCTTGCATTATGAGCATTAAGATGACAAATTTTTGCAGTTTATTTTTCTTATATCAGTGAAATTGTGAAGTTCTTAGAAGCACCCCCTGGTGCTGCTATAAAATATTTTTGACCCTGACAGTTTCCAGATGCTCATCTTAAACCTATATGTATATACATCCTTTGAGGATTAGAGGATGTTTATTGTATAACAATTATCTTCAATATTGTATTTATGTTTTTGTAGCACAAAATGTTGTACTACATAGCATATTTGCAATATGTAAGGTTTCTTGCATTATGATCATTAAAATGACAAATTTTTGCGATGTATTTTTCTTACATCAGTGAAATTGTTAACTTTACAGAAGCACCCCCTGGTGCTTCTATAAAATATTTTTGACTCTGGCAGTTTGCAGATGGCCATCTTAAACCTATGTGTACGTCCTCTGAGGATTAGAGGATGTTTATTGTATTACAATTATCTTCAATATTCCATTTATGCTTTTGTAGCACAAAAAGTTGTACTACATAACATATTTGCAATATGTAAGATTTCTGGCATTATGAGCATTAAGATGACAAATTTTTGCGATTTATTTTTGTTACATCAGTGAAATTGTGAACTTTACAGAAGCACACCCTGGTGCTCCTAAATAATATTTTCGACTCTGGCAGTTTGCAGATGCGTTTGAGGATTAGAGGATGTTTATTGTATTACAATTATCTTCAATATTGCATTTATGCTTTTGTAGCACAAAAAGATGTACTACATAACATATTTGCAATATGTAAGGTTTCTTGTATTATGAGCATTAAGATGACAAATTTTTGCGATTTATTTTTCTTATATCAGTGAAATTGTGAACTTTTTGAAGCACCCCTGTTGCTTCTATAAAATATTTTTGACTCTGGCAGTTTGCAGATGCCCATCTTAAACCTATATGTACGTCCTTTGAGGATTAGAGGATGTTTATTGTATTACAATTATCTTCAATATGCCATTTATGCTTTTGTAGCACAAAAAGTTGTACTACATAACATATTTGCAATATGTAATGTTTCTTGCATTAAAATGACAAATTTTTGCGATTTATTTTTCTTATATCAGTGAAATTGTGAACTTTTAGAAGCACCCACTGGTGCTTCTATAAAATATTTTTGACTCTGGCAGTTTGCAGATGTCCATCTTAAACATATATGTACGTCCTTTGAGATTTACAGGATGTTTATTGTATTACAATTCTCTTCAATATTGCATTTATGCTTTTGTAGCACAAAAAGTTGTACTACATAACATATTTGCAATATGTAAGGTTTCTTGCATTATGAGCATTAAGATGACAAATTTTTGCGATGTATTTTTCTTACATCAGTGAAATTGTGAACTTTACAGAAGCACCGCCTGGTGCTTCTATAAAATATTTTTGACTCTGGCAGTTTGCAGATACCCATCTTAAACCTATATGTACGTCTTTTGAGATTTACAGGATGTTTATTGTATTACAATTCTCTTCAATATTGCATTTATGCTTTTGTAGCACAAAAAGTTGTACTACATAACATATTTGCAATATGTAAGGTTTCTTGCATTATGAGCATTAAGATGACAAATTTTTGCGATGTGTTTTTCTTACATCAGTGAAATTGTGAACTTTACAGAAGCACCCCCTCTCCTCCTATATAATATTTTTGACTCTGGCAGTTTGCAGATGCCCATCTTAAACCTATACAGGATGTAGAGCCGTGAGAAAAAAAAAGTAAACACTCCCTACTAACTCCTCAACAAATTATCGTAGACGAAATTTACTGGTACCGAACGATTGACAATAAAATCTACTTTCAAATAACGTATATAAAATTTGCTTAGGAAGCCATCTACATATTAAAACGAATCCAAGCTTCATTTTTTTCAAAGGCAATACCCAATTTTAACGAGTTATTAAAAGTATTTGTTTCAAACTATGCCTAGATACCAAATTTCAAGTCATTTGAATGATAAGTTTTTGAATTATACACATTCAAAATTTAGTGTTTCTAATGCTAAATTACATTTTCATATTCTTATTTATAATTTCTGAAATTATAATCCCAAAGTTAAATTTTTTTGTGTGGCAATAATACTGATATACCCAAACATAAATACGTTGAATTTGCAATTTTTATAATTTTCTGATATGAATTATGAAATTAATATTAAAAAAAATTATGAATTGCAACCTACACTTTTTTCGATGCATTCAGATTTATTAAGTCCTGCTTTATGGAAATCCAAAACTGCACATTTGTCTCCAACTAGTTTTCAAATTATGCTTAAAAAACGGCAAAATGATGGTTTATGGACCGTCTATGATAGAAGCGACTATATTTTCAAATTTCTCATGCTATTTTGTAATCTAACAGGCTTAATTGAGTGCTTAAGGTACCTTGATCAAGAAAGGTGCTCTCTCGGTCAACAATCGAGTACCGAACTTCAATTTGGATACAGCCCTTATAATACGCTCGTTTTAAAATAATTAATTTCTCAGAAACTTATGGTACGAATTGCATAAAAAATTGTTTTCAGACTAATTGAACGGTGTAGTGCTCATTTATGCTGTCAGAATTGTATACTGCTATTAAAAAAAACAAAGTTATGGTTCGTTTTAATATGTATATGGCCTCCTAAGCAAATTTTATATACATCATTTAAAAGTAGACTTTATTTTCCAATTGTTCGGTACCAGTAACTTACTTCTACGATAATTTTTTGAGGATTCAGTTGGGGGTGTTTACTTTTTTTTTCCACGACTGTACGTACTTTGAGGATTAGTGGATGTTTATTGTATTACAATTATCTTCAATATTTCATTTATCTTTTTGTAGCACAAAAAGATGTACTACTTAACATATTTGCAATATGTAAGGTTTCTTGCATTATGAGCATTAAGACGACAAATTTTTGCGATGTATATTTGTTACATCAGTGAAATTGTAAACTTTATAGAAGCACACCCTGGTGCTCCTATAAAATATTTTTGAATATAGCAGTCTGCAGATGCCCATCTTAAACCTATATGTACGTCATTTGAGGATTAGAGGACGTTTAGTGTATTACAATTATCTTCAATATTCCATTTATGTTTCTGTAGCACAAAAAGGGTTACTACATAACACATTTGCAATATGTAAGGTTTCTTGCATTATGAGCATTAAGATGACAAATTTTTGCGATGTATTTTTCTTACATCAGTGAAATTGTTAACATTACACAAGCACCCTCTGGTGCTCCTGTATAATATTTTTGACTCTGGCGGTTTGCAGATGCCCATCTTAAAACTATATGTACGTCCTTTGAGGATTAGAGTATTTTTATTGTATTACAATTATCTTCAATATTGCATTTATGCTTTTGTAGCACAAAAAGTTGTACTACATAACATATTTGCAATATGTAAGGTTTCTTGCATTATGAGCATTAAGACGACAAATTTTTGCGATGAATATTTGTTACATCAGTGAAATTGTAAACTTTATAGAAGCACACCCTGGTGCTCCTATAAAATATTTTTGAATATAGCAGTCTGCAGATGCCCATCTTAAACCTATATGTACGTCATTTGAGGATTAGAGGACGTTTAGTGTATTACAATTATCTTCAATATTCCATTTATGTTTCTGTAGCACAAAAAGGGTTACTACATAACACATTTGCAATATGTAAGGTTTCTTGCATTATGAGCATTAAGATGACAAATTTTTGCGATGTATTTTTCTTACATCAGTGAAATTGTTAACATTACACAAGCACCCTCTGGTGCTCCTGTATAATATTTTTGACTCTGGCGGTTTGCAGATGCCCATCTTAAAACTATATGTACGTCCTTTGAGGATTAGAGTATTTTTATTGTATTACAATTATCTTCAATATTGCATTTATGCTTTTGTAGCACAAAAAGTTGTACTACATAACATATTTGCAATATGTAAGGTTTCTTGCATTATGAGCATTAAGACGACAAATTTTTGCGATGTATATTTGTTACATCAGTGAAATTGTAAACTTTATAGAAGCACACCCTGGTGCTCCTATAAAATATTTTTGAATATAGCAGTCTGCAGATGCCCATCTAAAACCTATATGTACGTCATTTGAGGATTAGAGGACGTTTAGTGTATTACAATTATCTTCAATATTCCATTTATGTTTCTGTAGCACAAAAAGGGTTACTACATAACATATTTGCAATATGTAAGATTTCTTCCATTATGAGCATTAAGATGACAAATTTTTGCGATTCATTTTTCTTATATCAGTGAAATTGTGAAGTTCTTAGAAGCACCCCCTGTTGCTGCTATAAAATATTTTTGACCCTGGCAGTTTCCAGATGCCCATCTTAAACCTATATGTACATACATCCTTTGAGGATTAGAGGATGTTTATTGTATAACAATTATCTTCAATATTGCATTTATGTTTTTGTAGCACAAAAAGTTGTACTACATAGCATATTTGCAATATGTAAGGTTTCTTCCATTATGAGCATAAAGATGACAAATTTTGCGATGTATTTTTCTTACATCAGTGAAATTGTGAACTTTACAGAAGCACCCCGTGGTGCTCCTATATAATATCTTTGACTCTAGCAGTTTGGCCATCTGGCCTCTGGCCCATCTTAAACCTATATGTACGTTCTTTGAGGATTAGGGGATGTTTATTGTATTACAATTATCTTCAATATTCCATTTATGCTTTTGTAGCACAAAAAGTCGTACTACATAACATATTTGCAATATGTAAGATTTCTTGCATTATGAGCATTAAGATGACAAATTTTTGCGATTTATTTTTCTTATATCAGTGAAATTGTGAACTTTTTAGAAGCACCCACTGGTGCTTCTATAAAATATTTTTGACTCTGGCAGTTGGCAGATGCCCATCTTAAACCTATATGTACATGCTTTGAGATTTACAGGATGTTTATTGTATTACAATTCTCTTCAATATTGCATTTATGCTTTTGTAGCACAAAAAGTTGTACTACATAACATATTTGCAATATGTAAGATTTCTTGCATTATGAGCATTAAGATGACAAATTTTTGCAGTTTATTTTTCTTATATCAGTGAAATTGTGAAGTTCTTAGAAGCACCCCCTGGTGCTGCTATAAAATATTTTTGACCCTGACAGTTTCCAGATGCTCATCTTAAACCTATATGTATATACATCCTTTGAGGATTAGAGGATGTTTATTGTATAACAATTATCTTCAATATTGCATTTATGTTTTTGTAGCACAAAATGTTGTACTACATAGCATATTTGCAATATGTAAGGTTTCTTGCATTATGATCATTAAAATGACAAATTTTTGCGATGTATTTTTCTTACATCAGTGAAATTGTTAACTTTACAGAAGCACCCCCTGGTGCTTCTATAAAATATTTTTGACTCTGGCAGTTTGCAGATGGCCATCTTAAACCTATGTGTACGTCCTCTGAGGATTAGAGGATGTTTATTGTATTACAATTATCTTCAATATTCCATTTATGCTTTTGTAGCACAAAAAGTTGTACTACATAACATATTTGCAATATGTAAGATTTCTTGCATTATGAGCATTAAGATGACAAATTTTTGCGATTTATTTTTGTTACATCAGTAAAATTGTGAACTTTACAGAAGCACACCCTGGTGCTCCTAAATAATATTTTCGACTCTGGCAGTTTGCAGATGCGTTTGAGGATTAGAGGATGTTTATTGTATTACAATTATCTTCAATATTGCATTTATGCTTTTGTAGCACAAAAAGATGTACTACATAACATATTTGCAATATGTAAGGTTTCTTGCATTATGAGCATTAAGATGACAAATTTTTGCGATTTATTTTTCTTATATCAGTGAAATTGTGAACTTTTTGAAGCACCCCCTGTGCCTTCTATAAAATATTTTTGACTCTGGCAGTTTGCAGATGCCCATCTTAAACCTATATGTACGTCCTTTGAGGATTAGAGGATGTTTATTGTATTACAATTATCTTCAATATGCCATTTATGCTTTTGTAGCACAAAAAGTTGTACTACATAACATATTTGCAATATGTAATGTTTCTTGCATTAAAATGACAAATTTTTGCGATTTATTTTTCTTATATCAGTGAAATTGTGAACTTTTAGAAGCACCCACTGGTGCTTCTATAAAATATTTTTGACTCTGGCAGTTTGCAGATGTCCATCTTAAACATATATGTACGTCCTTTGAGATTTACAGGATGTTTATTGTATTACAATTCTCTTCAATATTGCATTTATGCTTTTGTAGCACAAAAAGTTGTACTACATAACATATTTGCAATATGTGAGGTTTCTTGCATTATGAGCATTAAGATGACAAATTTTTGCGATGTATTTTTCTTACATCAGTGAAATTGTGAACTTTACAGAAGCACCGCCTGGTGCTTCTATAAAATATTTTTGACTCTGGCAGTTTCCAGATGCCCATCTTAAACCTATATGTACGTCCTTTGAGGATTAGAGGATGTTTATTGTATTACAATTATCTTCAATATTGCATTTATGCTTTTGTAGCACAAAAAGTTGTACTACATAGCATATTTGCAATATGTAAGGTTTCTTGCATTATGAGCATTAAGATGACAAATTTTTGCGATGTATTTTTCTTACATCAGTGAAATTGTGAACTTTACAGAAGCACCCCCTGTGCTCCTATATAATATTTTTGACTCTGGCAGTTTGCAGATGCCCATCTTAAACCTATAAAGGATGTAGAGCCGTGAGAAAAAAAAAAGTAAACACACCTTACTAACTCCTCAACAAATTATCGTAGACGAAAGTTACTGGTACCGAACGATTGAAAATACAATCTACTTTCAAATGACGTATATAAAATTTGATTAGGAGGCCATCTACATATTAACACCCTCACTGTCAAGCCCGTGTGAATACGTTCACTAACCTCCAGTTTTCACTGCAATACAAGCAATATTTAAAGTTATATAATTCTATTGATTTAATGTATTTTTAATACATTGAACGATGATTAATACTTCCAAGGAATACATTCATATTCGTTATTAAGTTTTTTTATAAAATGTTCAAAAAATCATTTTTTAAGCATTTAAAACAAAATGCAGAAAAAACAACATTACAATTTTGCCCTTTTCCAAGACAGTCAGAGGGTTAAAACGAATCCACACTTCATTTTTTTCAATGGCAATACCCAATTTTAACGAGTTATTAAATGTATTTGTTTCAAACTATGCCTAGATACCAAATTTCAAGTCATTTGAATGATAAGTTTTTGAATTATATACATTCAAAATTTAGTGTTTCTAATGCTAAATTACATTTTCATATTCTTATTTATAACTTCTGAAATTATGATCCCAAAGTTAAATTTTTTTGTGTGGCAATAATACTGATATACCCAAACATAAATACGTTGAATTTGCAATTCTTATAATTTTCTGATATGAATTATGAAATTAATATTAAAAAAAATTATGAATTGCAACCTACACTTTTTTGATGGATTCAGTTTCATTAAGTCCTGCTTTATGGAAATCCAAAACTGCACATTTGTCTTCCAACTAGTTTTCAAATTATACTTAAAAAACGGCAAAATGATGGTTTAAGGGACGGTCTATGATAGAAGCGACTATATTTTCAAATTTCTCAAGCTATTCTGTAATCTAACAGGCTTAATTGAGTGCTTAAGGTGCCTTGATCAAGAAAGGTGCTCTCTCGGTCAACAATCGAGTACCGAACTTCAATTTGGATACAGCCCTTATAATACGCTCGTTTTAAAATAATTAATTTCTCAGAAACTTATGGTACGAATTGCATAAAAAATTGTTTTTAGACTAATTGAACGGTGTAGAGCTCATTTATGCTGTCAGAATTGTATACTTCTATAAAAGAAACAAAGTTATGGTTCGTTTTAATATGTATATGGCCTCCTAAGCAAATTTTATATACATCATTTAAAAGTAGACTTTATTTTCCAATTGTTCGGTACCAGTAACTTACTTCTACGATAATTTTTTGAGGAGTTAGTGGGGGGTGTTTACTTTTTTTTCCACGACTGTACGTCCATTGAGGATTAGAGGATGTTTATTGTATTACAATTATCTTCAATATTTCATTTATCTTTTTGTAGCACAAAAAGATGTACTACTTAACATAATTGCAATATGTAAGAATTCTTGCATTATGAGCATTAAGATGACAAATTTTTGCGATGTATTTTTGTTACATCAGTGAAATTGTGAACTTTACAGAAGCACACGCTGGTGCTCCTAAATAATATTTTCGACTCTGGCAGTTTGCAGATGCCTTTGAGGATTAGAGGATGTTTATTGTATTACAATTATCTTCAATATTGCATTTATGCTTTTGTAGCACAAAAAGTTGTACTACATAACATATTTGCAATATGTAAAGTTTCTTGCATTATGAGCATTAAGATGACAAATTTTTGCGATTTATTTTTCCTATATCAGTGAAATTGTGAACTTTTTGAAGCACCCCCTGGTGCTTCTATAAAATATTTTTGACTCTGGCAGTTTGCAGATGCCCATCTTAAACCTATATGTACGTCCTTTGAGGATTAGAGGATGTTTATTGTATTACAATTATCTTCAATATGCCATTTATGCCTTTGTAGCACAAAAAGTTGTACTACATAACATATTTGCAATATGTAAGATTTCTTGCATTATGAGCATTAAGATGACAAATTTTTGCGATTTATTTTTCTTATATCAGTGAAATTGTGAACTTTTTAGAAGCACCCCCTGGTGCTGCTATAAAATATTTTTGACTCTAGCAGTTTGCAGATGCCCATCTTAAACCTATATGTACGTACTTTGAGGATTAGAGGATGTTTATTGTATTACAATTATCTTCAATATAGCATTTATGCTTTTGTAGCACAAAAAGTTGTACTACATAACATATTTGCAATATGTAAGGTTTCTTGCATTATGAGCATTAAGATGACAAATTTTTTAGATGTATTTTTCTTACATCAGTGAAATTGTGAACTTTACAGAAGCACCCCCTGTGCTCCTATATAATATTTTTGACTCTGGCAGTTTGCAGATGCCCATCTTAAACCTATAAAGGATGTAGAGCCGTGAGAAAAAAAAAGTAAACACACCCTACTAACTCCTCAACAAATTATCGTAGACGAAAGTTACTGGTACCGAACGATTGAAAATACAATCTACTTTCAAATGACGTATATAAAATTTGCTTAGGAGGCCATCTACATATTAACCCCCTCACTGACAAGCCCGTGTGAATACGTTCACTAACCTCCAGTTTTCACTGCAATACAAGCAATATTTAAAATTATATAATTCTATTGATTTAATGTATTTTTAATACATTGAACGATGATTAATACTTCCAAGGATTACATTCATATTCGTTATTAAGTTTTTTTATAAAATGTTCAAAAAATCATTTTTTTTAAGGATTTAAAACAAAATGCAGAAAAAACAACATTACAATTTTGCCCTTTTCCAAGACAGTCAGAGGGTTAAAACGAATCCACACTTCATTTTTTTCAGTGGCAATACCCAATTTTAACGAGTTATTAAAAGTATTTTTTCACACTATGCCTAGATACCAAATCTCAAGTCATTTGAATGATAAGTTTTTGATGTATATACATTCAAAATTTAGTGTTTCTAATGCTAAATTACATTTTCATATTCATATTTATAACTTCTGAAATTATAATCCCAAAGTTGAATTTTTTTGTGTGCCAATAATACTGATATACCCAAACATAAATACGTTGAATTTGCAATTTTTATAATTTTCTGATATGAATTATGAAATTAATATTAAAAAAAATTATGAATTGCAACCTACACTTTTTTGATGGATTCAGATTCATTAAGTCCTGCTTTATGGAAATCCAAAACTGCACATTTGTCTTCCAACTAGTTTTCAAATTATACTTAAAAAACGGCAAAATGATGGTTTAAGGGACCGTCTATGATAGAAGCGACTATATTTTCAAATTTCTCATGCTATTCGGTAATCTAACAGGTGCCTTGATCAAGAAAGGTGCTCTCTCGGTCAACAATCGAGTACCGAACTTCAATTTGGGTACAGCCCTTATAATACGCTCGTTTTAAAATAATTAATTTCTCAGAAACTTATGGTACGAATTGCATAAAAAATCGTTTTTAGACTAATTGAACGGTGTAGAGCTCATTTATGCTGTCAGAATTGTATACTGCTATTAAACAAAACAAAGTTATGGTTCGTTTTAATATGTATATGGCCTCCTAAGCAAATTTTATATACATCATTTAAAAGTAGACTTTTTTTTCCAATTGTTCGGTACCAGTAACTTACTTCTACGATAATTTTTTGAGGAGTTAGTGGGGGGTGTTTACTTTTTTTTCCACGACTGTACGTCCATTGCGGATTAGAGGATGTTTATTGTATTACAATTATCTTCAATATTTCATTTATCTTTTTGTAGCACAAAAAGATGTACTACTTAACATATTTCCAATATGAAAGGTTTCTTGCATTATGAGCATTAAGATGACAAATTTTTGCGATGTATTTTTGTTACATCAGTGAAACTGTGAACTTTACAGAAGCACACCCTGGTGCTCCTAAATAATATTTTCGACTCTGGCAGTTTGCAGATGCCTTTGAGGATTGGACGATGTTTATTGTATTACAATTATCTTCAATATTGCATTTATTCTTTTGTAGCACAAAAAGTTGTACTAGATAACATATTTGCAATATGTAAGGTTTCTTGCATTATGAGCATTAAGATGACAAACTTTTGCGATTTATTTTTCTTATATCAGTGAAATTGTGAACTTTTTGAAGCACCCCCTGGTGCTTCTATAAAATATTTTTGACTCTGGCAGTTTGCAGATGCCCATCTTAAACCTATATGTACGTCCTTTGAGGATTAGAGGATGTTTATTGTATTACAATTATCTTCAATATTGCATTTATGTTTTTGTATCACAAAAAGTTGTACTACATAACATATTTGCAATATGTAAGGTTTCTTGCATTATGAGCATTAAGATGGCAAATTTTTGCGATGTATTTTTCTTACATCAGTGAAATTGTTAACTTTACAGAAGCACCCGCTTGTGCTCCTATATAATATTTTCAACTCTGGCAGTTTGCAAATGCCCATCTTAAACCTTTATGTACATCCTTTGAGGATTAGAGGATATTTATTGTATTACAATTATCTTCAATATTGCATTTATGCTTTTGTAGCACAAAAAGTTGTACTACATAGCATATTTGCAATATGTAAGGTTTCTTGCATTATGAGCATTAAGATGACAAATTTTTGCGATGTATTTTTGTTACATCAGTGAAATTGTGAACTTTACAGAAGCACACCCTGGTGCTCCTAAATAATATTTTCGACTCTGGCAGTTTGCAGATGCCTTTGAGGATTAGAGGATGTTTATTGTATTACAATTATCTTCAATATTGCATTTATGCTTTTGTAGCACAAAAAGTTGTACTACATAACATATTTGCAATATGTAAAGTTTCTTGCATTATGAGCATTAAGATGACAAATTTTTGCGATTTATTTATCCTATATCAGTGAAATTGTAAACTTTTTGAAGCACCCCCTGGTGCTTCTATAAAATATTTTTGACTCTGGCAGTTTGCAGATGCCCATCTTAAACCTATATGTACGTCCTTTGAGGATTAGAGGATGTTTATTGTATTACAATTATCTTCAATATGCCATTTATGCTTTTGTAGCAAAAAAAGTTGTACTACATAACATATTTGCAATATGTAAGATTTCTTGCATTATGAGCATTAAGATGACAAATTTTTGCGATTTATTTTTCTTTTATAAGTGAAATTGTGAACTTTTTAGAAGCACCCCCTGGTGCTGCTATAAAATATTTTTGACTCTAGCAGTTTGCAGATGCCCATCTTAAACCTATATGTACGTAATTTGAGGATTAGAGGATGTTTATTGTATTACAATTATCTTCAATATTGCATTTATGTTTTTGTATAACAAAAAGTTGTACTACATAACATATTTGCAATATGTAAGGTTTCTTGCATTATGAGCATTAAGATGACAAATTTTTGCGATGTATTTTTCTTACATCAGTGAAATTGTGAACTTTACAGAAGCACCCCCTGTGCTCCTATATAATATTTTTGACTCTGGCAGTTTGCAGATGCCCATCTTAAACCTATAAAGGATGTAGAGCCGTGAGAAAAAAAAAAGTAAACACACCCTACTAACTCCTCAACAAATTATCGTAGACGAAAGTTACTGGTACCGAACGATTGAAAATAAAATCTACTTTCAAATGACGTATATAAAATTTGCTTAGGAGGCCATCTACATATTAACCCCCTCACTGACAAGCCCGTGTGAATACGTTCACTAACCTCCAGTTTTCACTGCAATACAAGCAATATTTAAAGTTATATAATTCTATTGATTTAATGTATTTTTAATAAATTTATAACTTCTGAAATTATGATCCCAAAGTTAAATTTTTTTGTGTGCCAATAATACTGATATACCCAAACATAAATACGTTGAATTTGCAATTTTTATAATTTTCTGATATGAATTATGAAATTAATATTAAAAAAAATTATGAATTGCAACCTACACTTTTTTGATGGATTCAGATTCATTAAGTCCTGCTTTATGGAAATCCAAAACTGCACATTTATCTTCCAACGAGTTTTCAAATTATGCTTAAAAAACGGCAAAATGATGGTTTAAGGGACCGTCTGTGATAGAAGCGACTATATTTTCAAATTTCTCATGCTATTCGGTAATCTAACAGGTGCCTTGATCAAGAAAGGTGCTCTCTCGGTCAACAATCGAGTACCGAACTTCAATTTGGGTACAGCCCTTATAATACGCTCGTTTTAAAATAATTAATTTCTCAGAAACTTATGGTACGAATAGCATAAAAAATTGTTTTTAGACTAATTGAACGGTGTAGAGCTCATTTATGCTGTCAGAATATTATACTGCTATTAAAAAAAACAAAGTTATGGTTCGTTTTAATATGTATATGGCCTCCTAAGCAAATTTTATATACATCATTTAAAAGTAGACTTTATTTTCCAATTGTTCGGTACCAGTAACTTACTTCTACGATAATTTTTTGAGGAGTTAGTGGGGGGTGTTTACTTTTTGTTCCACGACTGTACGTCCATTGAGGATTAGAGGATGTTTATTGTATTACAATTATCTTCAATATTTCATTTATCTTTTTGTAGCACAAAAAGATGTACTACTTAACATATTTGCAATATGTAAGGTTTCTTGCATTATGAGCATTAAGATGACAAATTTTTGCGATGTATTTTTGTTACATCAGTGAAATTGTGAACTTTACAGAAGCACACCCTGGTGCTCCTAAATAATATTTTCGACTCTGGCAGTTTGCAGATGCCTTTGAGGATTAGAGGATGTTTATTGTATTACAATTATCTTCAATATTGCATTTATGCTTTTGTAGCACAAAAAGTTGTACTACATAACATATTTGCAATATGTAAGGTTTCTTGCATTATGAGCATTAAGATGACAAATTTTTGCGATGTATTTTTCTTACATCAGTGAAATTGTGAACTTTTTGAAGCACCCCCTGGTGCTTCTATAAAATATTTTTGACTCTGGCAGTTTGCAGATGCCCATCTTAAACCTATATGTACGTCCTTTGAGGATTAGAGGATGGTTATTGTATTACAATTATCTTCAATATTGCATTTATGTTTTTGTATCACAAAAAGTTGTACTACATAACATATTTGCAATATGTAAGGTTTCTTGCATTATGAGCATTAAGATGGCAAATTTTTGCGATGTATTTTTCTTACATCAGTGAAATTGTTAACTTTACAGAAGCACCCCCTTGTGCTCCTATATAATATTTTCAACTCTGGCAGTTTGCAAATGCCCATCTTAAACCTTTATGTACATCCTTTGAGGATTAGAGGATGTTTATTGTATTACAATTATCTTCAATATAGCATTTATGCTTTTGTAGCACAAAAAGTTGTACTACATAACATATTTGCAATATGTAAAGTTTCTTGCATTATGAGCATTAAGATGGCAAATTTTTGCGATGTATTTTTCTTACATCAGTGAAATTGTTAACTTTACAGAAGCACCCCCTGGTGCTTCTATAAAATACTTTTGACTCTGGCAGTTTCCAGATGCCCATCTTAAACCTATATGTACGTCCTTTGAGGATTAGAGGATGTTTATTGCATTACAATTATCTTCAATATTGCATTTATGCTTTTGTAGCACAAAAAGTTGTACTACATAGCATATTTGCAATATGTAAGGTTTCTTGCATTATGAGCATTAAGATGACAAATTTTTGCGATGTATTTTTCTTACATCAGTGAAATTGTGAACTTTACAGAAGCACCCCCTGTGCTCCTATATAATATTTTTGACTCTGGCAGTTTGCAGATGCCCATCTTAAACCTATAAAGGATGTAGAGCCGTGAGAAAAAAAAAGTAAACACACCCTACTAACTCCTCAACAAATTATCGTAGACGAAAGTTACTGGTACCGAACGATTGAAAATAAAATCTACTTTCAAATGACGTATATAAAATTTGCTTAGGAGGCCATCTACATATTAACCCCCTCACTGACAGGCCCGTGTGAATACGTTCACTAACCTCCAGTTTTCACTGCAATACAAGCAATATTTAAAGTTATATAATTCTATTGATTTAATGTATTTTTAATACATTGAACGATGATTAATACTTCCAAGGATTACATTCATATTCGTTATTAAGTTTTTTTATAAAATGTTCAAAAAATCATTTTTTTAAGCATTTAAAACAAAATGCAGAAAAAACAACATTACAATTTTGCCCTTTTCCAAGACAGTCAGAGGGTTAAAACGAATCCACACTTCATTTTTTTCAATGGCAATACCCAATTTTAACGAGTTATTAAAAGTATTTGTTTCAAACTATGCCTAGATACCAAATTTCAAGTCATTTGAATGATAAGTTTTTGAATTATATACATTCAAAATTTAGTGTTTCTAATGCTAAATTACATTTTCATATTCTCATTTATAACTTCTGAAATTATGATCCCAAAGTTAAATTTTTTTGTGTGGCAATAATACTGATATACCCAAACATAAATACGTTGAATTTGTAATTTTTATAATTTTCTGATATGAATTAGAAATTAATATTCAAAAAAATTATGAATTGCAACCTACACTTTTTTGATGGATTCAGATTTATTAAGTCCTGCTTTATGGAAATCCAAAATTGCACATTTGTCTTCCAACTAGTTTTCAAATTATGCTTAAAAAACGGCAAAATGATGGTTTAAGTTACCGTCTATGATTGAAGTGACTAAATATTTTCAAATTTGTCATGCTATTCTGTAATCTAACAGGCTTATTTGAGTGCTTAAGGTGCCTTGATCAAGAAGGGAGCTCTCTCGGTCAACAATCGAGTACCGAACTTCAATTTGGATACAGCCCTTAAAATACGCTCGTTTTAAAATAATTAATTTCTCAGAAACTTATGGTACGAATTGCATAAAAATTGTTTTTAGACTAATTGAAAGGTGTAGAGCTCATTTACGCTGTCAGAATTGTATACTGCTATTGAAAAAAACAAAGTTATGGTTCGTTTTAATATGTATATGGCCTCCTAAGCAAATTTTACATACATCATTTAAAAGTACACTTTATTTTCCAATTGTTCGGTACCAGTAACTTACTTCTACGATAATTTTTTGAGGATTCAGTTGGGGGTGTTTACTTTTTTTTCCACGACTGTACGTAATTTGAGGATTAGAGGATGTTTATTGTATTACAATTATCTTCAATATTTCATTTATCTTTTTGTAGCACAAAAAGATGTACTACTTAACATATTTGCAATATGTAAGGTTTCTTGCATTATGAGCATTAAGACGACAAATTTTTGCGATGTATATTTGTTACATCAGTGAAATTGTAAACTTTATAGAAGCACACCCTGGTGCTCCTATAAAATATTTTTGAATATGGCAGTCTGCAGATGCCCATCTTAAACCTATATGTACGTCATTTGAGGATTAGAGGACGTTTAGTGTATTACAATTATCTTCAATATCCCATTTATGTTTTTGTAGCACAAAAAGTTGTACTACATAACATATTTGCAATATGTAAGGTTTCTTGCATTATGAGCATTAAGATGACAAATTTTTGCGATGTATTTTTCTTACATCAGTGAAATTGTTAATATTACACAAGCACCCCCTGGTGCTCCTGTATAATATTTTTGACTCTGGCAGTTTGCAGATGCCCATCTTAAACCTATATGTACATCCTTTGAGGATTAGAGTATTTTTATTGTATTACAATTATCTTCAATATTGCATTTATGCTTTTGTAGCACAAAAAGTTGTACTACATAACATATTTGCAATATGTAAGGTTTCTTGCATTATGAGCATTAAGATGACAAATTTTTGCGATTTATTTTTCTTATTTCAGTGAAATTGTGAACTTTTTAGAAGCACCCCCTGTGATGGAAATATTTTTGTAATATATTATAATCCATAATATGGGCCGTTAATTAAAAGGTAAAATTAAATTTGAAATTCTTTTTAGTTACAATGCGTTGTGTAGTATTGCAATAAAACCCTCTGTTCTTTGAGGTCAGCAATTGTAAAAAAAAAGAAGTAAATGAAACTTCTTACTTGGATCGTGTAGTCTGTAAAATAAATGAAGAGGAGACCTTTAAGCATACATCAATCTTTTATTTTATCTTGAAGGAGAGAAGAAAGGGCTTCCCGTTGGTCACCGTTCATAAATTAATTATTGCCAACAAAAACATCTACTCCACTTGAAGATAGCTATTTCCTTTAAAATTAAAGTGCAGCATGAATCAAGAAATTATTAAGAAATAATTTAACCGGAGTTGTTAAAATAGTACACATCGTTTACGCAAAAGCTTTTCACCGGATTCCACATTCATCGGCAGACACAGATCGGAGCCGAAGCCCGCGATCTTTTTTTAAAACCAAAACTAAGTCATGACAGCTCTCCAACAAAACAGATTCTGATTTAAAATTAACGGAATTTTTAATTTATAGTAAGAATACGGGGACTTCAAAAGTTACTGAAAGAAAAGATTTAAATCTATTAGAGAATTTAAAATATTAGCTAATGTCTTAATAAACAAATCCAAAAGAAAACATTTCAAAAGCTTTGTTTTAATTTGCTCCCTGCACAGCGAATGGACACACCTCCGAAAGATCAAACACCCATTCAATGCATATGCCGTGAGAAGCTTGCTCCGATGACGTCATCACAATCGTACAAAGTTCAAAGGAGAAGCATCCCATGCCAGGGGCAGCCGAACGTCAGCGAACTTGCCGATGTGCGGTGAAGCGAAATCGCCCGCGCAAAAATAAATATGGATTTAAGTTTAAAGAACATCGATGTATAAGGCCAAAAAAAATAAAACAGTAACATAATTTAAACACTGTGAGATTTCATCTCACAATACCCCCATTTACCGAGAAAAATTTTGGCAGAGCAAGTGATGTAAAAGGTAAAATGAAATAAAAACCTTTTACAGAAACGGGATGACAAAATTTTAGATGCCAAAGACAGAGAAAAAAAAGATAAAATATTAAAGTAAAGCCAAAAGTTAAACTGCTGCAAATAAAATTTAGTGGTGACCAAAAGGGAAGAGAGAAGAAATAGAAATACATCAAAAGTATACATAGTATATTAAAAAAGTATACATAAAAAATGCCAAATCTTTCCATTTATGGCAATTGCAGATGACGTCATAAACTTATCTTCAAAAATAATACTTAAGTACAAATGCTAAAGAAAATAATTAGCATATATAAAATCTTATGTATTCTTAAGTAAAAATGCTAAATAAAATCAGAATTAGCATATATAAAGTGAGCTCAATATCAAACATTTAATTAACTTGGTATACCAAATAAGAAAAGTTGCACTTTACAAGCAACAAAGATCAAAATAACTTCAGTATTTGATCACAGCCTAGGACTTACAATTTATAAAATAGAGCATTTATTTTTTTAATTACTCTAAACTGGCCATACATAACAATTTCTTTAGTAAAATTTTCATAATACAATATTCATAATTTTTTAAAAATTTAATTTAGTACTAAATATTTTGACTTCAAACAACCAGCTGTACTCCACATGAACAAGTCGCCAAATCGTGCACTAAATGACCACCCACATGTAAAACACAGATAGTTAAGGTAGTTGCAACAATATATATATATGAGAGAGACATGTCTAAGGAAAAATAGGTGTTATATTGCTGAAACATATACTCTTACTACTTTTCATAGAACCTGAAAATATGCATTGCAAAAGTAATTGCAAACACTAATACTTTTGTATTATTTACTCATAAAAAATTTTCAAAGTGTATACTATTCTTTAAAATATGAGACATCACTTAATACAATTTTTAAATATGCATAAAGATAAACTCATAAATTTATAGACAAATAGACAAACAAACCATGGTTTTAAGAATAAGTAGGTACTTGGTTGAGTGGGTGGGGATCCCCAGAAAAAAATAAATGCTTTCATATACAATGAAAGAAAATTGACACTATCATGGGAAATTTAAAATTTTAAGTGTACCATAATATAAACATTAAAAATCATTTACATAAAATATTTCATGCAGAAAAATCAAGAGAAATATGTAAAAAAATATACTATTATCCACAATCATAGAACAATATACACTGTGACTACTCATGTTTTACTCAAGATTTCAGGTGGCTTGGATCTCCATAAACAAGGCTCCTGACACCTTGTGCAAAAAGAAAAAAATAACTATATACACTAAATAGCACAATATGCCATCCCATAACTGCAAAAACAACAGCAATGTCCTTCTTTACAGATCCTTGATTCCTTAGCGTTATAAACACAATTTAAAGTTTGCATGAAAAATAAATAAATGTTATGAGAGTGTTCAAAAACACACTGAAAGTTTTGGTACACAAAAAGACATCAATTATGTGTATTGTTGCAAAGGTGTAAACATTTGTTTACCATGTAGAAACAGGTGCATATCTCTAGATGACATACACAGAAAGGCAACATCAACTTAACAGTT
Source organism: Maratus speciosus (assembly GCA_963932465.1). Lineage (NCBI taxonomy): Eukaryota > Metazoa > Arthropoda > Arachnida > Araneae > Salticidae > Maratus > Maratus speciosus. The sequence goes on along the minus strand of OZ010797.1, from coordinate 99,733,284 downwards.
GAATAGACATTTTACAGGAACATTGGACGAGAACTTTTTTTTGAGCGACAACACAACATCCGTGTGCTTCACTTCTTTTGAAGCTAATCATTAACTTTCAGCAATCACTATTTTGGACACACTAAAAGGATGAATTATAGAGCACTGGAGATGATAACATGGTGTTGTATTTGATGAGAATTATGATGTATTCACACACACACATCTTGGGGAAAAAATAAGACATAAGTAGGTAGGTGATGATATCAATAAGCACTTTTTCTTTAAATTTCTTAGTAATTTTGAAGATTCACTAAGGAACACTTCTATATCAAAAGGCGCTGTTAAATAGTTACTAAGAACTGTGCTTTTCTTTTCGTGTAATCTTGTATAGGAATTGATTTGATGCTCAAAAAAAATTAATTTCTTCATTAATAATAAATCTTCAGAATTCATTCAATTAATTACTTGTGTAAAAATATGAGGCAAATGACAACATAAAAATTTAGAGACTTTGGGTATATTCACAAATGAAAACAAAGGCACAGTAAAATTTTTGAAATATGGGGAATTTAGACAGAAAATAAATTGATCTTGAGAATTCCTGAATCAAAATACAACTCTTGTAATTGCAGGTATCAATAATCAGGTAAGAATCAATATTGAAAGTAACTAATTTTATAATATTTCATAAATTTTCTTGATTTAGCAAAAAAAAAATAGCAACACTGACTTATAGGAGCAGACAAGTCAACCAATCCACTTAGTAAGGATAATTTACATCTCACAAGAGAAAAGGCAAACCAACAACACTTCCATAATCAGGTCTTGTGACAGCTATTACTTGAGAAAACATCTGAGATTACTCGTAAATCTTACTTAGCTTTAAAGACAAACATCGAAGATATTGAATTGAATCAGACATTGTAAGGATAAATGACTCAAACATGACATGACCCCTTTCAATAATCACTTCAGCGTTGAAAATGAAGCATAAATTTTAAAGTTATTGTTATAAAACAGTTTGTTAAGCAGGTAAGTATAGTATTAAAATATTTATCTTCTACCGTAAAACAAGCAAAATACTAGAGAAGAGGTCAGCACAAATGGATACAACTCATCAGTGAATGGCCAACTTCATCAGGTAAGAAACTGTTGAGAATGAAGCAAAGTTTTTTTTTGCAGGTGAGTATTTTTTTTTAACAGGTTGGAAGAGAACTCTTAGAGCACATATGTAGAGAGACAGTCTTTAAATATGGGAAACAGCAGTGATACACAGTTAAAATTATTGCAGAGAAACACTGACAATATGAGAACTTATTTTAAATGCTGTATAAAACCATAAGACTTTTTAAGTAGATGATGTAAAATAATTTCAAGAATATAACTGTAACAGGAATGAAGTAGCCCCATGCCTACTTCTTCTCAAGAGAAAAAAAATAATGCTGCTTTCATTCTTTTTCTGAGAGCAACATGAGAATCTTGTCTGTTGAAAACTGTCATAGTCTGCACATACGATGAAGTGGAAAGGTCCCAATTTCAAAATTATAACTTAAAAAAAAAATGAAGCATCATGAATTTTTCAAATATAAAATTTTGTCAGCTGAGAGTGCTTTTAGAAACAACATGAGAACAGTTGTACAATAAATGTGAAAATATTCTTAAATGCATTACATTTTTAATTTGTAAATTGCAGATTATCTTTGCACTAAGCCAAACTGTATGATTATAATAGAACATCACAGTCCAGATGGCATAAGAATAAATCTATGAACAAACTCTTGCATTCAAATTATTGTTAAACAAAATATCTTGATTTGAAATTTGTAGAACAGAAGCATAGAAATCTCCAAGAATGTTATATAGGATATTTGCAACTACCAACTTCCGTGAAGAATTTCAGCTTCAGAATAATAAGTATGACATTAGAATAAAATTTCTCAGTACCAATAATCATGATTTCAAAAATAATGCTTCTTATAAATATATATAGAATTTGCAAATTTTGCAATTTAATAGTGCCATAAAAAATTAATTTAAAAACCCAAAGTCATAGCCTCTTAAAATATGAAATATGTTCTTGAGAACAATTATATATATACCAAATAATCATTCTTTAAAAAAAATATGTTCTCTAATAATTCATTACAAATAGAAGAATATGTAGATGAAATTCTTTCAAATAAAACTATTTAAATAGAATAATAATTATGCATCAACAAAAATATGACTATTCTTCAATAGGAAATTGATCTTAATTTAAATAATTGTTTAAAAAAATATGGGAAACTTAGTAAAATATATTATATTCTTCAAGATGGAGCAGAACAAAATTATTCTAGAATTTAATTCTTCAAAATAGCAAAAATCTATGCAAGACATTTTTTGAGAACAGAAACTTCCAATACTAAAAAAATATTGTCATATGTAGTTATGCAAAAATTCTTACATAAAATATTCCATATTTCTCAAAATTCACTAAAAGAACAAATCTTGAATACTATTGAACACATAAAAAATTTTTTCAAAAGTTATTCTGAGAACAAAAGTTCTAAAATATTACGATATTCTTTAAATCAATCAAAACTTTTCTTCAGAACCACCGTTTTTGCGGCACCAAATGTGGTGGCAATATTTTGTAATATTTTATAATCCATAATATGGGCCGTTAATTAAAAGGTAAAATTAAATTTGAAATTCTTTTTAGTTACAATGCGTTGTGTAGTATTGCAATAAAACTCTCTGTTCTTTGAGGTCAGCAATTGTAAAAAAAAAGAAGTAAATGAAACTTCTTACTTGGATCGTGTAGTCTGTAAAATAAATGAAGAGGAGACCTTTAAGCATACATCAATCTTTTATTTTATCTTGAAGGAGAGAAGAAAGGGCTTCCCGTTGGTCACCGTTCATAAATTAATTATTGCCAACAAAAACATCTACTCCACTTGAAGATAGCTATTTCCTTTAAAATTAAAGTGCAGCATGAATCAAGAAATTATTAAGAAATAATTTAACCGGAGTTGTTAAAATAGTACACATCGTTTACGCAAAAGCTTTTCACCGGATTCCACATTCATCGGCAGACACAGATCGGAGCCGAAGCCCGCGATCTTTTTTTAAAACCAAAACTAAGTCATGACAGCTCTCCAACAAAACAGATTCTGATTTAAAATTAACGGAATTTTTAATTTTAGTAAGAATACGGGGACTTCAAAAGTTACTGAAAGAAAAGATTTAAATCTATTAGAGAATTTAAAATATTAGCTAATGTCTTAATAAACAAATCCAAAAGAAAACATTTAAAAAGCTTTGTTTTAATTTGCTCCCTGCACAGCGAATGGACACACCTCCGAAAGATCAAACACCCATTCAATGCATATGCCGTGAGAAGCTTGCTCCGATGACGTCATCACAATCGTACAAAGTTCAAAGGAGAAGCATCCCATGCCAGGGGCAGCCGAACGTCAGCGAACTTGCCGATGTGCGGTGAAGCGAAATCGCCCGCGCAAAAATAAATATGGATTTAAGTTTAAAGAACATCGATGTATAAGGCCAAAAAAAATAAAACAGTAACATAATTTAAACACTGTGAGATTTCATCTCACACCCCCTGGTGCTTCCATAAAATATTTTTGACTCTGGCAGTTCGCAGATGCCCATCTTAAACCTATATGTACGTCCTTTGAGGATTAGAGGATGTTTATTGAATTACAATTATCTTCAATATTCCATTTATGCTTTTGTAGCACAAAAAGTTGTACTACATAACATATTTGCAATATGTAAGGTTTCTTGCATTATGAGCATTAAGACGACAAATTTTTGCGATGTATATTTGTTACATCAGTGAAGTTGTGAACTTTACAGAAGCACACCCTGGTGCTCCAATAAAATTTTTTTGAATATGGCAGTCTGTAGATGCCCATCTTAAACCTATATGTACATACATCCTTTGAGGATTAGAGGATGTTTATTGTATAACAATTATCTTCAATATTGCATTTATGTTCTTGTAGCACAAAAAGTTGTACTACATAGCACATTTGCAATATGTAAGGTTTCTTGCATTATGATCATTAAAATGACAAATTTTTGCGATGTATTTTTCTTACATCAGTGAAATTGTTAACTTTATAGAAGCACCCCCTGGCGCTTCTATAAAATATTTTTGACTCTGACAGTTTGCAGATGCCCATCTTTAACCTATGTGTACGTCCTCTGAGGATTAGAGTATGTTTATTGTATTACAAATATCTTCGATATTGCATTTATGTTTTTGTAGCATAAAAAGTTGCACTACATAACACATTTGCAATATGTAAGGTTTCTTGCATTATGAGCATTAAGATGACAAATTTTTGCGATTTATTTTTCTTACATTAGTGAAATTGTGAACTTTACAGAAGCACCCGTGGTGCTCCTATATAATATTTTTGACTCTGGCAGTTTGCAGATGCCCATCTTAAACCTATACAGGATGTACAGCCGTGAAAAAAAAAGTAAACACCCCCTACTAACTCCTTAACAAATTATCGTAGACAAAAGTTACTGGTACCGAACGATTGGAAAAAAAGTCTACTTTCAAATGACGTATATAAAATTTGCTTAGGGGGCCATCTACATATTAAAACGAATCCAAACTTCATTTTTTTCAAAGGTAATACCCAATTTTAACGAGTTATTTCAAGTATTTGGTTCAAACTATGCCTAGATACCAAATTTCAAGTCATTTGAATGATAAGTTTTTCTATTATAAACATTCAAAATTTAGTGCTTCTAATGCTAAATTACATTTTTATATTTTTATTTATAAATTCTGAAATTATGATCCAAAAGTTAAATTTCTTTGTGTGGCAATAATACTGATATACCCAAACATAAATACGTTGAATTTGCAATTTTTATAATTTTCTGATATGAATTATGAAATTAATATTAAAAAAAATTATGAATTGCAACCTACAATTTTTTTGATGGATTCAGATTTATTAAGTCCTGCTTTATGGAAATCCAAAATTTCACATTTTTCTTCCAAGTAGTTTTCAAATTATGCTTAAAAAACGACAAAATGATAGTTTAAGGGACCGTCTATGATAGAAGTGACTAAATATTTTCAAATTTCTCATGCTATTCTGTAATCTAACAGGCTTAATTGAGTGCTTAAGGTGCCTTGATCAAGAAGGGAGCTCTCTCGGTCAACAATCGAGTACCGATCTTCAATTTGGATACAGCCCTTAAAATACGCTCGTTTTAAAATAATTAATTTCTGAGAAACTTATAGTACGAATTGCATAAAAAATTGTTTTTAGACTAATTGAACGGTGTAGAACTCCTTTATGCTGTCAGAATTGTATACTGCTATTGAAAAAAACAAAGTTATGGTTCGTTTTAAAATGTATATGGCCTCCTAAGCAAATTTTATATACAGCATTTAAAAGTAGACTTTATTTTCCAATTGTTCAGTACCAGTAACTTACTTCTACGATAATTTTTTGAGGAGTTAGTGGGGGGTGTTTACTTTTTTTCCACGACTGTACGTCCATTGAGGATTAGAGGATGTTTATTGTATTACAATTATCTTCAATATTGCATTTATGCTTTTGTAGCACAAAAAGTTGTACTACATAGCATATTTGCAATATGTAAGGTTTCTTGCATTATGAGCATTAAGATGACAAATTTTTGCGATGTATTTTTGTTACATCAATGAAATTGTGAACTTTACAGAAGACCACCCTGGTGCTCCTAAATAATATTTTCGACTCTGGCAGTTTGCAGATGCCTTTGAGGATTAGAGGATGTTTATTGTATTACAATTATCTTCAATATTGCATTTATGCTTTTGTAGCACAAAAAGTTGTACTACATAACATATTTGCAATATGTAAGATTTCTTGCATTATGAGCATTAAAATGACAAATTTTTGCGATTTATTTTTCTTATATCAGTGAAATTGTGAACTTTTTAGAAGCACCCCCTGGTGCTGCTATAAAATATTTTTGACTCTAGCAGTTTGCAGATGCCCATCTTAAACCTATATGTACGTACTTTGAGGATTAGAGGATGTTTATTGTATTACAATTATCTTCAATATTGCATTTAGATTTTTGTATCACAAAAAGTTGTACTACATAACATATTTGCAATATGTAAGGTTTCTTGCATTATGAGCATTAAGATGGCAAATTTTTGCGATGTATTTTTCTTACATCAGTGAAATTTTTAACTTTACAGAAGCACCCCCTGGTGCTCCTATATAATATTTTTGACTCTGGCAGTTTCCAGATGCCCATCTTAAACTTATATGTACGTCCTTTGAGGATTAGAGGATGTTTATTGTATTACAATTATCTTCAATATTGCATTTATGCTTTTGTAGCACAAAAAGTTGTACTACATAGCATATTTGCAATATGTAAGGTTTCTTGCATTATGAGCATTAAGATGACAAATTTTTGCGATGTATTTTTCTTACATCAGTGAAATTGTGAACTTTACAGAAGCACCCCCTGTGCTCCTATATAATATTTTTGACTCTGGCAGTTTGCAGATGCCCATCTTAAACCTATAAAGGATGTAGAGCCGTGAGAAAAAAAAAGTAAACACACCCTACTAACTCCTCAACAAATTATCGTAGACGAAAGTTACTGGTACCGAACGATTGAAAATAAAATCTACTTTCAAATGACGTATATAAAATTTGCTTAGGAGGCCATCTACATATTAACCCCCTCACTGACAAGCCCGTGTGAATACGTTCACTAACCTCCAGTTTTCACTGCAATACAAGCAATATTTAAAGTTATATAATTCTATTGATTTAATGTATTTTTAATACATTGAACGATGATTAATACTTCCAAGGATTACATTCATATTCGTTATTAAGTTTTTTTATAAAATGTTCAAAAAATCATTTTTTTAAGCATTTAAAACAAAATGCTGAAAAAACAACATCACAATTTTGCCCTTTTCCAAGACAGTCAGAGGGTTAAAACGAATCCACACTTCATTTTTTTCAATGGCAATACCCAATTTTAACGAGTTATTAAAAGTAATTGTTTCAAACTATGCCTAGATACCAAATTTCAAGTCATTTGAATGATAAGTTTTTGAATTATATACGTTCAAAATTTAGTGTTTCTAATGCTAAATTACATTTTCATATTCTTATTTATAACTTCTGAAATTAGGATCCCAAAGTTAAATTTTTTTGTGTGCCAATAATACTGATATACCCAAACATAAATACGTTGAATTTGCAATTTTTATAATTTTCAGCTATGAATTATGAAATTAAGATTAAAAAAAATTATGAATTGCAACCTACACTTTTTTGATGGATTCAGATTCATTAAGTCCTGCTTTATGGAAATCCAAAACTGCACATTTGTCTTCCAACGAGTTTTCAAATTATGCTTAAAAAACGGCAAAATGATAGTTTAAGGGACCGTCTATGATAGAAGCGACTATATTTTCAAATTTCTCATGCTATTCTGTAATCTAACAGGCTTAATTGAGTGCTTAAGGTGCCTTGATCAAGAAACGTGCTCTCTCGGTCAACACTCGAGTACCGAACTTCAATTTGGATACAGCCCTTATAATACGCTCGTTTTAAAATAATTAATTTCTCAGAAACTTATGGTACGAATTGCATAAAAAATTGTTTTTAGACTAATTGAACGGTGTAGAGCTCATTTATGCTGTCAGAATTGTATACTGCTATTAAAAAAATCAAAGTTATGGTTCGTTTTAATATGTATATGGCCTCCTAAGCAAATTTTATATACATCATTTAAAAGTAGACTTTATTTTCCAATTGTTCGGTACCAGTAACTTACTTCTACGATAATTTTTTGAGGAGTTAGTGGGGGGTGTTTACTTTTTTTTCCACGACTGTACGTCCATTGAGGATTAGAGGATGTTTATTGTATTACAATTATCTTCAATATTTCATTTATCTTTTTGTAGCACAAAAAGATGTACTACTTAACATATTTGCAATATGTAAGGTTTCTTGCATTATGAGCATTAAGATGACAAATTTTTGCGATGTATTTTTGTTACATCAGTGAAATTGTGAACTTTACAGAAGCACACCCTGGTGCTCCTAAATAATATTTTCGACTCTGGCAGTTTGCAGATGCCTTTGAGGATTAGAGGATGTTTATTGTATTACAATTATCTTCAATATTTCATTTATCTTTTTGTAGCACAAAAAGATGTACTACATAACATATTTGCAATATGTAAGGTTTCTTGCATTATGAGCATTAAGATGACAAATTTTTGCGATGTATTTTTCTTATATCAGTGAAATTGTGAACTTTTTGAAGCACCCCTGGTGCTTCTATAAAATATTTTCAACTCTGGCAGTTTGCCGATGCCCATCTTAAACCTTTATGTACATCATTTGAGGATTAGAGGATGTTTATTCTATTACAATTATCTTCAATATAGCATTTATGCTTTTGTAGCACAAAAAGTTGTACTACATAACATATTTGCAATATGTAAGGTTTCTTGCATTATGAGCATTAAGATGACAAATTTTTGCGATTTATTTTTTTTATATCAGTGAAATTGTGAACTTTTTGAAGCACCCCCTGGTGCTTCTATAAAATATTTTTGACTCTGGCAGTTTGCAGATGCCCATCTTAAACCTATATGTACGTCCTTTTAGGATTAGAGGATGTTTATTGTATTACAATTATCTTCAATATTCCATTTATGCTTTTGTAGCACAAAAACTTGTACTACATAACATATTTGCAATATGTAAGGTTTCTTGCATTATGAGCATTAAGATGGCAAATTTTTGCGATGTATTTTTCTTACATCAGTGAAATTGTTAACTTTACAGAAGCACCCCCTGGTGCTTCTATAAAATACTTTTGACTCTGGCAGTTTCCAGATGCCCATCTTAAACCTATATGTACGTCCTTTGAGGATTAGAGGATGTTTATTGTATTACAATTATCTTCAATATTGCATTTATGCTTTTGTAGCACAAAAAGTTGTACTACATAGCATATTTGCAATATGTAAGGTTTCTTGCATTATGAGCATTAAGATGACAAATTTTTGCGATGTATTTTTCTTACATCAGTGAAATTGTGAACTTTACAGAAGCACCCCCTGTGCTCCTATATAATATTTTTGACTCTGGCAGTTTGCACATGCCCATCTTAAACCTATAAAGGATGTAGAGCCGTGAGAAAAAAAAAAGTAAACACACCCTACTAACTCCTCAACAAATTATCGTAGACGAAAGTTACTGGTACCGAACGATTGAAAATAAAATCTACTTTCAAATGACGTATAAAAAATTTGCTTAGGAGGCCATCTACATATTAACCCCCTCACTGACAGGCCCGTGTGAATACGTTCACTAACCTCCAGTTTTCACTGCAATACAAGCAATATTTAAAGTTATATAATTCTATTGATTTAATGTATTTTTAATACATTGAACGATGATTAATACTTCCAATGATTACATTCATATTCGTTATTAAGTTTTTTTATAAAATGTTCAAAAAATCATTTTTTTTAAGCATTTAAAACAAAATGCAGAAAAAACAACATTACAATTTTGCCCTTTTCCAAGACAGTCAGAGGGTTAAAACGAATCCACACTTCATTTTTTTCAATGGCAATACCCAATTTTAACGAGTTATTAAAAGTATTTGTTTCAAACTATGCCTAGATACCAAATTTCAAGTCATTTGAATGATAAGATTTTGAATTATATACATTCAAAATTTAGTGTTTCTAATGCTAAATTACATTTTCATATTCTTATTTATAACTTCTGAAATTATGATCCCAAAGTTAAATTTTTTTGTGTGGCAATAATACTGATATACCCAAACATAAATACGTTGAATTTGTAATTTTTATAATTTTCTGATATGAATTATGAAATTAATATTCAAAAAAATTATGAATTGCAACATACACTTTCTTGATGGATTCAGATTTATTAAGTCCTGCTTTATGGAAATCCAAAATTGCACATTTGTCTTCCAACTAGTTTTCAAATTATGCTTAAAAAACGGCAAAATGATGGTTTAAGTTACCGTCTATGATTGAAGTGACTAAATATTTTCAAATTTCTCATGCTATTCTGTAATCTAACAGGCTTATTTGAGTGCTTAAGGTGCCTTGATCAAGAAGGGAGCTCTCTCGGTCAACAATCGAGTACCGAACTTCAATTTGGATACAGCCCTTAAAATACGCTCGTTTTAAAATAATTAATTTCTCAGAAACTTATGGTACGAATTGCATAAAAAATTGTTTTTAGACTAATTGAAAGGTGTAGAGCTCATTTACGCTGTCAGAATTGTATACTGCTATTGAAAAAAACAAAGTTATGGTTCGTTTTAATATGTATATGGCCTCCTAAGCAAATTTTATATACATCATTTAAAAGTAGACTTTATTTTCCAATTGTTCGGTACCAGTAACTTACTTCTACGATAATTTTTTGAGGATTCAGTTGGGGGTGTTTACTTTTTTGTCCACGACTGTACGTAATTTGAGGATTAGAGGATGTTTATTGTATTACAATTATCTTCAATATTTCATTTATCTTTTTGTAGCACAAAAAGATGTACTACTTAACATATTTGCAATATGTAAGGTTTCTTGCATTATGAGCATTAAGATGACAAATTTTTGCGATGTATTTTTCTTACATCAGTGAAATTGTTAATATTACACAAGCACCCCCTGGTGCTCCTGTATAATATTTTTGACTCTGGCAGTTTGCAGATGCCCATCTTAAACCTATATGTACATCCTTTGAGGATTAGAGTATTTTTCTTGTATTACAATTATCTTCAATATTGCATTTATGCTTTTGTAGCACAAAAAGTTGTACTACATAACATATTTCAATATGTAAGGTTTCTTGCATTATGAGCATTAAGATGACAAATTTTTGCGATTTATTTTTCTTATTTCAGTGAAATTGTGAACTTTTTAGAAGCACCCCCTGGTGCTTCCATAAAATATTTTTGACTCTGGCAGTTCGCAGATGCCCATCTTAAACTTATATGTACGTCCTTTGAGGATTAGAGGATGTTTATTGAATTACAATTATCTTCAATATTCCATTTATGTTTTTGTAGCACAAAAAGTTGTACTACATAACATATTTGCAATATGTAAGGTTTCTTGCATTATGAGCATTAAGACGACAAATTTTTGCGATGTATATTTGTTACATCAGTGAAGTTGTGAATTTTAATGAAGCACACCCTGGTGCTCCAATAAAATTTTTTTGAATATGGCAGTCTGTAGATGCCCATCTTAAACCTATATGTACATACATCCTTTGAGGATTAGAGGATGTTTATTGTATAACAATTATCTTCAATATTGCATTTATGTTCTTGTAGCACAAAAAGTTGTACTACATAGCATATTTGCAATATGTAAGGTTTCTTGCATTATGAGCATTAAGATGACAAATTTTTGCGATTTATTTTTCTTACATTAGTGAAATTGTGAACTTTACAGAAGCACCCCGTGGTGCTCCTATATAATATTTTTGACTCTGGCAGTTTGCAGATGCCCATCTTAAACCTATACAGGATGTACAGCCGTGAAAAAAAAAAGTAAACACCCCCTACTAACTCCTTAACAAATTATCGTAGACAAAAGTTACTGGTATCGAACGATTGGAAAAAAAGTCTACTTTCAAATGACGTATATAAAATTTGCTTAGGGGGCCATCTACATATTAAAACGAATCCAAACTTCATTTTTTTCAAAGGTAATACCCAATTTTAACGAGTTTTTTCAAGTATTTGGTTCAAACTATGCCTAGATACCAAATTTCAAGTCATTTGAATGGTAAGTTTTTCTATTATAAACATTCAAAATTTAGTGCTTCTAATGCTAAATTACATTTTTACATTTTTATTTATAAATTCTGAAATTATGATCCCAAAGTTAAATTTCTTTGTGTGGCAATAATACTGATATACCCAAACATAAATACGTTGAATTTGCAATTTTTATAATTTTCTGATATGAATTATGAAATTAATATTAAAAAAAATTATGAATTGCAACCTACAATTTTTTTGATGGATTCAGATTTATTAAGTCCTGCTTTATGGAAATCCAAAATTTCACATTTTTCTTCCAAGTAGTTTTCAAATTATGCTTAAAAAACGACAAAATGATAGTTTAAGGGACCGTCTATGATAGAAGCGACTATATTTTCAAATTTCTCATGCTATTCTGTAATCTAACAGGCTTAATTGACTGCTTAAGGTGCCTTGATCAAGAAGGGAGCTCTCTCGGTCAACAATCGAGTACCGATCTTCAATTTGGATACAGCCCTTAAAATACCCTCGTTTTAAAATAATTAATTTCTGAGAAACTTATAGTACGAATTGCATAAAAAATTGTTTTTAGACTAATTGAACGGTGTAGAGCTCCTTTATGCTGTCAGAATTGTATACTGCTATTGAAAAAAACAAAGTTATGGTTCGTTTTAATATGTATATGGCCTCCTAAGCAAATTTTATATACAGCATTTAAAAGTAGACTTTATTTTCCAATTGTTCAGTACCAGTAACTTACTTCTACGATAATTGTTTGAGGAGATAGTAGGAGGTGTAACTTTTTTTTTCCACGACTCTACGTCCTTTGAGGATTAGAGGATGTTTATTGTATTACAATTATCTTCAATATTGCATTTATCTTTTTGTAGCACAAAAAGTTGTACTACATAACATATTTGCAATATGTAAGGTTTCTTGCATTATGAGCATTAAGATGACAAATTTTTGGGATGTATTTTTCTTACATCAGTGAAATTGTGAACTTTACAGAAGCACCCCCTGGTGCTCCTATATAATATTTTTTACTCTGGCAGTTTGCAGATGCCTTTGAGGATTAGAGGATGTTTATTGTATTACAATTATCTTCAATATTTCATTTATCTTTTTGTAGCACAAAAAGATGTACTACATAACATATTTCCAATATGTAAGGTTTCTTGCATTATGAGCATTAAGATGACAAATTTTTGCGATGTATTTTTCTTATATCAGTGAAATTGTGAACTTTTTGAAGCACCCCCTGGTGCTTCTATAAAATATTTTTGACTCTGGCAGTTTGCAGATGCCCATCTTAAACCTATATGTACGTCCTTTGAGGATTAGAGGATGTTTATTGTATTACAATTATCTTCAATATTGCATTTATGTTTTTGTATCACAAAAAGTTGTACTACAAAACATATTTGCAATATGTAAGGTTTCTTGCATTATGAGCATTAAGATGGCAAATTTTTGCGATGTATTTTTCTTACATCAGTGAAATTGTTAACTTTACAGAAGCACCCCCTGGTGCTCCTATATAATATTTTCAACTCTGGCAGTTTGCCGATTCCCATCTTAAACCTTTATGTACATCATTTGAGGATTAGAGGATGTTTATTCTATTACAATTATCTTCAATATAGCATTTATGCTTTTGTAGCACAAAAAGTTGTACTACATAACATATTTGCAATATGTAAGGTTTCTTGCATTATGAGCATTAAGATGACAAATTTTTGCGATTTATTTTTCTTATATCAGTGAAATTGTGAACTTTTTGAAGCACCCCCTGGTGCTTCTATAAAATATTTTTGACTCTGGCAGTTTGCAGATGCCCATCTTAAACCTATATGTACGTCCTTTGAGGATTAGAGGATGTTTATTGTATTACAATTATCTTCAATATGCCATTTATGCTTTTGTAGCACAAAAAGTTGTACTACATAACATATTTGTAATATGTAAGATTTCTTGCATTATGAGCATTAAGATGACAAATTTTTGCGATTTATTTTTCTTATATCAGTGAAATTGTGAACTTTTTAGAAGCACCCCCTGGTGCTGCTATAAAATATTTTTGACTCTAGCAGTTTGCAGATGCCCATCTTAAACCTATATGTACGTCCTTTGAGGATTAGAGGATGTTTATTGTATTACAATTATCTTCAATATTGCATTTATGTTTTTGTATCACAAAAAGTTGTACTACAAAACATATTTGCAATATGTAAGGTTTCTTGCATTATGAGCATTAAGATGGCAAATTTTTGCGATGTATTTTTCTTACATCAGTGAAATTGTGAACTTTACAGAAGCACACCCTGGTGCTCCTAAATAATATTTTCGACTCTGGCAGTTTGCAGATGACTTTGAGGATTAGAGGATGTTTATTGTATTACAATTATCTTCAATATTGCATTTATGCTTTTGTAGCACAAAAAGTTGTACTACATAACATATTTGCAATATGTAAGATTTCTTGCATTATGAGCATTAAGATGACAAATTTTTGCGATTTATTTTTCTTATATCAGTGAAATTGTGAACTTTTTAGAAGCACCCCCTGGTGCTGCTATAAAATATTTTTGACTCTAGCAGTTTGCAGATGCCCATCTTAAACCTATATGTACGTACTTTGAGGATTAGAGGATGTTTATTGTATTACAATTATCTTCAATATTGCATTTATGTTCTTGTAGCCCAAAAAGTTGTACTACATAGCATATTTGCAATATGTAAGGTTTCTTGCATTATGAGCATTAAGATGACAAATTTTTGCGATTTATTTTTCTTACATTAGTGAAATTGTGAACTTTACAGAAGCACCCCGTGGTGCTCCTATATAATATTTTTGACTCTGGCAGTTTGCAGATGCCCATCTTAAACCTATACAGGATGTACAGCCGTGAAAAAAAAAGTAAACACCCCCTACTAACTGCTTAACAAATTATCGTAGACAAAAGTTACTGGTACCGAACGATTGGAAAAAAAGTCTACTTTCAAATGACGTATATAAAATTTGCTTAGGGGGCAATCTACATATTAAAACGAATCCAAACTTCATTTTTTTCAAAGGTAATACCCAATTTTAACGAGTTTTTTCAAGTATTTGGTTCAAACTATGCCTAGATACCAAATTTCAAGTCATTTGAATGATAAGTTTTTCTATTATAAACATTCAAAATTTAGTGCTTCTAATGCTAAATTACATTTTTACATTTTTATTTATAAATTCTGAAATTATGATCCCAAAGTTAAATTTCTTTGTGTGGCAATAATACTGATATACCCAAACATAAATACGTTGAATTTGCAATTTTTATAATTTTCTGATATGAATTATGAAATTAATATTAAAAAAAATTATGAATTGCAACCTACAATTTTTTTGATGGATTCAGATTTATTAAGTCCTGCTTTATGGAAATCCAAAATTTCACATTTTTCTTCCAAGTAGTTTTCAAATTATGCTTAAAAAACGACAAAATGATAGTTTAAGGGACCGTCTATGATAGAAGCGACTATATTTTCAAATTTCTCATGCTATTCTGTAATCTAAAAGGCTTAATTGACTGCTTAAGGTGCCTTGATCAAGAAGGGAGCTCTCTCGGTCAACAATCGAGTACCGATCTTCAATTTGGATACAGCCCTTAAAATACGCTCGTTTTAAAATAATTAATTTCTGAGACACTTATAGTACGAATTGCATAAAAAATTGTTTTTAGACTAATTGAACGGTTTAGAGCTCCTTTATGCTGTCAGAATTGTATACTGCTATTGAAAAAAACAAAGTTATGGTTCGTTTTAATATGTATATGGCCTCCTAAGCAAATTTTATATACAGCATTTAAAAGTAGACTTTATTTTCCAATTGTTCAGTACCAGTAACTTACTTCTACGATAATTGTTTGAGGAGATAGTAGGAGGTGTAACTTTTTTTTTCCACGACTCTACGTCCTTTGAGGATTAGAGGATGTTTATTGTATTACAATTATCTTCAATATTGCATTTATCTTTTTGTAGCACAAAAAGTTGTACTACATAACATATTTGCAATATGTAAGGTTTCTTGCATTATGAGCATTAAGATGGCAAATTTTTGCGATGTATTTTTCTTACATCAGTGAAATTGTTAACTTTACAGAAGCACCCCCTGGTGCTCCTATATAATATTTTCAACTCTGGCAGTTTGCCGATGCCCATCTTAAACCTTTATGTACATCATTTGAGGATTAGAGGATGTTTATTCTATTACAATTATCTTCAATATAGCATTTATGCTTTTGTAGCACAAAAAGTTGTACTACATAACATATTTGCAATATGTAAGGTTTCTTGCATTATGAGCATTAAGATGACAAATTTTTGCGATTTATTTTTCTTATATCAGTGAAATTGTGAACTTTTTAGAAGCACCCCCTGGTGCTGCTATAAAATATTTTTGACTCTAGCAGTTTGCAGATGCCCATCTTAAACCTATATGTACGTCCTTTGAGGATTAGAGGATGTTTATTGTATTACAATTATCTTCAATATTGCATTTATGTTTTTGTATCACAAAAAGTTGTACTACAAAACATATTTGCAATATGTAAGGTTTCTTGCATTATGAGCATTAAGATGGCAAATTTTTGCGATGTATTTTTCTTACATCAGTGAAATTGTTAACTTTACAGAAGCACCCCCTGGTGCTCCTATATAATATTTTCAACTCTGGCAGTTTGCCGAAGCCCATCTTAAACCTTTATGTACATCATTTGAGGATTAGAGGATGTTTATTCTATTACAATTATCTTCAATATAGCATTTATGCTTTTGTAGCACAAAAAGTTGTACTACATAACATATTTGCAATATGTAAGGTTTCTTGCATTATGAGCATTAAGATGACAAATTTTTGCGATTTATTTTTCTTATATCAGTGAAATTGTGAACTTTTTGAAGCACCCCCTGGTACTTCTATAAAATATTTTTGACTCTGGCAGTTTGCAGATGCCCATCTTAAACCTATATGTACGTCCTTTGAGGATTAGAGGATGTTTATTGTATTACAATTATCTTCAATATTGCATTTATGTTTTTGTATCACAAAAAGTTGTACTACATAACATATTTGCAATATGTAAGGTTTCTTGCATTATGAGCATTAAGATGGCAAATTTTTGCGATGTATTTTTCTTACATCAGTGAAATTGTTAACTTTACAGAAGCACCCCCTGGTGCTCCTATATAATATTTTCAACTCTCGCAGTTTGCCGATGCCCATCTTAAACCTTTATGTACATCATTTGAGGATTAGAGGATGTTTATTCTATTACAATTATCTTCAATATAGCATTTATGCTTTTGTAGCACAAAAAGTTGTACTACATAACATATTTGCAATATGTAAGGTTTCTTGCATTATGAGCATTAAGATGACAAATTTTTGCGATTTATTTTTCTTATATCAGTGAAATTGTGAACTTTTTAGAAGCACCCCCTGGTGCTGCTATAAAATATTTTTGACTCTAGCAGTTTGCAGATGCCCATCTTAAACCTATGTGTACGTCCTTTGAGGATTAGAGGATGTTTATTGTATTACAATTATCTTCAATATTGCATTTATGTTTTTGTATCACAAAAAGTTGTACTACAAAACATATTTGCAATATGTAAGGTTTCTTGCATTATGAGCATTAAGATGGCAAATTTTTGCGATGTATTTTTCTTACATCAGTGAAATTGTTAACTTTACAGAAGCACCCCCTGGTGCTCCTATATAATATTTTCAACTCTGGCAGTTTGCCGAAGCCCATCTTAAACCTTTATGTACATCATTTGAGGATTAGAGGATGTTTATTCTATTACAATTATCTTCAATATAGCATTTATGCTTTTGTAGCACAAAAAGTTGTACTACATAACATATTTGCAATATGTAAGGTTTCTTGCATTATGAGCATTAAGATGACAAATTTTTGCGATTTATTTTTCTTATATCAGTGAAATTGTGAACTTTTTAGAAGCACCCCCTGGTGCTGCTATAAAATATTTTTGACTCTAGCAGTTTGCAGATGCCCATCTTAAACCTATATGTACGTCCTTTGAGGATTAGAGGATGTTTATTGTATTACAATTATCTTCAATATTGCATTTATGTTTTTGTATCACAAAAAGTTGTACTACATAACATATTTGCAATATGTAAGGTTTCTTGCATTATGAGCATTAAGATGGCAAATTTTTGCGATGTATTTTTCTTACATCGGTGAAATTGTTAACTTTACCCTTGTGCTCCTATATAATATTTTCAACTCTGGCTGTTTGCAAATGCCCATCTTAAACCTTTATGTACATCCTTTGAGGATTAGAGGATGTTTATTGTATTACAATTATCTTCAATGTAGCATTTATGCTTTTGTAGCACAAAAAGTTGTACTACATAACATATTTGCAATATGTAAGGTTTCTTGCATTATGAGCATTAAGATGACAAATTTTTTCAGTTTATTTTTCTTATATCAGTGAAATTGTGAACTTTTTAGAAGCACCCCCTGGTGCTTCTATAAAATATTTTTGACTCTGGCAGTTTCCAGATGCCCATCTTAAACTTATATGTACGTCCTTTGAGGATTAGAGGATGTTTATTGTATTACAATTATCTTCAATATAGCATTTATGCTTTTGTAGCACAAAAAGTTGTACTACATAACATATTTGCAATATGTAAGGTTTCTTGCATTATGAGCATTAAGATGACAAATTTTTGCGATGTATTTTTCTTACATCAGTGAAATTGTGAACTTTACAGAAGCACCCCCTGTGCTCCTATATAATATTTTTGACTCTGGCAGTTTGCAGATGCCCATCTTAAACCTATAAAGGATGTAGAGCCGTGAGAAAAAAAAAAGTAAACACACCCTACTAACTCCTCAACAAATTATCGTAGACGAAAGTTACTGGTACCGAACGATTGAAAATAAAATCTACTTTCAAATGACGTATATAAAATTTGCTTAGGAGGCCATCTACATATTAACCCCCTCACTGACAAGCCCGTGTGAATACGTTCACTAACCTCCAGTTTTCACTGCAATACAAGCAATATTTAAAGTTATATAATTCTATTGATTTAATGTATTTTTAATACATTGAACGATGATTAATACTTCCAAGGATTACATTCATATTCGTTATTAAGTTTTTTTATAAAATGTTCAAAAAATCATTTTTTTTAAGCATTTAAAACAAAATGCAGAAAAAACAACATCACAATTTTGCCCTTTTCCAAGACAGTCAGAGGGTTAAAACGAATCCACACTTCATTTTTTTCAATGGCAATACCCAATTTTAACGAGTTATTAAAAGTATTTGTTTCAAACTATGCCTAGATACCAAATTTCAAGTCATTTGAATGATAAGTTTTTGAATTATATACATTCAAAATTTAGTGTTTCTAATGCTAAATTACATTTTCATATTCTTATTTATAACTTCTGAAATTATGATCCCAAAGTTAAATTTTTTTGTGTGGCAATAATACTGATATACCCAAACATAAATAGGTTGAATTTGTAATTTTTATAATTTTCTGATATGAATTATGAAATTAATATTCAAAAAAATTATGAATTGCAACCTACACTTTTTTGATGGATTCAGATTTATTAAGTCCTGCTTTATGGAAATCCAAAACTGCACATTTGTCTTCCAACGAGTTTTCAAATTATGCTTAAAAAACGGCAAAATGATAGTTTAAGGGACCGTCTATGATAGAAGCGACTATATTTTCAAATTTCTCATGCTATTCTGTAATCTAACAGGCTTAATTGAGTGCTTAAGGTGCCTTGATCAAGAAAGGTGCTCTCTCGGTCAACAATCGAGTACCGAACTTCAATTTGGATACAGCCCTTATAATACGCTCGTTTTAAAATAATTAATTTCTCAGAAACTTATGGTACGAATTGCATAAAAAATTGTTTTTAGACTAATTGAACGGTGTAGAGCTCATTTATGCTGTCAGAATTGTATACTGCTATTAAAAAAAATCAAAGTTATGGATCGTTTTAATATGTATATGGCCTCCTAAGCAAATTTTATATACATCATTTAAAAGTAGACTTTATTTTCCAATTGTTCGGTACCAGTAACTTACTTCTACGATAATTTTTTGAGGAGTTAGTGGGGGGTGTTTACTTTTTTTTCCACGACTGTACGTCCATTGAGGATTAGAGGATGTTTATTGTATTACAATTATCTTCAATATTTCATTTATCTTTTTGTAGCACAAAAAGATGTACTACTTAACATATTTGCAATATGTAAGGTTTCTTGCATTATGAGCATTAAGATGACAAATTTTTGCGATTTATTTTTCTTATATCAGTGAAATTGTGAACTTTTTAGAAGCACCCCCTGGTGCTGCTATAAAATATTTTTGACTCTACCAGTTTGCAGATGCCCATCTTAAACCTATATGTACGTCCTTTGAGGATTAGAGGATGTTTATTGTATTACAATTATCTTCAATATTGCATTTATGCTTTTGTAGCACAAAAAGTTGTACTACATAACATATTTGCAATATGTAAGATTTCTTGCATTATGAGCATTAAGATGACAAATTTTTGCGATTTATTTTTCTTATATCAGTGAAATTGTGAACTTTTTAGAAGCACCCCCTGGTGCTGCTATAAAATATTTTTGACTCTACCAGTTTGCAGATGCCCATCTTAAACCTATATGTACGTACTTTGAGGATTAGAGGATGTTTATTGTATTACAATTATCTTCAATATTGCATTTATGTTCTTGTAGCACAAAAAGTTGTACTACATAGCATATTTGCAATATGTAAGGTTTCTTGCATTATGAGCATTAAGATGACAAATTTTTGCGATTTATTTTTCTTACATTAGTGAAATTGTGAACTTTACAGAAGCACCCCGTGGTGCTCCTATATAATATTTTTGACTCTGGCAGTTTGCAGATGCCCATCTTAAACCTATACAGGATGTACAGCCGTGAAAAAAAAAAGTAAACACCCCCTACTAACTCCTTAACAAATTATCGTAGACAAAAGTTACTGGTACCAAACGATTGGAAAAAAAGTCTACTTTCAAATGACGTATATAAAATTTGCTTAGGGGGCCATCTATATATTAAAACGAATCCAAACTTCATTTATTTTCAAAGGTAATACCCAATTTTAACGAGTTTTTTCAAGTATTTGGTTCAAACTATGCCTAGATACCAAATTTCAAGTCATTTGAATGATAAGTTTTTCTATTATAAACATTCAAAATTTAGTGCTTCTAATGCTAAATTACATTTTTACATTTTTATTTATAAATTCTGAAATTATGATCCCAAAGTTAAATTTCTTTGTGTGGCAATAATACTGATATACCCAAACATAAATACGTTGAATTTGCAATTTTTATAATTTTCTGATATGAATTATGAAATTAATATTAAAAAAAATTATGAATTGCAACCTACAATTTTTTTGATGGATTCAGATTTATTAAGTCCTGCTTTATGGAAATCCAAAATTTCACATTTTTCTTCCAAGTAGTTTTCAAATTATGCTTAAAAAACGACAAAATGATAGTTTAAGGGACCGTCTATGATAGAAGCGACTATATTTTCAAATTTCTCATGCTATTCTGTAATCTAACAGGCTTAATTGACTGCTTAAGGTGCCTTGATCAAGAAGGGAGCTCTCTCGGTCAACAATCGAGTACCGATCTTCAATTTGGATACAGCCCTTAAAATACGCTCGTTTTAAAATAATTAATTTCTGAGAAACTTATAGTACGAATTGCATAAAAAATTGTTTCTAGACTAATTGAACGGTGTAGAGCTCCTTTATGCTGTCAGAATTGTATACTGCTATTGGAAAAAACAAAGTTATCGTTCGTTTTAATATGTATATGGCCTCCTAAGCAAATTTTATATACAGCATTTAAAAGTAGACTTTATTTTCCAATTGTTCAGTACCAGTTACTTACTTCTACGATAATTGTTTGAGGAGATAGTAGGAGGTGTAACTTTTTTTTTCCACGACTCTACGTCCTTTGAGGATTAGAGGATGTTTATTGTATTACAATTATCTTCAATATTGCATTTATTTTTTGTAGCACAAAAAGTTGTACTACATAACATATTTGCAATATGTAAGGTTTCTTGCATTATGAGCATTAAGATGACAAATTTTTGGGATGTATTTTTCTTACATCAGTGAAATTGTGAACTTTACAGAAGCACCCCCTGGTGCTCCTATATAATATTTTTTACTCTGGCAGTTTGCAGATGCCTTTGAGGATTAGAGGATGTTTATTGTATTACAATTATCTTCAATATTTCATTTATCTTTTTGTAGCACAAAAAGATGTACTACATAACATATTTCCAATATGTAAGGTTTCTTGCATTATGAGCATTAAGATGACAAATTTTTGCGATGTATTTTTCTTATATCAGTGAAATTGTGAACTTTTTGAAGCACCCCCTGGTGCTTCTATAAAATATTTTTGACTCTGGCAGTTTGCAGATGCCCATCTTAAACCTATATGTACGTCCTTTGAGGATTAGAGGATGTTTATTGTATTACAATTATCTTCAATATGCCATTTATGCTTTTGTAGCACAAAAAGTTGTACTACATAACATATTTGTAATATGTAAGATTTCTTGCATTATGAGCATTAAGATGACAAATTTTTGCGATTTATTTTTCTTATATCAGTGAAATTGTGAACTTTTTAGAAGCACCCCCTGGTGCTGCTATAAAATATTTTTGACTCTAGCAGTTTGCAGATGCCCATCTTAAACCTATATGTACGTCCTTTGAGGATTAGAGTATGTTTATTGTATTACAATTATCTTCAATATTGCATTTATGTTTTTGTATCACAAAAAGTTGTACTACAAAACATATTTGCAATATGTAAGGTTTCTTGCATTATGAGCATTAAGATGGCAAATTTTTGCGATGTATTTTTCTTACATCAGTGAAATTGTTAACTTTACAGAAGCACCCCCTGGTGCTCCTATATAATATTTTCAACTCTGGCAGTTTGCCGATGCCCATCTTAAACCTTTATGTACATCATTTGAGGATTAGAGGATGTTTATTCTATTACAATTATCTTCAATATAGCATTTATGCTTTTGTAGCACAAAAAGTTGTACTACATAACATATTTGCAATATGTAAGGTTTATTGCATTATGAGCATTAAGATGACAAATTTTTGCGATTTATTTTTCTTATATCAGTGAAATTGTGAACTTTTTGAAGCACCCCCTGGTGCTTCTATAAAATATTTTTGATTCTGGCAGTTTGCAGATGCCCATCTTAAACATATATGTACGTCCTTTGAGGATTAGAGGATGTTTATTGTATTACAATTATCTTCAATATGCCATTTATGCTTTTGTAGCACAAAAAGTTGTACTACATAACATATTTGTAATATGTAAGATTTCTTGCATTATGAGCATTAAGATGACAAATTTTTGCGATTTATTTTTCTTATATCAGTGAAATTGTGAACTTTTTAGAAGCACCCCCTGGTGCTGCTATAAAATATTTTTGACTCTAGCAGTTTGCAGATGCCCATCTTAAACCTATATGTACGTCCTTTGAGGATTAGAGGATGTTTATTGTATTACAATTATCTTCAATATTGCATTTATGTTTTTGTATCACAAAAAGTTGTACTACATAACATATTTGCAATATGTAAGGTTTCTTGCATTATGAGCATTAAGATGGCAAATTTTTGCGATGTATTTTTCTTACATCAGTGAAATTGTTAACTTTACAGAAGCACCCCCTTGTGCTCCTATATAATATTTTCAACTCTGGCTGTTTGCAAATGCCCATCTTAAACCTTTATGTACATCCTTTGAGGATTAGAGGATGTTTATTGTATTACAATTATCTTCAATATAGCATTTATGCTTTTGTAGCACAAAAAGTTGTACTACATAACATATTTGCAATATGTAAGGTTTCTTGCATTATGAGCATTAAGGTGACAAATTTTTTCAGTTTATTTTTCTTATATCAGTGAAATTGTGAACTTTTTAGAAGCACCCCCTGGTGCTTCTATAAAATATTTTTGACTCTGGCAGTTTCCAGATGCCCATCTTAAACTTATATGTACGTCCTTTGAGGATTAGAGGATGTTTATTGTATTACAATTATCTTCAATATTGCATTTATTCTTTTGTAGCACAAAAAGTTGTACTACATAGCATATTTGCAATATGTAAGGTTTCTTGCATTACGAGCATTAAGATGACAAATTTTTGCGATATATTTTTCTTACATCAGTGAAATTGTGAACTTTACAGAAGCACCCCCTGTGCTCCTATATAATATTTTTGACTCTGGCAGTTTGCAGATGCCCATCTTAAACCTATAAAGGATGTAGAGCCGTGAGAAAAAAAAAAGTAAACACACCCTACTAACTCCTCAACAAATTATCGTAGACGAAAGTTACTGGTACCGAACGATTGAAAATAAAATCTACTTTCAAATGACGTATATAAAATTTGCTTAGGAGGCCATCTACATATTAACCCCCTCACTGACAAGCCCGTGTGAATACGTTCACTAACCTCCAGTTTTCACTGCAATACAAGCAATATTTAAAGTTATATAATTCTATTGATTTAATGTATTTTTAATACATTGAACGATGATTAATACTTCCAAGGATTACATTCATATTCGTTATTAAGTTTTTTTATAAAATGTTCAAAAAATCATTTTTTTTAAGCATTTAAAACAAAATGCAGAAAAAACAACATCACAATTTTGCCCTTTTCCAAGACAGTCAGAGGGTTAAAACGAATCCACACTTCATTTTTTTCAATGGCAATACCCAATTTTAACGAGTTATTAAAAGTATTTGTTTCAAACTATGCCAAGATACCAAATTTCAAGTCATTTGAATGATAAGTTTTTGAATTATATACATTCAAAATTTAGTGTTTCTAATGCTAAATTACATTTTCATATTCTTATTTATAACTTCTGAAATTATGATCCCAAAGTTAAATTTTTTTGTGTGCCAATAATACTGATATACCCAAACATAAATACGTTGAATTTGCAATTTTTATAATTTTCTGATATGAATTATGAAATTAATATTAAAAAAAATTATGAATTGCAACCTACACTTTTTTGATGGATTCAGATTCATTAAGTCCTGCTTTATGGAAATCCAAAACTGCGCATTTGTCTTCCAACGAGTTTTCAAATTATGCTTAAAAAACGGCAAAATGATAGTTTAAGGGACCGTCTATGATAGAAGCGACTATATTTTCAAATTTCTCATGCTATTCTGTAATCTAACAGGCTTAATTGAGTGCTTAAGGTGCCTTGATCAAGAAAGGTGCTCTCTCAGTCAACAATCGAGTACCGAACTTCAATTTGGATACAGCCCTTATAATACGCTCGTTTTAAAATAATTAATTTCTCAGAAACTTATGGTACGAATTGCATAAAAAATTGTTTTTAGACTAATTGAACGGTGTAGAGCTCATTTATGCTGTCAGAATTGTATACTGCTATTAAAAAAAAACAAAGTTATGGTTCGTTTTAATATGTATATGGCCTCCTAAGCAAATTTTATATACATCATTTAAAAGTAGACTTTATTTTCCAATTGTTCGGTACCAGTAACTTACTTCTACGATAATTTTTTGAGGAGTTAGTGGGGGGTGTTTACTATTTTTTCCACGACTGTACGTCCATTGAGGATTAGACGATGTTTACTGTATTACAATTATCTTCAATATTGCATTTATGTTTTTGTATCACAAAAAGTTGTACTACAAAACATATTTGCAATATGTAAGGTTTCTTGCATTAGGAGCATTAAGATGGCAAATTTTTGCGATGTATTTTTCTTACATCAGTGAAATTGTTAACTTTACAGAAGCACCCCCTGGTGCTCCTATATAATATTTTCAACTCTGGCAGTTTGCCGATGCCCATCTTAAACCTTTATGTACATCATTTGAGGATTAGAGGATATTTATTCTATTACAATTATCTTCAATATAGCATTTATGCTTTTGTAGCACAAAAAGTTGTACTACATAACATATTTGCAATATGTAAGGTTTCTTGCATTATGAGCATTAAGATGACAAATTTTTGCGATTTATTTTTCTTATATCAGTGAAATTGTGAACTTTTTGAAGCACCCCCTGGTGCTTCTATAAAATATTTTTGACTCTGACAGTTTGCAGATGCCCATCTTAAACCTATATGTACGTCCTTTGAGGATTAGAGGATGTTTATTGTATTACAATTATCTTCAATATTGCATTTATGTTTTTGTATCACAAAAAGTTGTACTACATGACATATTTGCAATATGTAAGGTTTCTTGCATTATGAGCATTAAGATGGCAAATTTTTGCGATGTATTTTTCTTACATCAGTGAAATTGTTAACTTTACAGAAGCACCCCCTGGTGCTCCTATATAATATTTTCAACTCTGGCAGTTTGCCGATGCCCATCTTAAACCTTTATGTACATCATTTGAGGATTAGAGGATGTTTATTCTATTACAATTATCTTCAATATAGCATTTATGCTTTTGTAGCACAAAAAGTTGTACTACATAACATATTTGCAATATGTAAGGTTTCTTGCATTATGAGCATTAAGATGACAAATTTTTGCGATTTATTTTTCTTATATCAGTGAAATTGTGAACTTTTTGAAGCACCCCCTGGTGCTTCTATAAAATATTTTTGACTCTGGCAGTTTGCAGATGCCCATCTTAAACCTATATGTACGTCCTTTGAGGATTAGAGGATGTTTATTGTATTACAATTATCTTCAATATGCCATTTATGCTTTTGTAGCACAAAAAGTTGTACTACATAACATATTTGTAATATGTAAGATTTCTTGCATTATGAGCATTAAGATGACAAATTTTTGCGATTTATTTTTCTTATATCAGTGAAATTGTGAACTTTTTAGAAGCACCCCCTGGTGCTGCTATAAAATATTTTTGACTGTAGCAGTTTGCAGATGCCCATCTTAAACCTATATGTACGTCCTTTGAGGATTAGAGGATGTTTATTGTATTACAATTATCTTCAATATTGCATTTATGTTTTTGTATCACAAAAAGTTGTACTACAAAACCTATTTGCAATATGTAAGGTTTCTTGCATTATGAGCATTAAGATGGCAAATTTTTGCGATGTATTTTTCTTACATCAGTGAAATTGTTAACTTTACAGAAGCACCCCCTGGTGCTCCTATATAATATTTTCAACTCTGGCAGTTTGCCGAAGCCCATCTTAAACCTTTATGTACATCATTTGGGGATTAGAGGATGTTTATTCTATTACAATTATCTTCAATATAGCATTTATGCTTTTGTAGCACAAAAAGTTGTACTACATAACATATTTGCAATATGTAAGGTTTCTTGCATTATGAGCATTAAGATGACAAATTTTTGCGATTTATTTTTCTTATATCAGTGAAATTGTGAACTTTTTGAAGCACCCCCTGGTGCTTCTATAAAATATTTTTGACTCTGACAGTTTGCAGATACCACTCTTAAACCTATGTGTACGTCCTTTGAGGATTAGAGGATGTTTATTGTATTACAATTATCTTCAATATGCCATTTATGCTTTTGTAGCACAAAAAGTTGTACTACATAACATATTTGCAATATGTAAGGTTTCTTGCATTATGAGCATTAAGGTGACAAATTTTTGCGATTTATTTTTCTTATATCAGTGAAATTGTGAACTTTTTGAAGCACCCCCTGGTGCTTCTATAAAATATTTTTGACTCTGGCAGTTTGCAGATGCCCATCTTAAACCTATATGTACGTCCTTTGAGGATTAGAGGATGTTTATTGTATTACAATTATCTTCAATATTGCATTTATGTTTTTGTATCACAAAAAGTTGTACTACATAACATATTTGCAATATGTAAGGTTTCTTGCATTATGAGCATTAAGATGGCAAATTTTTGCGATGTATTTTTCTTACATCAGTGAAATTGTTAACTTTACAGAAGCACCCCCTTGTGCTCCTATATAATATTTTCAACTCTGGCTGTTTGCAAATGCCCATCTTAAACCTTTATGTACATCCTTTGAGGATTAGAGGATGTTTATTCTATTACAATTATCTTCAATATAGCATTTATGCTTTTGTAGCACAAAAAGTTGTACTACATAACATATTTGCAATATGTAAGGTTTCTTGCATTATGAGCATTAAGATGACAAATTTTTTCAGTTTATTTTTCTTATATCAGTGAAAT
The DNA here is from genome assembly GCA_963932465.1 of Maratus speciosus. Lineage (NCBI taxonomy): Eukaryota > Metazoa > Arthropoda > Arachnida > Araneae > Salticidae > Maratus > Maratus speciosus. Next base: position 99,705,146 of record OZ010797.1, on the reverse strand, counting down.
TGTGAACTTTTTAGAAGCACCCCCTGGTGCTTCTATAAAATATTTTTGACTCTGGCAGTTTCCAGATGCCCATCTTAAACCTATATGTACGTCCTTTGAGGATTAGAGGATGTTTATTGTATTACAATTATCTTCAATATTGCATTTATGCTTTTGTAGCACAAAAAGTTGTACTACATAGCATATTTGCAATATGTAAGGTTTCTTGCATTATGAGCATTAAGATGACAAATTTTTGCGATGTATTTTTGTTACATCAGTGAAATTGTGAACTTTACAGAAGCACACCCTGGTGCTCCTAAATAATATTTTCGACTCTGGCAGTTTGCAGATGACTTTGAGGATTAGAGGATGTTTATTGTATTACAATTATCTTCAATATTGCATTTATGCTTTTGTAGCACAAAAAAGTTGTACTACATAACATATTTGCAATATGTAAGATTTCTTGCATTATGAGCATTAAGATGACAAATTTTTGCGATTTATTTTTCTTATATCAGTGAAATTGTGAACTTTTTAGAAGCACCCCCTGGTGCTGCTATAAAATATTTTTGACTCTAGCAGTTTGCAGATGCCCATCTTAAACCTATATGTACGTACTTTGAGGATTAGAGGATGTTTATTGTATTACAATTATCTTCAATATTGCATTTAGATTTTTGTATCACAAAAAGTTGTACTACATAACATATTTGCAATATGTAAGGTTTCTTGCATTATGAGCATTAAGATGGCAAATTTTTGCGATGTATTTTTCTTACATCAGTGAAATTGTTAACATTACAGAAGCACCCCCTGGTGCTCCTATATAATATTTTCAACTCTGGCAGTTTGCAGATGCCCATCTTAAACCTATAAAGGATGTAGAGCCGTGAGAAAAAAAAAGTAAACACACCCTACTAACTCCTCAACAAATTTTCGTAGACGAAAGTTACTGGTACCGAACGATTGAAAATAAAATCTACTTTCAAATGACGTATATAAAATTTGCTTAGGAGGCCATCTACATATTAACCCCCTCACTGACAAGCCCGTGTGAATACGTTCACTAACCTCCAGTTTTCACTGCAATACAAGCAATATTTAAAGTTATATAATTCTATTGATTTAATGTATTTTTAATACATTGAACGATGATTAATACTTCCAAGGATTACATTCATATTCGTTATTAAGTTTTTTTATAAAATGTTCAAAAAATCATTTTTTTTTAAGCATTTAAAACAAAATGCAGAAAAAACAACATCACAATTTTGCCCTTTTCCAAGACAGTCAGAGGGTTAAAACGAATCCACACTTCATTTTTTTCAATGGCAATACCCAATTTTAACGAGTTATTAAAAGTATTTGTTTCAAACTATGCCAAGATACCAAATTTCAAGTCATTTGAATGATAAGTTTTTGAATTATATACATTCAAAATTTAGTGTTTCTAATGCTAAATTACATTTTCATATTCTTATTTATAACTTCTGAAATTATGATCCCAAAGTTAAATTTTTTTGTGTGCCAATAATACTGATATACCCAAACATAAATACGTTGAATTTGCAATTTTTATAATTTTCTGATATGAATTATGAAATTAATATTAAAAAAAATTATGAATTGCAACCTACACTTTTTTGATGGATTCAGATTCATTAAGTCCTGCTTTATGGAAATCCAAAACTGCACATTTGTCTTCCAACGAGTTTTCAAATTATGCTTAAAAAACGGCAAAATGATAGTTTAAGGGACCGTCTATGATAGAAGCGACTATATTTTCAAATTTCTCATGCTATTCTGTAATCTAACAGGCTTAATTGAGTGCTTAAGGTGCCTTGATCAAGAAAGGTGCTCTCTCGGTCAACAATCGAGTACCGAACTTCAATTTGGATACAGCCCTTATAATACGCTCGTTTTAAAATAATTAATTTCTCAGAAACTTATGGTACGAATTGCATAAAAAATTGTTTTTAGACTAATTGAACGGTGTAGAGCTCATTTATGCTGTCAGAATTGTATACTGCTATTAAAAAAAAACAAAGTTATGGTTCGTTTTAATATGTATATGGCCTCCTAAGCAAATTTTATATACATCATTTAAAAGTATACTTTATTTTCCAATTGTTCGGTACCAGTAACTTACTTCTACGATAATTTTTTGAGGAGTTAGTGGGGGGTGTTTACTTTTTTTTCCACGACTGTACGTCCATTGAGGATTAGAGGATGTTTACTGTATTACAATTATATTCAATATTGCATTTATGTTTTTGTATCACAAAAAGTTGTACTACAAAACATATTTGCAATATGTAAGGTTTCTTGCATTAGGAGCATTAAGATGGCAAATTTTTGCGATGTATTTTTCTTACATCAGTGAAATTGTTAACTTTACAGAAGCACCCCCTGGTGCTCCTATATAATATTTTCAACTCTGGCAGTTTGCCGATGCCCATCTTAAACCTTTATGTACATCATTTGAGGATTAGAGGATATTTATTCTATTACAATTATCTTCAATATAGCATTTATGCTTTTGTAGCACAAAAAGTTGTACTACATAACATATTTGCAATATGTAAGGTTTCTTGCATTATGAGCATTAAGATGACAAATTTTTGCGATTTATTTTTCTTATATCAGTGAAATTGTGAACTTTTTGAAGCACCCCCTGGTGCTTCTATAAAATATTTTTGACTCTGACAGTTTGCAGATGCCCATCTTAAACCTATATGTACGTCCTTTGAGGATTAGAGGATGTTTATTGTATTACAATTATCTTCAATATTGCATTTATGTTTTTGTATCACAAAAAGTTGTACTACATGACATATTTGCAATATGTAAGGTTTCTTGCATTATGAGCATTAAGATGGCAAATTTTTGCGATGTATTTTTCTTACATCAGTGAAATTGTTAACTTTACAGAAGCACCCCCTTGTGCTCCTATATAATATTTTCAACTCTGGCTGTTTGCAAATGCCCATCTTAAACCTTTATGTACATCCTTTGAGGATTAGAGGATGTTTATTGTATTACAATTATCTTCAATATAGCATTTATGCTTTTGTAGCACAAAAAGTTGTACTACATAACATATTTGCAATATGTAAGGTTTCTTGCATTATGAGCATTAAGATGACAAATTTTTGCGATTTATTTTTCTTATATCAGTGAAATTGTGAACTTTTTGAAGCACCCCCTGGTGCTTCTATAAAATATTTTTGACTCTGGCAGTTTGCAGATGCCCATCTTAAACCTATATGTACGTCCTTTGAGGATTAGAGGATGTTTATTGTATTACAATTATCTTCAATATTGCATTTATGTTTTTGTATCACAAAAAGTTGTACTACATAACATATTTGCAATATGTAAGGTTTCTTGCATTATGAGCATTAAGATGGCAAATTTTTGCGATGTATTTTTCTTACATCAGTGAAATTGTTAACTTTACAGAAGCACCCCCTCTTGCTCCTATATAATATTTTCAACTCTGGCTGTTTGCAAATGCCCATCTTAAACCTTTATGTACATCCTTTGAGGATTAGAGGATGTTTATTGTATTACAATTATCTTCAATATAGCATTTATGCTTTTGTAGCACAAAAAGTTGTACTACATAACATATTTGCAATATGTAAGGTTTCTTGCATTATGAGCATTAAGATGACAAATTTTTTCAGTTTATTTTTCTTATATCAGTGAAATTGTGAACTTTTTAGAAGCACCCCCTGGTGCTTCTATAAAATATTTTTGACTTTGGCAGTTTCCAGATGCCCATCTTAAACCTATATGTACGTCCTTTGAGGATTAGAGGATGTTTATTGTATTACAATTATCTTCAATATTGCATTTATGCTTTTGTAGCACAAAAAGTTGTACTACATAGCATATTTGCAATATGTAAGGTTTCTTGCATTATGAGCATTAAGATGACAAATTTTTGCGATGTATTTTTGTTACATCAGTGAAATTGTGAACTTTACAGAAGCACACCCTGGTGCTCCTAAATAATATTTTCGACTCTGGCAGTTTGCAGATGCCTTTGAGGATTAGAGGATGTTTATTGTATTACAATTATCTTCAATATTGCATTTATGCTTTTGTAGCACAAAAAGTTGTACTACATAACATATTTGCAATATGTAAGGTTTCTTGCATTATGAGCATTAAGATGGCAAATTTTTGCGATGTATTTTTCTTACATCAGTGAAATTGTTAACTTTACAGAAGCACCTCCTGGTGCTCCTATATAATATTTTCAACTCTGGCAGTTTGCAGATGCCCATCTTAAACCTTTATGTACATCCTTTGAGGATTAGAGGATGTTTATTGTATTACAATTATCTTCAATATAGCATTTATGCTTTTGTAGCACAAAAAGTTGTACTACATAACATATTTGCAATATGTAAGGTTTCTTGCATTATGAGCATTAAGATGACAAATTTTTGCGATTTATTTTTCTTATATCAGTGAAATTGTGAACTTTTTGAAGCACCCCCTGGTGCTTCTATAAAATATTTTTGACTCTGACAGTTTGCAGATGCCCATCTTAAACCTATATGTACGTCCTTTGAGGATTAGAGGATGTTTATTGTATTACAATTATCTTCAATATTGCATTTATGCTTTTGTAGCACAAAAAGTTGTACTACATAGCATATTTGCAATATGTAAGGTTTCTTGCATTATGAGCATTAAGATGACAAATTTTTGCGATGTATTTTTGTTACATCAGTGAAATTGTGAACTTTACAGAAGCACACCCTGGTGCTCCTAAATAATATTTTCGACTCTGGCAGTTTGCAGATGCCTTTGAGGATTAGAGGATGTTTATTGTATTACAATTATCTTCAATATTGCATTTATGCTTTTGTAGCACAAAAAGTTGTACTACATAACATATTTGCAATATGTAAGGTTTCTTGCATTATGAGCATTAAGATGGCAAATTTTTGCGATGTATTTTTCTTACATCAGTGAAATTGTTAACTTTACAGAAGCACCTCCTGGTGCTCCTATATAATATTTTCAACTCTGGCAGTTTGCGGATGCCCATCTTAAACCTTTATGTACATCCTTTGAGGATTAGAGGATGTTTATTGTATTACAATTATCTTCAATATAGCATTTATGCTTTTGTAGCACAAAAAGTTGTACTACATAACATATTTGCAATATGTAAGGTTTCTTGCATTATGAGCATTAAGATGACAAATTTTTTCAGTTTATTTTTGTTATATCAGTGAAATTGTGAACTTTTTAGAAGCACCCCCTGGTGCTTCTATAAAATATTTTTGACTCTGGCAGTTTCCAGATGCCCATCTTAAACTTATATGTACGTCCTTTGAGGATTAGAGGATGTTTATTGTATTACAATTATCTTCAATATTGCATTTATGCTTTTGTAGCACAAAAAGTTGTACTACATAGCATATTTGCAATATGTAAGGTTTCTTGCATTATGAGCATTAAGATGACAAATTTTTGCGATGTATTTTTCTTACATCAGTGAAATTGTGAACTTTACAGAAGCACCCCCTGTGCTCCTATATAATATTTTTGACTCTGGCAGTATGCAGATGCCCATCTTAAACCTATAAAGGATGTAGAGCCGTGAGAAAAAAAAAGTAAACACACCCTACTAACTCCTCAACAAATTATCGTAGACGAAAGTTACTGGTACCGAACGATTGAAAATAAAATCTACTTTCAAATGACGTATATAAAATTTGCTTAGGAGGCCATCTACATATTAACCCCCTCACTGACACGCCCGTGTGAATACGTTCACTAACCTCCAGTTTTCACTGCAATACAAGCAATATTTAAAGTTATATAATTCTATTGATTTAATGTATTTTTAATACATTGAACGATGATTAATACTTCCAAGGATTACATTCATATTCGTTATTAAGTTTTTTTATAAAATGTTCAAAAAATCATTTTTTTTAAGCATTTAAAACAAAATGCAGAAAAAACAACATCACAATTTTGCCCTTTTCCAAGACAGTCAGAGGGTTAAAACGAATCCACACTTCATTTTTTTCAATGGCAATACCCAATTTTAACGAGTTATTAAAAGTATTTGTTTCAAACTATGCCTAGATACCAAATTTCAAGTCATTTGAATGATAAGTTTTTGAATTATATACATTCAAAATTTAGTGTTTCTAATGCTAAATTACATTTTCATATTCTTATTTATAACTTCTGAAATTATGATCCCAAAGTTAAATTTCTTTGTGTGCCAATAATACTGATATACCCAAACATAAATACGTTGAATTTGCAATTTTTATAATTTTCAGCTATGAATTATGAAATTAATATTAAAAAAAATTATGAATTGCAACCTACACTTTTTTGATGGATTCAGATTCATTAAGTCCTGCTTTATGGAAATCCAAAACTGCACATTTGTCTTCCAACGAGTTTTCAAATTATGCTTAAAAAACGGCAAAATGATAGTTTAAGGGACCGTCTATGATAGAAGCGACTATATTTTCAAATTTCTCATGCTATTCTGTAATCTAACTGGCTTAATTGAGTGCTTAAGGTGCCTTGATCAAGAAAGGTGCTCTCTCGGTCAACAATCGAGTACCGAACTTCAATTTGGATACAGCCCTTATAATACGCTCGTTTTAAAATAATTAATTTCTCAGAAACTTATGGTACGAATTGCATAAAAAATTGTTTTTAGACTAATTGAACGGTGTAGAGCTCATTTATGCTGTCAGAATTGTATACTGCTATTAAAAAAAATCAAAGTTATGGTTCGTTTTAATATGTATATGGCCTCCTAAGCAAATTTTATATACATCATTTAAAAGTAGACTTTATTTTCCAATTGTTCGGTACCAGTAACTTACTTCTACGATAATTTTTTGAGGAGTTAGTGGGGGGTGTTTACTTTTTTTTCCACGACTGTACGTCCATTGAGGATTAGAGGATGTTTATTGTATTACAATTATCTTCAATATTTCATTTATCTTTTTGTAGCACAAAAAGATGTACTACTTAACATATTTGCAATATGTAAGGTTTCTTGCATTATGAGCATTAAGATGACAAATTTTTGCGATGTATTTTTGTTACATCAGTGAAATTGTGAACTTTACAGAAGCACACCCTGGTGCTCCTAAATAATATTTTCGACTCTGGCAGTTTGCAGATGCCTTTGAGGATTAGAGGATGTTTATTGTATTACAATTATCTTCAATATTTCATTTATCTTTTTGTAGCACAAAAAGATGTACTACATAACATATTTGCAATATGTAAGGTTTCTTGCATTATGAGCATTAAGATGACAAATTTTTGCGATGTATTTTTCTTATATCAGTGAAATTGTGAACTTTTTGAAGCACCCCCTGGTGCTTCTATAAAATATTTTCAACTCTGGCAGTTTGCCGATGCCCATCTTAAACCTTTATGTACATCATTTGAGGATTAGAGGATGTTTATTCTATTACAATTATCTTCAATATAGCATTTATACTTTTGTAGCACAAAAAGTTGTACTACATAACATATTTGCAATATGTAAGGTTTCTTGCATTATGAGCATTAAGATGACAAATTTTTGCGATTTATTTTTTTTATATCAGTGAAATTGTGAACTTTTTAGAAGCACCCCCTGGTGCTGCTATAAAATATTTTTGACTCTAGCAGTTTGCAGATGCCCATCTTAAACCTATATGTACGTACTTTGAGGATTAGTGGATGTTTATTGTATTACAATTATCTTCAATATTGCATTTAGATTTTTGTATCACAAAAAGTTGTACTACATAACATATTTGCAATATGTAAGGTTTCTTGCATTATGAGCATTAAGATGACAAATTTTTGCGATTTATTTTTCTTATATCAGTGAAATTGTGAACTTTTTAGAAGCACCCCCTGGTGCTGCTATAAAATATTTTTGACTCTAGCAGTTTGCAGATGCCCATCTTAAACCTATATGTACGTACTTTGAGGATTAGAGGATGTTTATTGTATTACAATTATCTTCAATATTGCATATAGATTTTTGTATCACAAAAAGTTGTACTACATAACATATTTGCAATATGTAAGGTTTCTTGCATTATGAGCATTAAGATGGCAAATTTTTGCGATGTATTTTTCTTACATCAGTGAAATTGTTAACTTTACAGAAGCACCCCCTGGTGCTCCTATATAATATTTTCAACTCTGGCAGTTTGCAGATGCCCATCTTAAACCTTTATGTACATCCTTTGAGGATTAGTGGATGTTTATTGTATTACAATTATCTTCAATATAGCATTTATGCTTTTGTAGCACAAAAAGTTGTACTACATAACATATTTGCAATATGTAAGGTTTCTTGCATTATGAGCATTAAGATGACAAATTTTTTCAGTTTATTTTTGTTATATCAGTGAAATTGTGAACTTTTTAGAAGCACCCCCTGGTGCTTCTATAAAATATTTTTGACTCTGGCAGTTTCCAGATTCCCATCTTAAACTTATATGTACGTCCTTTGAGGATTAGAGGATGTTTATATTATTACAATTCTCTTCAATATTGCATTTATGCTTTTGTAGCACAAAAAGTTTTACTACATAGCATATTTGCAATATGTAAGGTTTTTTGCATTATGAGCATTAAGATGACAAATTTTTGCGATGTATTTTTCTTACATCAGTGAAATTGTGAACTTTACATAAGCACCCCCTGTGCTCCTATATAATATTTTTGACTCTGGCAGTTTGCAGATGCCCATCTTAAACCTATAAAGGATGTAGAGCCGTGAGAAAAAAAAAAAGTAAACACACCCTACTAACTCCTCAACAAATTATCGTAGACGAAAGTTACTGGTACCGAACGATTGAAAATAAAATCTACTTTCAAATGACGTATATAAAATTTGCTTAGGGGGCCATCTACATATTAACACCCTCACTGACAAGCCCGTGTGAATACGTTCACTAACCTCCAGTTTTCACTGCAATACAAGCAATATTTAAAGTTATATAATTCTATTGATTTAATGTATTTTTAATACATTGAACGATGATTAATACTTTCAAGGATTACATTCATATTCGTTATTAAGTTTTTTTATAAAATGTTCAAAAAATCATTTTTTTTAAGCATTTAAAACAAAATGCAGAAAAAACAACATTACAATTTTGCCCCTTTCCAAGACAGTCAGAGGGTTAAAACGAATCCACACTTCATTTTTTTCAATGGCAATACCCAATTTTAACGAGTTATTAAAAGTATTTGTTTCAAACTATGCCTAGATACCAAATTTCAAGTCATTTGAATGATAAGTTTTTGAATTATATACATTCAAAATTTAGTGTTTCTAATGCTAAATTACATTTTCATATTCTCATTTATAACTTCTGAAATTATGATCCCAAAGTTAAATTTTTTTGTGTGCCAATAATACTGATATACCCAAACATAAATACGTTGAATTTGCAATTTTTATAATTTTCTGATATGAATTATGAAATTAATATTAAAAAAAATTATGAATTGCAACCTACACTTTTTTGATGGATTCAGATTCATTAAGTCCTGCTTTATGAAATCCAAAACTGCACATTTGTCTTCCAACGAGTTTTCAAATTATGCTTAAAAAACGGCAAAATGATAGTTTAAGGGACCGTCTATGATAGAAGCGACTATATTTTCAAATTTCTCATGCTATTCTGTAATCTAACAGGCTTAATTGAGTGCTTAAGGTGCCTTGATCAAGAAAGGTGCTCTCTCGGTCAACAATCGAGTACCGAACTTCAATTTGGATACAGCCCTTATAATACGCTCGTTTTAAAATAATTAATTTCTCAGAAACTTATGGTACGAATTGGTTAAAAAATTGTTTTTAGACTAATTGAACGGTGTAGAGCTCATTTATGCTGTCAGAATTGTATACTGCTATTTAAAAAAAACAAAGTTATGGTTCGTTTTAATATGTATATGGCCTCCTAGGCAAATTTTATATACATCATTTAAAAGTAGACTTTATTTTCCAATTGTTCGGTACCAGTAACTTACTTCTACGATAATTTTTTGAGGAGTTAGTGGGGGGTGTTTACTTTTTTTTCCACGACTGTACGTCCATTGAGGATTAGAGGATGTTTACTGTATTACAATTATCTTCAATATTGCATTTATGTTTTTGTATCACAAAAAGTTGTACTACAAAACATATTTGCAATATGTAAGGTTTCTTGCATTATGAGCATTAAGATGGCAAATTTTTGCGATGTATTTTTCTTACATCAGTGAAATTGTTAACTTTACAGAAGCACCCCCTGGTGCTCCTATATAATATTTTCAACTCTGGCAGTTTGCCGATGCCCATCTTAAACCTTTATGTACATCATTTGAGGATTAGAGGATGTTTATTCTATTACAAATATCTTCAATATAGCATTTATGCTTTTGTAGCACAAAAAGTTGTACTACATAACATATTTGCAATATGTAAGGTTTCTTGCATTATGAGCATTAAGATGACAAATTTTTGCGATTTATTTTTCTTATATCAGTGAAATTGTGAACTTTTTGAAGCACCCCCTGGTGCTTCTATAAAATATTTTTGACTCTGACAGTTTGCAGATGCCCATCTTAAAGCTATATGTACGTCCTTTGAGGATTAGAGGATGTTTATTGTATTACAATTATCTTCAATATTGCATTTATGTTTTTGTATCACAAAAAGTTGTACTACATAACATATTTGCAATATGTAAGGTTTCTTGCATTATGAGCATTAAGATGGCAAATTTTTGCGATGTATTTTTCTTACATCAGTGAAATTGTTAACTTTACAGAAGCACCCCCTTGTGCTCCTATATAATATTTTCAACTCTGGCTGTTTGCAAATGCCCATCTTAAACCTTTATGTACATCCTTTGAGGATTAGAGGATGTTTATTGTATTACAATTATCTTCAATATAGCATTTATGCTTTTGTAGCACAAAAAGTTGTACTACATAACATATTTGCAATATGTAAGGTTTCTTGCATTATGAGCATTAAGATGACAAATTTTTGCGATTTATTTTTCTTATATCAGTGAAATTGTGAACTTTTTGAAGCACCCCCTGGTGCTTCTATAAAATATTTTTGACTCTGGCAGTTTGCAGATGCCCATCTTAAACCTATATGTACGTCCTTTGAGGATTAGAGGATGTTTATTGTATTACAATTATCTTCAATATTGCATTTATGTTTTTGTATCACAAAAAGTTGTACTACATAACATATTTGCAATATGTAAGGTTTCTTGCATTATGAGCATTAAGATGGCAAATTTTTGCGATGTATTTTTCTTACATCAGTGAAATTGTTAACTTTACAGAAGCACCCCCTTGTGCTCCTATATAATATTTTCAACTCTGGCTGTTTGCAAATGCCCATCTTAAACCTTTATGTACATCCTTTGAGGATTAGAGGATGTTTATTGTATTACAATTATCTTCAATATAGCATTTATGCTTTTGTAGCACAAAAAGTTGTACTACATAACATATTTGCAATATGTAAGGTTTCTTGCATTATGAGCATTAAGATGACAAATTTTTTCAGTTTATTTTTCTTATATCAGTGAAATTGTGAACTTTTTAGAAGCACCCCCTGGTGCTTCTATAAAATATTTTTGACTTTGGCAGTTTCCAGATGCCCATCTTAAACCTATATGTACGTCCTTTGAGGATTAGAGGATGTTTATTGTATTACAATTATCTTCAATATTGCATTTATGCTTTTGTAGCACAAAAAGTTGTACTACATAACATATTTGCAATATGTAAGATTTCTTGCATTATGAGCATTAAGATGACAAATTTTTGCGATTAATTTTTCTTATATCAGTGAAATTGTGAACTTTTTAGAAGCACCCCCTGGTGCTGCTATAAAATATTTTTGACTCTAGCAGTTTGCAGATGCCCATCTTAAACCTATATGTACGTACTTTGAGGATTAGAGGATGTTTATTGTATTACAATTATCTTCAATATTGCATTTAGATTTTTGTATCACAAAAATTTGTACTACATAACATATTTGCAATATGTAAGGTTTCTTGCATTATGAGCATTAAGATGGCAAATTTTTGCGATGTATCTTTCTTACATCAGTGAAATTGTTAACTTTACAGAAGCACCCCCTGGTGCTCCTATATAATATTTTCAACTCTGGCAGTTTGCAGATGCCCATCTTAAACCTTTATGTACATCCTTTGAGGATTAGAGGATGTTTATTGTATTACAATTATCTTCAATATAGCATTTATGCTTTTGTAGCACTAAAAGTTGTACTACATAACATATTTGCAATATGTAAGGTTTCTTGCATTATGAGCATTAAGATGACAAATTTTTTCAGTTTATTTTTGTTATATCAGTGAAATTGTGAACTTTTTAGAAGCATCCCCTGGTGCTTCTATAAAATATTTTTGACTCTGGCAGTTTCCAGATGCCCATCTTAAACTTATATGTACGTCCTTTGAGGATTAGAGGATGTTTATTGTATTACAATTATCTTCAATATAGCATTTATGCTTTTGTAGCACAAAAAGTTGTACTACATAACATATTTGCAATATGTAAGTTTTCTTGCATTATGAGCATTAAGATGACAAATTTTTGCGATGTATTTTTCTTACATCAGTGAAATTGTGAACTTTACAGAAGCACCCCCTGTGCTCCTATATAATATTTTTGACTCTGGCAGTTTGCAGATGCCCATCTTAAACCTATAAAGGATGTAGAGCCGTGAGAAAAAAAAAAGTAAACACACCCTACTAACTCCTCAACAAATTATCGTAGACGAAAGTTACTGGTACCGAACGATTGAAAATAAAATCTACTTTCAAATGACGTATATAAAATTTGCTTAGGAGGCCATCTACATATTAACCCCCTCACTGACAAGCCCGTGTGAATACGTTCACTAACCTCCAGTTTTTACTGCAATACAAGCAATATTTAAAGTTATATAATTCTATTGATTTAATGTATTTTTAATACATTGAACGATGATTAATACTTCCAAGGATTACATTCATATTCGTTATTAAGTTTTTTTATAAAATGTTCAAAAAATCATTTTTTTTAAGCATTTAAAACAAAATGCAGAAAAAACAACATCACAATTTTGCCCTTTTCCAAGACAGTCAGAGGGTTAAAACGAATCCACACTTCATTTTTTTCAATGGCAATACCCAATTTTAACGAGTTATTAAAAGTATTTGTTTCAAACTATGCCTAGATACCAAATTTCAAGTCATTTGAATGATAAGTTTTTGAATTATATACATTCAAAATTTAGTGTTTCTAATGCTAAATTACATTTTCATATTCTTATTTATAACTTCTGAAATTATGATCCCAAAGTTAAATTTTTTTGTGTGGCAATAATACTGATATACCCAAACATAAATAGGTTGAATTTGTAATTTTTATAATTTTCTGATATGAATTATGAAATTAATATTCAAAAAAATTATGAATTGCAACCTACACTTTTTTGATGGATTCAGATTTATTAAGTCCTGCTTTATGGAAATCCAAAACTGCACATTTGTCTTCCAACGAGTTTTCAAATTATGCTTAAAAAACGGCAAAATGATAGTTTAAGGGACCGTCTATGATAGAAGCGACTATATTTTCAAATTTCTCATGCTATTCTGTAATCTAACAGGCTTAATTGAGTGCTTAAGGTGCCTTGATCAAGAAAGGTGCTCTCTCGGTCAACAATCGAGTACCGAACTTCAATTTGGATACAGCCCTTATAATACGCTCGTTTTAAAATAATTAATTTCTCAGAAACTTATGGTACGAATTGCATAAAAAATTGTTTTTAGACTAATTGAACGGTGTAGAGCTCATTTATGCTGTCAGAATTGTATACTGCTATTAAAAAAAATCAAAGTTATGGATCGTTTTAATATGTATATGGCCTCCTAAGCAAATTTTATATACATCATTTAAAAGTAGACTTTATTTTCCAATTGTTCGGTACCAGTAACTTACTTCTACGATAATTTTTTGAGGAGTTAGTGGGGGGTGTTTACTTTTTTTTCCACGACTGTACGTCCATTCAGGATTAGAGGATGTTTATTGTATTACAATTATCTTCAATATTTCATTTATCTTTTTGTAGCACAAAAAGATGTACTACTTAACATATTTGCAATATGTAAGGTTTCTTGCATTATGAGCATTAAGATGACAAATTTTTGCGATTTATTTTTCTTATATCAGTGAAATTGTGAACTTTTTGAAGCACCCCCTGGTGCTTCCATAAAATATTTTTGACTCTGACAGTTTGCAGATGCCCATCTTAAAGCTATATGTACGTCCTTTGAGGATTAGAGGATGTTTATTGTATTACAATTATCTTCAATATTGCATTTATGTTTTTGTATCACAAAAAGTTGTACTACATAACATATTTGCAATATGTAAGGTTTCTTGCATTATGAGCATTAAGATGGCAAATTTTTGCGATGTATTTTTCTTACATCAGTGAAATTGTTAACTTTACAGAAGCACCCCCTTGTGCTCCTATATAATATTTTCAACTCTGGCTGTTTGCAAATGCCCATCTTAAACCTTTATGTACATCCTTTGAGGATTAGAGGATGTTTATTGTATTACAATTATCTTCAATATAGCATTTATGCTTTTGTAGCACAAAAAGTTGTACTACATAACATATTTGCAATATGTAAGGTTTCTTGCATTATGAGCATTAAGATGACAAATTTTTGCGATTTATTTTTCTTATATCAGTGAAATTGTGAACTTTTTGAAGCACCCCCTGGTGCTTCTATAAAATATTTTTGACTCTGGCAGTTTGCAGATGCCCATCTTAAACCTATATGTACGTCCTTTGAGGATTAGAGGATGTTTATTGTATTACAATTATCTTCAATATTGCATTTATGTTTTTGTATCACAAAAAGTTGTACTACATAACATATTTGCAATATGTAAGGTTTCTTGCATTATGAGCATTAAGATGGCAAATTTTTGCGATGTATTTTTCTTACATCAGTGAAATTGTTAACTTTACAGAAGCACCCCCTTGTGCTCCTATATAATATTTTCAACTCTGGCTGTTTGCAAATGCCCATCTTAAACCTTTATGTACATCCTTTGAGGATTAGAGGATGTTTATTGTATTACAATTATCTTCAATATAGCATTTATGCTTTTGTAGCACAAAAAGTTGTACTACATAACATATTTGCAATATGTAAGGTTTCTTGCATTATGAGCATTAAGATGACAAATTTTTTCAGTTTATTTTTCTTATATCAGTGAAATTGTGAACTTTTTAGAAGCACCCCCTGGTGCTTCTATAAAATATTTTTGACTTTGGCAGTTTCCAGATGCCCATCTTAAACCTATATGTACGTCCTTTGAGGATTAGAGGATGTTTATTGTATTACAATTATCTTCAATATTGCATTTATGCTTTTGTAGCACAAAAAGTTGTACTACATAACATATTTGCAATATGTAAGATTTCTTGCATTATGAGCATTAAGATGACAAATTTTTGCGATTAATTTTTCTTATATCAGTGAAATTGTGAACTTTTTAGAAGCACCCCCTGGTGCTGCTATAAAATATTTTTGACTCTAGCAGTTTGCAGATGCCCATCTTAAACCTATATGTACGTACTTTGAGGATTAGAGGATGTTTATTGTATTACAATTATCTTCAATATTGCATTTAGATTTTTGTATCACAAAAATTTGTACTACATAACATATTTGCAATATGTAAGGTTTCTTGCATTATGAGCATTAAGATGGCAAATTTTTGCGATGTATCTTTCTTACATCAGTGAAATTGTTAACTTTACAGAAGCACCCCCTGGTGCTCCTATATAATATTTTCAACTCTGGCAGTTTGCAGATGCCAATCTTAAACCTTTATGTACATCCTTTGAGGATTAGAGGATGTTTATTGTATTACAATTATCTTCAATATAGCATTTATGCTTTTGTAGCACAAAAAGTTGTACTACATAACATATTTGCAATATGTAAGGTTTCTTGCATTATGAGCATTAAGATGACAAATTTTTTCAGTTTATTTTTGTTATATCAGTGAAATTGTGAACTTTTTAGAAGCACCCCCTGGTGCTTCTATAAAATATTTTTGACTCTGGCAGTTTCCAGATGCCCATCTTAAACTTATATGTACGTCCTTTGAGGATTAGAGGATGTTTATTGTATTACAATTATCTTCAATATAGCATTTATGCTTTTGTAGCACAAAAAGTTGTACTACATAACATATTTGCAATATGTAAGGTTTCTTGCATTATGAGCATTAAGATGACAAATTTTTGCGATGTATTTTTCTTACATCAGTGAAATTGTGAACTTTACAGAAGCACCCCCTGTGCTCCTATATAATATTTTTGACTCTGGCAGTTTGCAGATGCCCATCTTAAACCTATAAAGGATGTAGAGCCGTGAGAAAAAAAAAAGTAAACACACCCTACTAACTCCTCAACAAATTATCGTAGACGAAAGTTACTGGTACCGAACGATTGAAAATAAAATCTACTTTCAAATGACGTATATAAAATTTGCTTAGGAGGCCATCTACATATTAACCCCCTCACTGACAAGCCCGTGTGAATACGTTCACTAACCTCCAGTTTTCACTGCAATACAAGCAATATTTAAAGTTATATAATTCTATTGATTTAATGTATTTTTAATACATTGAACGATGATTAATACTTCCAAGGATTACATTCATATTCGTTATTAAGTTTTTTTATAAAATGTTCAAAAAATCATTTTTTTTAAGCATTTAAAACAAAATGCAGAAAAAACAACATCACAATTTTGCCCTTTTCCAAGACAGTCAGAGGGTTAAAACGAATCCACACTTCATTTTTTTCAATGGCAATACCCAATTTTAACGACTTATTAAAAGTATTTGTTTCAAACTATGCCTAGATACCAAATTTCAAGTCATTTGAATGATAAGTTTTTGAATTATATACATTCAAAATTTAGTGTTTCTAATGCTAAATTACATTTTCATATTCTTATTTATAACTTCTGAAATTATGATCCCAAAGTTAAATTTTTTTGTGTGGCAATAATACTGATATACCCAAACATAAATAGGTTGAATTTGTAATTTTTATAATTTTCTGATATGAATTATGAAATTAATATTCAAAAAAATTATGAATTGCAACCTACACTTTTTTGATGGATTCAGATTTATTAAGTCCTGCTTTATGGAAATCCAAAACTGCACATTTGTCTTCCAACGAGTTTTCAAATTATGCTTAAAAAACGGCAAAATGATAGTTTAAGGGACCGTCTATGATAGAAGCGACTATATTTTCAAATTTCTCATGCTATTCTGTAATCTAACAGGCTTAATTGAGTGCTTAAGGTGCCTTGATCAAGAAAGGTGCTCTCTCGGTCAACAATCGAGTACCGAACTTCAATTTGGATACAGCCCTTATAATACGCTCGTTTTAAAATAATTAATTTCTCAGAAACTTATGGTACGAATTGCATAAAAAATTGTTTTTAGACTAATTGAACGGTGTAGAGCTCATTTATGCTGTCAGAATTGTATACTGCTATTAAAAAAAATCAAAGTTATGGATCGTTTTAATATGTATATGGCCTCCTAAGCAAATTTTATATACATCATTTAAAAGTAGACTTTATTTTCCAATTGTTCGGTACCAGTAACTTACTTCTACGATAATTTTTTGAGGAGTTAGTGGGGGGTGTTTACTTTTTTTTCCACGACTGTACGTCCATTGAGGATTAGAGGATGTTTATTGTATTACAATTATCTTCAATATTTCATTTATCTTTTTGTAGCACAAAAAGATGTACTACTTAACATATTTGCAATATGTAAGGTTTCTTGCATTATGAGCATTAAGATGACAAATTTTTGCGATGTATTTTTGTTACATCAGTGAAATTGTGAACTTTACAGAAGCACACCCTGGTGCTCCTAAATAATATTTTCGACTCTGGCAGTTTGCAGATGCCTTTGAGGATTAGAGGATGTTTATTGTATTACAATTATCTTCAATATTTCATTTATCTTTTTGTAGCACAAAAAGATGTACTACATAACATATTTGCAATATGTAAGGTTTCTTGCATTATGAGCATTAAGATGACAAATTTTTGCGATGTATTTTTCTTATATCAGTGAAATTGTGAACTTTTTGAAGCACCCCCTGGTGCTTCTATAAAATATTTTCAACTCTGGCAGTATGCCGATGCCCATCTTAAACCTTTATGTACATCATTTGAGGATTAGAGGATGTTTATTCTATTACAATTATCTTCAATATAGCATTTATGCTTTTGTAGCACAAAAAGTTGTACTACATAACATATTTGCAATATGTAAGGTTTCTTGCATTATGAGCATTAAGATGACAAATTTTTGCGATTTATTTTTTTTATATCAGTGAAATTGTGAACTTTTTGAAGCACCCCCTGGTGCTTCTATAAAATATTTTTGACTCTGGCAGTTTGCAGATGCCCATCTTAAACCTATATGTACGTCCTTTGAGGATTAGAGGATGTTTATTGTATTACAATTATCTTCAATATTCCATTTATGCTTTTGTAGCACAAAAACTTGTACTACATAACATATTTGCAATATGTAAGGTTTCTTGCATTATGAGCATTAAGATGGCAAATTTTTGCGATGTATTTTTCTTACATCAGTGAAATTGTTAACTTTACAGAAGCACCCCCTGGTGCTTCTATAAAATACTTTTGACTCTGGCAGTTTCCAGATGCCCATCTTAAACCTATATGTATTACCTTTGAGGATTAGAGGATGTTTATTGTATTACAATTATCTTCAATATTGCATTTATGCTTTTGTAGCACAAAAAGTTGTACTACATAGCATATTTGCAATATGTAAGGTTTCTTGCATTATGAGCATTAAGATGACAAATTTTTGCGATGTATTTTTCTTACATCAGTGAAATTGTGAACTTTACAGAAGCACCCCCTGTGCTCCTATATAATATTTTTGACTCTGGCAGTTTGCAGATGCCCATCTTAAACCTATAAAGGATGTAGAGCCGTGAGAAAAAAAAAGTAAACACACCCTACTAACTCCTCAACAAATTATCGTAGACGAAAGTTACTGGTACCGAACGATTGAAAATAAAATCTACTTTCAAATGACGTATATAAAATTTGTTTAGGAGGCCATCTACATATTAACCCCCTCACTGACAGGCCCGTGTGAATACGTTCACTAACCTCCAGTTTTCACTGCAATGCAAGCAATATTTAAAGTTATATAATTCTATTGATTTAATGTATTTTTAATACATTGAACGATGATTAATACTTCCAAGGATTACATTCATATTCGTTATTAAGTTTTTTTATAAAATGTTCAAAAAATCATTTTTTTTAAGCATTTAAAACAAAATGCAGAAAAAACAACATTACAATTTTGCCCTTTTCCAAGACAGTCAGAGGGTTAAAACGAATCCACACTTCATTTTTTTCAATGGCAATACCCAATTTTAACGAGTTATTAAAAGTATTTGTTTCAAACTATGCCTAGATACCAAATTTCAAGTCATTTGAATGATAAGTTTTTGAATTATATACTTTCAAAATTTAGTGTTTCTAATGCTAAATTACATTTTCATATTCTTATTTATAACTTCTGAAATTATGATCCCAAAGTTAAATTTTTTTGTGTGGCAATAATACTGATATACCCAAACATAAATTCGTTGAATTTGTAATTTTTATAATTTTCTGATATGAATTATGAAATTAATATTCAAAAAAATTATGAATTGCAACCTACACTTTTTTGATGGATTCAGATTTATTAAGTCCTGCTTTATGGAAATCCAAAATTGCACATTTGTCTTCCAACTAGTTTTCAAATTATGCTTAAAAAACGGCAAAATGATGGTTTAAGTTACCGTCTATGATTGAAGTGACTAAATATTTTCAAATTTCTCATGCTATTCTGTAATCTAACAGGCTTATTTGAGTGCTTAAGGTGCCTTGATCAAGAAGGGAGCTCTCTCGGTCAACAATCGAGTACCGAACTTCAATTTGGATACAGCCCTTAAAATACGCTCGTTTTAAAATAATTAATTTCTCAGAAACTTATGGTACGAATTGCATAAAAAATTGTTTTTAGACTAATTGAAAGGTGTAGAGCTCATTTACGCTGTCAGAATTGTATACTGCTATTGAAAAAAACAAAGTTATGGTTCGTTTTAATATGTATATGGCCTCCTAAGCAAATTTTATATACATCACTTAAAAGTAGACTTTATTTTCCAATTGTTCGGTACCAGTAACTTACTTCTACGATAATTTTTTGAGGATTCAGTTGGGGGTGTTTACTTTTTTGTCCACGACTGTACGTAATTTGAGGATTAGAGGATGTTTATTGTATTACAATTATCTTCAATATTTCATTTATCTTTTTGTAGCACAAAAAGATGTACTACTTAACATATTTGCAATATGTAAGGTTTCTTGCATTATGAGCATTAAGATGACAAATTTTTGCGATGTATTTTTCTTACATCAGTGAAATTGTTAATATTACACAAGCACCCCCTGGTGCTCCTGTATAATATTTTTGACTCTGGCAGTTTGCAGATGCCCATCTTAAACCTATATGTACATCCTTTGAGGATTAGAGTATTTTTATTGTATTACAATTATCTTCAATATTGCATTTATGCTTTTGTAGCACAAAAAGTTGTACTACATAACATATTTCAATATGTAAGGTTTCTTGCATTATGAGCATTAAGATGACAAATTTTTGCGATTTATTTTTCTTATTTCAGTGAAATTGTGAACTTTTTAGAAGCACCCCCTGGTGCTTCCATAAAATATTTTTGACTCTGGCAGTTCGCAGATGCCCATCTTAAACCTATATGTACGTCCTTTGAGGATTAGAGGATGTTTATTGAATTACAATTATCTTCAATATTCCATTTATGCTTTTGTAGCACAAAAAGTTGTACTACATAACATATTTGCAATATGTAAGGTTTCTTGCATTATGAGCATTAAGACGACAAATTTTTGCGATGTATATTTGTTACATCAGTGAAGTTGTGAACTTTACAGAAGCACACCCTGGTGCTCCAATAAAATTTTTTTGAATATGGCAGTCTGTAGATGCCCATCTTAAACCTATATGTACATACATCCTTTGAGGATTACAGGATGTTTATTGTATAACAATTATCTTCAATATTGCATTTATGTTCTTGTAGCACAAAAAGTTGTACTACATAGCATATTTGCAATATGTAAGGTTTCTTGCATTATGATCATTAAAATGACAAATTTTTGCGATGTATTTTTCTTACATCAGTGAAATTGTTAACTTTATAGAAGCACCCCCTGGTGCTTCTATAAAATATTTTTGATTCTGGCAGTTTGCAGATGCCCATCTTAAACCTATGTGTACGTCCTCTGAGGATTAGAGCATGTTTATTGTATTACAAATATCTTCGATATTGCATTTATGTTTTTGTAGCATAAAAAGTTGCACTACATAACACATTTGCAATATGTACGGTTTCTTGCATTATGAGCATTAAGATGACAAATTTTTGCGATTTATTTTTCTTACATCAGTGAAATTGTTAACTTTACAGAAGCACCCCGTGGTGCTCCTATATAATATTTTTGACTCTGGCAGTTTGCAGATGCCCATCTTAAACCTATACAGGATGTACAGCCGTGAAAAAAAAAAGTAAACACCCCCTACTAACTCCTTAACAAATTATTGTAGACAAAAGTTACTGGTACCGAACGATTGGAAAAAAAGTCTACTTTCAAATGACGTATATAAAATTTGCTTAGGGGGCCATCTACATATTAAAACGAATCCAAACTTCATTTTTTTCAAAGGTAATACCCAATTTTAACGAGTTTTTTCAAGTATTTGGTTCAAACTATGCCTAGATACCAAATTTCAAGTCATTTGAATGATAAGTTTTTCTATTATAAACATTCAAAATTTAGTGCTTCTAATGCTAAATTACATTTTTACATTTTTATTTATAAATTCTGAAATTATGATCCCAAAGTTAAATTTCTTTGTGTGGCAATAATACTGATATACCCAAACATAAATACGTTGAATTTGCAATTTTTATAATTTTCTGATATGAATTATGAAATTAATATTAAAAAAAATTATGAATTGCAACCTACAATTTTTTTGATGGATTCAGATTTATTAAGTCCTGCTTTATGGAAATCCAAAATTTCACATTTTTCTTCCAAGTAGTTTTCAAATTATGCTTAAAAAACGACAAAATGATAGTTTAAGGGACCGTCTATGATAGAAGTGACTAAATATTTTCAAATTTCTCATGCTATTCTGTAATCTAACAGGCTTAATTGAGTGCTTAAGGTGCCTTGATCAAGAAGGGAGCTCTCTCGGTCAACAATCGAGTACCGATCTTCAATTTGGATACAGCCCTTAAAATACGCTCGTTTTAAAATAATTAATTTCTGAGAAACTTATAGTACGAATTGCATAAAAAATTGTTTTTAGACTAATTGAACGGTGTAGAGCTCCTTTATGCTGTCAGAATTGTATACTGCTATTGAAAAAAACAAAGTTATGGTTCGTTTTAATATGTATATGGCCTCCTAAGCAAATTTTATATACAGCATTTAAAAGTAGACTTTATTTTCCAATTGTTCAGTAGCAGTAACTTACTTCTACGATAATTGTTTGAGGAGATATTAGGAGGTGTAACTTTTTTTTTCCACGACTCTACGTCCTTTGAGGATTAGAGGATGTTTATTGTATTACAATTATCTTCAATATTGCATTTATCTTTTTGTAGCACAAAAAGTTGTACTACATAACATATTTGCAATATGTAAGGTTTCTTGCATTATGAGCATTAAGATGACAAATTTTTGGGATGTATTTTTCTTATATCAGTGAAATTGTGAACTTTTTGAAGCACCCCCTGGTGCTTCTATAAAATATTTTTGACTCTGGCAGTTTGCAGATGCCCATCTTAAACCTATATGTACGTCCTTTGAGGATTAGAGGATGTTTATTGTATTACAATTATCTTCAATATGCCATTTATGCTTTTGTATCACAAAAAGTTGTACTACATAACATATTTGCAATATGTAAGGTTTCTTGCATTATGAGCATTAAGATGGCAAATTTTTGCGATGTATTTTTCTTACATCAGTGAAATTGTTAACTTTACAGAAGCACCCCCTTGTGCTCCTATATAATATTTTCAACTCTGGCTGTTTGCAAATGCCCATCTTAAACCTTTATGTACATCCTTTGAGGATTAGAGGATGTTTATTGTATTACAATTATCTTCAATATAGCATTTATGCTTTTGTAGCACAAAAAGTTGTACTACATAACATATTTGCAATATGTAAGGTTTCTTGCATTATGAGCATTAAGATGACAAATTTTTTCAGTTTATTTTTCTTATATCAGTGAAATTGTGAACTTTTTAGAAGCACCCCCTGGTGCTTCTATAAAATATTTTTGACTTTGGCAGTTTCCAGATGCCCATCTTAAACCTATATGTACGTCCTTTGAGGATTAGAGGATGTTTATTGTATTACAATTATCTTCAATATTGCATTTATGCTTTTGTAGCACAAAAAGTTGTACTACATAGCATATTTGCAATATGTAAGGTTTCTTGCATTATGAGCATTAAGATGACAAATTTTTGCGATGTATTTTTGTTACATCAGTGAAATTGTGAACTTTACAGAAGCACACCCTGGTGCTCCTAAATAATATTTTCGACTCTGGCAGTTTGCAGATGCCTTTGAGGATTAGAGGATGTTTATTGTATTACAATTATCTTCAATATTGCATTTATGCTTTTGTAGCACAAAAAGTTGTACTACATAACATATTTGCAATATGTAAGATTTCTTGCATTATGAGCATTAAGATGACAAATTTTTGCGATTTATTTTTCTTATATCAGTTAAATTGTGAACTTTTTAGAAGCACCCCCTGGTGCTGCTATAAAATATTTTTGACTCTAGCAGTTTGCAGATGCCCATCTTAAACCTATATGTACGTACTTTGAGGATTAGAGGATGTTTATTGTATTACAATTATCTTCAATATTGCATTTAGATTTTTGTATCACAAAAATTTGTACTACATAACATATTTGCAATATGTAAGGTTTCGTGCATTATGAGCATTAAGATGGCAAATTTTTGCGATGTATTTTTCTTACATCAGTGAAATTGTTAACTTTACAGAAGCACCCCCTGGTGCTCCTATATAATATTTTCAACTCTGGCAGTTTGCAGATGCCCATCTTAAACCTTTATGTACATCCTTTGAGGATTAGAGGATGTTTATTGTATTACAATTATCTTCAATATAGCATTTATGCTTTTGTAGCACAAAAAGTTGTACTACATAACATATTTGCAATATGTAAGGTTTCTTGCATTATGAGCATTAAGATGACAAATTTTTTCAGTTTATTTTTGTTATATCAGTGAAATTGTGAACTTTTTAGAAGCACCCCCTGGTGCTTCTATAAAATATTTTTGACTCTGGCAGTTTCCAGATGCCCATCTTAAACTTATATGTACGTCCTTTGAGGATTAGAGGATGTTTATTGTATTACAATTATCTTCAATATAGCATTTATGCTTTTGTAGCACAAAAAGTTGTACTACATAACATATTTGCAATATGTAAGGTTTCTTGCATTATGAGCATTAAGATGACAAATTTTTGCGATGTATTTTTCTTACATCAGTGAAATTGTGAACTTTACAGAAGCACCCCCTGTGCTCCTATATAATATTTTTGACTCTGGCAGTTTGCAGATGCCCATCTTAAACCTATAAAGGATGTAGAGCCGTGAGAAAAAAAAAGTAAACACACCCTACTAACTCCTCAACAAATTATCGTAGACGAAAGTTACTGGTACCGAACGATTGAAAATAAAATCTACTTTCAAATGACGTATATAAAATTTGCTTAGGAGGCCATCTACATATTAACCCCCTCACTGACAAGTCCGTGTGAATACGTTCACTAACCTCCAGTTTTCACTGCAATACAAGCAATATTTAAAGTTATATAATTCTATTGATTTAATGTATTTTTAATACATTGAACGATGATTAATACTTCCAAGGATTACATTCATATTCGTTATTAAGTTTTTTTATAAAATGTTCAAAAAATCATTTTTTTTTAAGCATTTAAAACAAAATTCAGAAAAAACAACATCACAATTTTGCCCTTTTCCAAGACAGTCAGAGGGTTAAAACGAATCCACACTTCATTTTTTTCAATGGCAATACCCAATTTTAACGAGTTATTAAAAGTATTTGTTTCAAACTATGCCTAGATACCAAATTTCAAGTCATTTGAATGATAAGTTTTTGAATTATATACATTCAAAATTTAGTGTTTCTAATGCTAAATTACATTTTCATATTCTTATTTATAACTTCTGAAATTATGATCCCAAAGTTAAATTTTTTTGTGTGGCAATAATACTGATATACCCAAACATAAATACGTTGAATTTGTAATTTTTATAATTTTCTGATATGAATTATGAAATTAATATTCAAAAAAATTATGAATTGCAACCTACAATTTTTTTGATGGATTCAGATTTATTAAGTCCTGCTTTATGGAAATCCAAAATTTCACATTTTTCTTCCAAGTAGTTTTCAAATTATGCTTAAAAAACGACAAAATGATAGTTTAAAGGACCGTCTATGATAGAAGTGACTAAATATTTTCAAATTTCTCGTGCTATTCTGTAATCTAACAGGCTTAATTGAGTGCTTAAGGTGCCTTGATCAAGAAGGGAGCTCTCTCGGTCAACAATCGAGTACCGATCTTCAATTTGGATACAGCCCTTAAAATACGCTCGTTTTAAAATAATTAATTTCTGAGAAACTTATAGTACGAATTGCATAAAAAATTGTTTTTAGACTAATTGAACGGTGTAGAGCTCCTTTATGCTGTCAGAATTGTATACTGCTATTGAAAAAAACAAAGTTATGGTTCGTTTTAATATGTATATGGCCTCCTAAGCAAATTTTATATACAGCATTTAAAAGTAGACTTTATTTTCCAATTGTTCAGTACCAGTAACTTACTTCTACGATAATTGTTTGAGGAGATATTAGGAGGTGTAACTTTTTTTTTCCACGACTCTACGTCCTTTGAGGATTAGAGGATGTTTATTGTATTACAATTATCTTCAATATTGCATTTATCTTTTTGTAGCACAAAAAGTTGTACTACATAACATATTTGCAATATGTAAGGTTTCTTGCATTATGAGCATTAAGATGACAAATTTTTGGGATGTATTTTTCTTACATCAGTGAAATTGTGAACTTTACAGAAGCACCCCCTGGTGCTCCTATATAATATTTTTTACTCTGGCAGTTTGCAGATGCCTTTGAGGATTAGAGGATGTTTATTGTATTACAATTATCTTCAATATTTCATTTATCTTTTTGTAGCACAAAAAGATGTACTACATAACATATTTCCAATATGTAAGATTTCTTGCATTATGAGCATTAAGATGACAAATTTTTGCGTTTTTTTTTCTTATATCAGTGAAATTGTGAACTTTTTAGAAGCACCCCCTGGTGCTGCTATAAAATATTTTTGACTCTAGCAGTTTGCAGATGCCCATCTTAAACCTATATGTACGTCCTTTGAGGATTAGAGGATGTTTATTGTATTACAATTATCTTCAATATTGCATTTATGTTTTTGTATCACAAAAAGGTTACTACAAAACATATTTGCAATATGTAAGGTTTCTTGCATTATGAGCATTAAGATGGCAAATTTTTGCGATGTATTTTTCTTACATCAGTGAAATTGTTAACTTTACAGAAGCACCCCCTGGTGCTCCTATATAATATTTTCAACTCTGGCAGTTTGCCGATGCCCATCTTAAACCTTTATGTACATCATTTGAGGATTAGAGGATGTTTATTCTATTACAATTATCTTCAATATAGCATTTATGCTTTTGTAGCACAAAAAGTTGTACTACATAACATATTTGCAATATGTAAGGTTTCTTGCATTATGAGCATTAAGATGGCAAATTTTTGCGATGTATTTTTCTTACATCAGTGAAATTGTTAACTTTACAGAAGCACCCCCTGGTGCTTCTATAAAATACTTTTGACTCTGGCAGTTTCCAGATGCCCATCTTAAACCTATATGTACGTCCTTTGAGGATTAGAGGATGTTTATTGTATTACAATTATCTTCAATATTGCATTTATGCTTTTGTAGCACAAAAAGTTGTACTACATAGCATATTTGCAATATGTAAGGTTTCTTGCATTATGAGCATTAAGATGACAAATTTTTGCGATGTATTTTTCTTACATCAGTGAAATTGTGAACTTTACAGAAGCACCCCCTGTGCTCCTATATAATATTTTTGACTCTGGCAGTTTGCAGATGCCCATCTTAAACCTATAAAGGATGTAGAGCCGTGAGAAAAAAAAAAGTAAACACACCCTACTAACTCCTCAACAAATTATCGTAGACGAAAGTTACTGGTACCGAACGATTGAAAATAAAATCTACTGTCAAATGACGTATATAAAATTTGCTTAGGAGGCCATCTACATATTAACCCCCTCACTGACAGGCCCGTCTGAATACGTTCACTAACCTCCAGTTTTCACTGCAATACAAGCAATATTTAAAGTTATATAATTCTATTGATTTAATGTATTTTTAATACATTGAACGATGATTAATACTTCCAAGGATTACATTCATATTCGTTATTAAGTTTTTTTATAAAATGTTCAAAAAATCATTTTTTTTAAGCATTTAAAACAAAATGCAGAAAAAACAACATTACAATTTTGTCCTTTTCCAAGACAGTCAGAGGGTTAAAACGAATCCACACTTCATTTTTTTCAATGGCAATACCCAATTTTAACGAGTTATTAAAAGTATTTGTTTCAAACTATGCCTAGATACCAAATTTCAAGTCATTTGAATGATAAGTTTTTGAATTATATACATTCAAAATTTAGTGTTTCTAATGCTAAATTACATTTTCATATTCTTATTTATAACTTCTGAAATTATGATCCCAAAGTTAAATTTTTTTGTGTGGCAATAATACTGATATACCCAAACATAAATACGTTGAATTTGTAATTTTTATAATTTTCTGATATGAATTATGAAATTAATATTCAAAAAAATTATGAATTGCAACCTACACTTTTTTGATGGATTCAGATTTATTAAGTCCTGCTTTATGGAAATCCAAAATTGCACATTTGTCTTCCAACTAGTTTTCAAATTATGCTTAAAAAACGGCAAAATGATGGTTTAAGTTACCGTCTATGATTGAAGTGACTAAATATTTTCAAATTTCTCATGCTATTCTGTAATCTAACAGGCTTATTTGAGTGCTTAAGGTGCCTTGATCAAGAAGGGAGCTCTCTCGGTCAACAATCGAGTACCGAACTTCAATTTGGATACAGCCCTTAAAATACGCTCGTTTTAAAATAATTAATTTCTCAGAAACTTATGGTACGAATTGCATAAAAAAATGTTTTTAGACTAATTGAAAGGTGTAGAGCTCATTTACGCTGTCAGAATTGTATAATGCTATTGAAAAAAACAAAGTTATGGTTCGTTTTAATATGTATATGGCCTCCTAAGCAAATTTTATATACATCATTTAAAAGTAGACTTTATTTTCCAATTGTTCGGTACCAGTAACTTACTTCTACGATAATTTTTTGAGGATTCAGTTGGGGGTGTTTACTTTTTTCTCCACGACTGTACGTAATTTGAGGATTAGAGGATGTTTATTGTATTACAATTATCTTCAATATTTCATTTATCTTTTTGTAGCACAAAATGATGTACTACTTAACATATTTGCAATATGTAAGGTTTCTTGCATTATGAGCATTAAGACGACAAATTTTTGCGATGTATATTTGTTACATCAGTGAAATTGTAAACTTTATAGAAGCACACCCTGGTGCGCCTATAAAATATTTTTGAATATGGCAGTCTGCAGATGCCCATCTTAAACCTATATGTACGTCATTTGAGGATTAGAGGACGTTTAGTGTATTACAATTATCTTCAATATTCCATTTATGTTTTTGTAGCACAAAAAGTTGTACTACATAACATATTTGCAATATGTAAGGTTTCTTGCATTATGAGCATTAAGATGACAAATTTTTGCGATGTATTTTTCTTACATCAGTGAAATTGTTAATATTACACAAGCACCCCCTGGTGCTCCTGTATAATATTTTTGACTCTGGCAGTTTGCAGATGCCCATCTTAAACCTATATGTACATCCTTTGAGGATTAGAGGATGTTTACTGTATTACAATTATCTTCAATATTGCATTTATGTTTTTGTAGCACAAAAATTGTACTATATAACATATTTGCAATATGTAAGGTTTCTTGCATTATGAGCATTAAGATGACAAATTTTTGCGATTTATTTACATCACATACCTATATATACGTCCTTTGAGGATTAGAGGATGTTTACTATATTACAATTATCTTTAATATTGCATTTATGTTTTTTCCTCGACCCATTTTAAACCTATATGTACGCCCTTTTGGGATTGCATCGAAATTGAAAGGGGTCGAGAAGGGACTCTATCCAAATTTAGGACACTTACATAGAATGATGATCAAATTTAAAATGATAAAATTAGTAGGGAATGTTTACTTTTTTCCCTGTGTTTGGTATTGTTTGTGAGTACCAGGATGATGGAATTATTTATTTCAGAAACTGCATACATATCGAACTAACTCTGCAATAAATTATCATATAAAAATATTACTCAAACCAAATGATTAGTAACAACATCAACTTATTGATGCTATATTTAAATTTTCCTAAGGGGTCATCTACATGTAGAAATTGTAGTAAACTTAAAATTTTCAACATAAAAAAGTAATCTTGATACCATATTTGATCATATCAATTAGTTTAGGAATTATACAGGTTTAATGTTTGGAACTCTCAATGTTAATTTTTTTTATCCTTTCAAAATAGATTGTGTTTAAAGCATAACTCAAAATCTACTTGTGAGGGTGAGCTGTAAATTAGGATTTCTATGTTTGAAGCTATCAGAAATTGATTTTTGTAAAAAAGAAAAAATATATGTGTTTTAAATATTCATTTTGAATTATAAATTTTTTAAATAATTTTTCAAAAGACTCAATCTATAAATATTTTAACAGAAATAAATTCATAGAAGCTTCAAATATGCAAATCCAAAGTTACACCTCATTCTGCCAAGTAGTTTTTGAGCCATGCTTAAACTATCTGAATATGTTTAGCAATGACTAAAAATGTGTTTAACATTAGAAGTTCTAAACTTTAAACCTATATAATTCCTAAATTACTTGATGTGAATGCCTTGTTTAGTATCCTAAAGTAGAATTTACCAATAAATTGAAATATGTCAAAATTAGGTGCTAGATTGAAAAAAAAATTTAAATTTTGTACAATTTCTTTATACTGATGACCTCCTATATAAGTATACATGGTTCATACGGATACCGTTATTTCTCCAGGAGAACTACCAGTAGCTTTTTATAGAAAAAGAAATCTAGGTTAAACGCACCAAATTTTGCCTTCTTTTAAGAACAGATTTTGTATAAGATAATATTGGTGGGCAAAAATTTTCTGGTCTGCAAAATTCAAGGAGGCGTACGAACCATGGTATAGAATTCATTCACAGACATTGTTACTTATTGATATGGTACCAGTCATATTTTGTATGATGATTTGACCAGAGTTAGTAGAGATGATCACTTCTTTTTTTCCAGGACTGTAAATCTTTTGTGTTATGCATGTAAACAAATGACTATCACATTACGTATGCCACATAACTTGGCATATATATCAGTCACTTAGCAATTCATCCTTGGTAGCTACTTTAACAAGTACTTAAATTTTATTATAGTAATATATACAGTAGCGCTCAAAAGTATTTTGACAAAGATAATAACTCCCTTAATTGAAAAGAATAATAAAATACAAAAATCAATCATTTATTTTACTTACCCATATTAAATGTTTTAATTTTAATAAATTAACAATGAATTAATAAAATTATATATATATATTTATATCAATTTTGTCATGCTGTAACTCTCGAATTTTTGAATCGATTTGGATGAAATTTTTCATATGCAAGTACATACTAATGCCTTGACTGAGTTCATTGGCCAGCTTCATCTACAGTCTTGTTTCAAAATGACGGCCACTTGAATTTTGTGAACAAGTTTGGAAATTTTTAGGTTTCCTAACTTTCTCTTTAAAATGACCTATGTTGTTAACTTACACTGTGTGATTCTTTAAAATATCTTTTAATGTTTCTAACATTCTGTTTAAAATGATACATAAGAGTTTGCATTTTGTGAAACTTAACATTCTCTACAAGTATACAATGTTAGAAAACATAAAAAAATTTCAAAAATTCCAGTGGCCGCCATTTTGAAACAAGATGGCAGATGAAGCTGGCCAACGAACTTGGTCAAAACATTAGTATGTACTATGCATATGAAAAATTTCATCCAAATCAGCTCAAAACTTCGAGAGTCAGCATGACAAAATTCAGATATAATTATATATATGGATATATAAATATATATATATATATAATTTTATTAATATTACTAATATTTATTGTTAATTTATTAAAATTAAAACATTGAATATGGTTAAATAAAATAAATGATTAAATTTTGTATTTTATCATTCTTTTCAATTAAGTGAATTATTATCTTTGTTAAAATACTTTTGGACGCTACTGTAACATAAGCCTGGATGGTTGTGTTGTTTAACTTTTTATAATTGATTTTTATGTATTTTTTTAGCATTGAATCCGAAAATGACTATTTTTTAACCATCATGTCAGGATTTTTTGCAAATCGTAAATTTCAATGGTAAAAAGTAAAAAAATAGAGAACACCCGATACTGAAAGATACAGGAAATGGTTGTGTTTCTTAACTTTTGATAACCGATTTTTATATATTTCTTAGCGCTGAATTCGAAAATGATCTTCATTTCCAACCATCAAGTCAGGATTTTTTGCAAATTGTAAATTTCAAAGTAAAATTAGCCAACCTCTCATACTATAAAATAGATGTGATGGTTGTGTTTTTTAAATTTTGATAATTGATTTTTATGTACTTTTTAACACTAAATCTGAAAATAACTTTCCTTTTTAACCATCACGTCAGGATTTTTCACAAATCATAAATTTTAATGTTAACAAGTAAAAAAAATTGCAATGGTAAAAAATAAAGGCCATTTTCGGATTCAGACCTACAAAATGCGTACAAATCAATTATCAAAAGCTAAGTAATATGATACAACTCAAATTTTGCAGGCTTGTGTAATTTTTTATGCATTTTCACTAATTACAAGGATTATTAACTTTAAGACTTTCAAGTTTTCAGAGAATTTTGCAAGAGATAAATCTCGCTCCCTCTTGTTATATAAAATATGCTACCGCAGACATAGTGAACAAGTATTCTAATTATTTAAGGGTAAGGCACCAAAATATATGAAAAAAAAAAAAAAAAGATATACAACCAAGAAACTTTACTCAATTATGAGTTGACAATATTTTTTATTGAAAACTTAACATGTCAAATTATTACAATAATATACAGAATAAAAATAAGTCATTAAATCAAAATTTATAAGCGGACTTTGAGTTAAACACATAAGTCTGATGTATGTACAACAATAAAACAAGGTCATAAAATAATGGAAATTTCTCAATGCATTTTTTAACCTCAAACAAAAGTCATGCTTTTGGTACACAGCTAACATTCAATTAGTTTATTATATATATAGTATTGCTATTTCTGAGTAAAGCTGGATAGGAAAATATGTAACTAAATTACAACAGCTTCTAACATTATCTTCACAGGCTGAATTTTGCATGACACTTTTTTCAAAAACAGCAACTTTCTCTCATATTTTTGTATTTTCACAATCTTTCAGAATGTGGATACTAAGGTTAACTGAACTGCCACTATTAAATTGCACAAATCAATTTTAACTGAGCTACACAGTAATACAGAATGTTGACTCTGACATATTTCTTTATAAAGTACACATTCGTACTTCAATAATGGCATCTTTTTTTTTTTTTTTTTTACTAACAACTGATCCTCTTACTTTTTTCTACACTCTTCTCATATTTCTATAAGTAAATACTTACTGAAATTATGGTGTATTAAGTTTACAAGTTTTTAAATTTCCTTATTTTCTAACATAAATTTTATTGAACAAGTGAAATAAAATCTGTAGAACAAATAATTAATAAATAGTACCATTAGATATTTGGAAAAGAAAGTTAATTTTGAAAATATTTACACCATAGTATATAAAGTGGGGAAAAAATCTGAATTTTGCTGTACTTTTTCTCTGAATAATATGGCATTTTGTATCTATGGGTAAATTACTGAATACACTGCAACTGAATACAGTAAACTTTAAGGCAGAATCGAATTGGAGGGGAGCGGGACAAAAATTTTTCATCATACATAATACTCGGGCGTATGAACAAAAGGTGTATTTATACTATTATTGGACAAAAAAGTTCTATGGCGATGATAATCAATTTGAAGTTATGTATTTTTATGATACAAAATATAAGTGGGCTGTGACAATTAGAATGAGAGTTAAACATTTTAAAATGTTTTATCCCCATCATGGGAAGACTTTGAAACACCCCTGTAGCATTGTGTCACATTGACAATATATAAAAAATTTGAATATGAGTTATAAAAATTTAAAGCAGTCATATCTTTATTTTCAGCCTATTATAGGGAAACTTAATACAAAATACCACTATTTTATAGGATATGACAGTCACCCTTTATAACCATCTCTTATACTGTTTAATTATACTATGTTTGGCCATTTAAAAATTTTGGAAACTTTTATTTATATTATACTAAATTACGGAGGGATTCTTTAATAAAACAAACAGAGATTACCCCTAATAAGGTTTCACATAAAATTTGTCTGGGCTTGGACAATTAAAATCAGAGTTAAACCTCATTTTCTACCTTCTCAGCTCAAGTGTGCCTAAATAAGCATTTCATCTTCAGTCATGACGGATTAATACTTATTCATTCTCAAGGCAAAAGTGTGTGCAGTATGCCTACAGAAGTTTTCACTGCAGCAAAGGAATAAAAAAATATTTTCATTTTAAAAATACACAGAAAAACATTTATCCTTTTTTTTTTTATCTTATGCACAAGTTTCGTTCAGTGGGACCCTAACTCTTTTCTTGCATACTGTCCACCTAAGAACTAAACATGTGGCTATAGGATCCATGAAGGATCTAGGCCTATAGTGCACAAGCCTGTTTAATTCATCCTGCCCTCAAGGTGCTATACAGCATATGTCCAGTCAGGTGGTCAGTCTAATGAGAGGCCCTTGGTGTTTAGCTCCAACAAGCTTGGTACTCACTTTATCGACCCCAAAGAGATGAAAGGTTGAGTTAACCTAGCCCAGATGGAAGTTGAACTCATGACCTGTAGCATGGCAGACAGGCATGCTGACTACTGGAATGGAGTTAGGAATAAAGAGGGGGGGACATATATGTACAGGTTACCAGTTGCAAGTGAAATAACTGAGAAAGTTGTCACAAGATGACAGCTGATTTTGTACATTTGGATAAATAGTTTCTGATTACCATGGAAACAAACTTCCGCCAGTAAAATTTTAATAGAAAATTTCACGTTATTTTAGCGACTTATTCATGCAAAATTTCTCACAAATATGATAAAAATTTCTATTTGTTTTTACTGGTGGGAGTTAACCTGTGTATTAGTTTGGCAGAAACGAAAGGACTGACTACAGCAAAAAATAAACTTTCACCAGTAAAATGAACTGGTTTTGGCCATAATTATGACTGAAATCTCTGCATCAATAAGGCGTTTAAATAAGGAGAAAATTTCTATTTAAATTTGTCATGGAAGCCTGCCCTGCCTGTAATGAGCCACTGCGAAACCAGTTACAGTTGAAACTTCATTATTTTGAGAATTTGTCATTTTCTCTTTATTCATGGTTCCATGGCTACCGAGTCTCATACTGTCCACCACAGTGGACAAAAAGGCTATTTTCTTCCTATCCAACCTATCTCATTAACAGTTCATATTCAAAGCTTATGTTGCTCTGTGACACCTACATTTTGAGTAAAAAATATTTGAGATAACACCACAACAATGGGTAGCTTACTTGTTGAGTTATCAACGATATAGATGTCCATTAGAATACCGGTAAGCTGTTCTATATGAATTAAACCGTTTCTAAAACTACAATAATGTTATTTAAATAGGTTTTTTTTTTGTTGTTTTTTTGTTTAATAATTGTTGTTTTTAGACTTCTTGGCCTAATGCATAATTGAAAAAAAAAAAAAGATTACAAATACTTTGTTTTGATTGGATTATAGTGGACAAGCTGTAATTATATATATATTAATCTTTTTGTACAGTAATACCATCGAAAGATAATGAAAATGACCATTAATATGAAAACACAAACACCCCATTAACCAGATGTTTGGTAAAAAGTATAGTCCCATGTACTATCTTATATTGATTACAATGGAAGAAAAAAGAGAAATATGGATACAGATAAAAATAAATAAATGATATGCTTATATATTGAATTACTTTTACAAGGGTACAAAATTCACATATATACCGGGTGTCCTAAAAAGGACTGACTGATTTTAAAATTCAATAACTTGCAAACGGTGACAGATATTTATAAAATTCTTGCAGGAGGGTTATGCATGAGGTCAAAAGTTTTTTTACAGTGATTTTCGATTTTATTTTGAATTACAAACAATAGATGGCGCTGCGATCAATAGACGCTAAATTCAGGCTCGATTTTTGGTCCTTCGGGACCCACTTAATACATTTCCATCTTTTTTTTCTGCATGAAAGAAGAGATCGACCAAAAAATTGAACCTGTTTTTAGCGCCTATTGCTTACAGCGCCATCTATTGTTTGTAATTCTAACTAAAATCAAAAATCACTGTAAAAAAACTTTTGACCTTATGCATAACACTCTTGGAAGAATTTTTTAAATAAATGTCACCGTTTGCACGTTATTGAATTTTAAAATCAGTCAGTCCTTTTTAGGACATCCGGTATACATATATATATATACTTATATATACTCAATAACATATTTTTCATTCTGTGTGACCCTTTTAGTTAGATAATAGCAAACTTAATGTTGGGGATTTTCCAGTTTTAAAGTATGCTACAAACGGTTAAAAACCTTTCTGTTTCCCCATTACGCAGATTCCAGCTCATGCAGCATGAATTAATTTTTCTCTATATGTAATTACGAGGACTTGAAAATCATTCTGTGCTAGACACTTACTTCCATCTTACATACAGTCTGCTTCAGACGGAATTTACTGTACAGAGTCATCAATCTATACTATTATGTAGCTCAGTAATTTTAACAAATGAAGTAAAAGAAAAGATTTTTTTTTTTTTTTTTTGCATTTTATAGTAGATTCTCACTAATGATGCATATGTACAACTCAGGCACTAAATGGGGTGCTAGATTACCTAAAGGTCGATGAAAAAGGCATTTACAGGGTTCCAAGTTGTCTGTTTTTTTAATACTGATATTTTTAAAAATATTTAAAAAACAGACCCCAGTGGAAAAAATTATTTTTGTAGTGGGTTTCTTGAAAACTTGTAAAAGAAATCTAAATGATAATTTTTTGAAAAAAAGTGGTATTTAAAAAAGAGACTAAATGGGGGTCCTGCATTTAAGGTACTTTCAGTGGCTTTTTTTAAATTTTATATTATTAATACTACATTTCTGAAAGCATCATAAGAATAAGACTTATAAAAATATTGTTATCCTTTACAAATGAGGAAAATTTTCAAGAGAATGTTTGAATACAGTAGAGACTCGATTATCCGAGTTAATTTAGACAAAGCTCATCTCGGATAAGCAAAAAACTCGGATAAACCAGATTTACACAAATCGTCACCAACTAAGGAGATGAAATATAAGTTTTCACTTCATTCATTCATTTTTATGGTACTAGTAACATTTCTTTGATGTACATTTCCGTTACTTTTAAGAAAAATGGGGAATGAAATTGTTTATTTGAAAAAGCCCTTGATAGTTTTTTGTTTGTTAAATGTCAATTTTGCTACAATTTCTTTTTTTTTTTTTTTTTTTTTTGGCTGCTATATTAAGTTACTGCTTAGTTAACAATTCTCAGATTTTTTTCTTACCACTAAAACTTACCAGTAAATTTTGCCTAATTCGATCACCGAAATCTAACAATTGTCAACGATTAAATATGGCAAAATTTTTTTTTACATTTTAGAGGTAACAAAACTGTACAAATTGGCAGCTACATGGTTCTATTAGAGTCGTGAAAATTGCAGGTGTAGCCTCTTTTTTCTGCTCAAAGTATTAAACAGTTTTTTTCAATTAAACTTATACCTTTGGAATGGATCATTTTCTTCTAATGGATTGATGGATTCCATTATTATGAAACAGCCATTATAAATGAAGTGTTGGGTGAAGATGAAAGAGCAGGCATAGAAAGTTAGAACTCTGATTTTCTGGTCAGAATGGGAAGAAAAATAACCATAATTTTTTTTTCAAAAAAAAATTCTGACCACAAAATTAGAGTTCTAACTTTTTATGGCTGCTCTTTCATCTTCACCTAACACTTCATTTACAATGGAATCCATCAGTCCATTAGAAGAAAATAACTCAGTTAAAGCGGAAACTCGGTTAAGTGGGACTCGGATAATCAGGACTCTACTGTATTTACAATCCATAACCTGAATAACAATTAACATCTTTCTAGAAAAATAATATAATAATTTAGATAATTGTTATAATAAGATTTCTATGAAATAGCTAATACTTAGAACATTATAATGAATTACACATTGAACAAGTTTAATAATAATAATATATACAAAAAAAAATATCCAATAAAATCATAAATGGATAAATAAATTCATTCTCAGAAATTATTTCTATTAGTAATAGTAATGTCAAATTTCATCCTGATAAATATAATTAGAACTAAAAAAAAAAAACACGGTGTCTCTACAGTAGGGTGGTCACAAGCAACATGGGGAAAAATTTTTTTAACGTTTTCTTCGGGAGGACCCTCCTAAAAGTTGCCAATTAGTTAGAAAATGAGATTGGCAAAGTTTCAGCTCAAATAAATAACATTAACCCGTGCCTCATCGAGGTTGAATTCTTGAAAATTTGCAATTTTTAGCAAAAAATTGTCGTTTTTCTTTCTTTACGTGAAAAATATTTATCTTAGAAACCTGATTCTTGTTTTATTTCATAGAAACTGTTGTTGCCTTGAACTTTTACTCTCATGAAAACTTATATTTAATGAACATTTAGTATTTTTCAGGACAGCCAGTGAACCATACCCTCAAACTCTGCATTTTTCAAACATAGGTAAAAAATGACAAATTAAAAATTTTATTACTTTTGATAAATTTTTTTGTATTATTTTTATTAATAGGCAAAAATAAGTGAGCAATTTTTGTAACTTTAAAAATATTTCAAGAATTATAATTGATTATTAGTTATCTAGTTCTGTGTCTAGCAAGAAAGAGCTTCTCGATTTGTATTGCAGTTGAACCTCTGAATTTCTCTTTTTATTACAAGGCTGTTTTTGTTATCTGTTATGGTTATCTATTTTTAGAATTGACGAAACATTCCGTAAAATCCCTTCCCCCTCTTGATATGATGGCAGAAATGTAAGATTTTTTAAATTGGCCACATGTCTCATCAGACTAATACATCCACTAGCTAACCACAGACATCGACTCTGCAAATAACTGTTTCATAAACAAAAAACTGAGCTCATCAAAAACAGATTTTAAAATTCCCGTTTAGAGAGAACTGTTGTTCACTGGGGTGGAAAACCGCTTCACCATTTTTTTGAATAAAGAAAATGTAGAGTGGATAAAAGTTTTAATTAGTTGTGGGGATGAAGAACAGTTAGTACGAGTTCCTCAACTTGAAAATAGTATCGGAATAATTCAGGCGAAAGCTGTATTTTCAGCAGTTGAAGAGTGGGAGGAAGTTGGTAAAATCCAGGCAATATTTTTTGATACAGCTGCAGTAAACACAGGTCGCCTCATAGGAACCTGCATTTTTCTATAGCAATTGTTAAAGGAAAAGTCTTCTGTATTTACCATGCCGCCATCATAATTTAAAAATTTTCCCAAAAGCTGTTCTTGATTGTAAAATGGGCATAATCACTGCCCCTCAGCCAGATATTTAAAAAAAAACAATTCTGATTGGATGGTCTAAATTAAACCAGAGTAAGTATACAAATGCTATTGAAGATGAAATACTAGGTATAAATAGTTAATTCAGAAGAAATTTCAAATTTTCTTACAGGAACTTTTAAAAATTAACAGCTCAGGGATGATTATAAAGAGTTTATCAAACTTTGTTTAATTTTTATAGAACTCCATCCGACAAAAGACTTTTTTTCAGAGCACCTGGTGCTTTTAATCATGTCAGATGGATGGAGGCACAGGCCATTCATTCTCTCAAAATATATTGTTTCAGGGATCATCTTTCAATAACAAATTTAGAAAAAGAAGGTATCAGAGATCTTTTCTTATTTTTAATCAACATTTATGTAAAAGCGTGCTTCAATACTTCCACTGCCACTTTAGCCCCCAATTCAAGACCTGCAAATAATAAAATCACTTGTTCACTACAGAAAATTTGATAAATAGGTTACAGGCAAAGAACTTGCTAAAATGACAAACCGCCTTTGGTATCTTAACTCGGATCAAGTTGCATTTTCATTTTTAGATAATACTTTGGTAAAAAAGTCAACATAAGCCACCTTATCTTAACCATTACCACTTAAATCCTTTCCGGCGCAGTGTCCCACGCCAGGACCACCTAATTTTAATTCCAAACTTACAAATGGCACGAAGAATATTTTAATAAAATTTTGCTTTTACAATGAAAGGTGTGTTTTTAATTTCTAAAAGAGTCGTTTGTAAATTCATCATTAATTCATCATAACAATCATTTCATCTTTTTACGAACAGAATTTTTCTGTGCCGGAAAGGGTTAACGTGACAGTTGTAAGGTAAAATAATTTATTTTCTTTATTATGCCTCCTTTCTTGTAACACAACTTTAATAATAAAATGTAATTGAGCATTATTTGCTCTCATTTCTATACTTCCTTTGCCCTCCCTTTTTTTTTTAAATTCTTTCAGTTTAAAATTCGATTTTTTTCCTTTTCTTTGGAATTTTTTTTAATCAAACACTTTATTTGTCTTCACAAAACGAAAAAAAGAAAAACAAAAGGTGGAAAGCAGATGAAATGGAATGTTACAAATTTTTTTTCGCTTTTTCATAAAAAGTCAATTTTTAGGATTCAGGTGAAGTCTGGTCCTGAAAAATGCACATATTTTTAAATCTATACATTTTTAGAAAAAAATGGTGTGTGGTTCTTCAAAGCAAAACTTTTTTTTAGAAAATGAGACCTGCGTTATGTTTCTAGGTTCAATTGTATTCATTTCATGAAGGAAAAACAGCATTTTTTTGCGAAAAATCACGTTTTTTTTTTCAAACTTAAACCTCAATGAGGCACGGTTTAATATTATCCAAATGAGCTGAAACTTAGCCAATCTCATTTTCTAGTCAATTGGCAACTTTTTGGGGGGTCCTCCCGAAAAAAATCGAAAATTGATTTCTTGTGACCACCCTACTCTACAGTCTGTTTATCAATTAACAAAGTTTCTATGCCATATGCTGACTAGACTATATCACTCTCAACAGAGTTACTTATTTTATGGTTGCTCAATGGTAAAATTCTGAGCATATAAGCATGGTATTTTGCTTACAAAATTTCAAGTAACTGAGCAGATAGGATAAAAATAACAAGAAAACCTAAAATCATTATAGAATTCTTAGTATTATTACAACATGTTAACCAGGCAGAAATAATAAATCACCTAATATTCTTCTTATTGATATCATTTGTATTGCTTTCATTTCATTAAAAAAAATCATTTCATTTGAAATATATAGCATTTTTAAAAATTACATATACAGTAGACTCCCTCAAATCTGCAAACGCCAAAAATCTGTACATCATCACACATGTAAACAATGAAAGTTTCAATTGAGATGTAGGTACAAAATTACAGAATTTTTTAGTTTTATATCATTCCATATGTACTATGTATTTCTCGGTAATATGACTGGACTCGTAGTTTTCATGAAAGAAGTACAAATTTTTTTCTGAAAAAAAAAAAAAAAAATCAAGATATTGCTGATATCACTTTATCATTATATTTTATACCTTTACTAAATTATTTTAATATTTTACTATGTTGCAAGCATTCATTATAATTTCGATTGCATTATTAATTACATTCAAATTATTGTTTAAAAAATGTAAACAAAGCAATGACTAGAAATCCGCAAAATTCTAAAATCAGCGCAACCTCTGGTCCCAAGCTGTGCAGATTTGAGGGAGTCTACTGTATTAAATACTATATTTAAAATACATGTTATTCATTTATTCCATTTAAAAAACAGAATAACAACAATAAAATTAATCATAATACTATAAATCAGAACAATTTTTACAACATAAATGCATTGTTTTTCATTTACACATGCAAAAAATAAAAGCTGCTATTGATGAGGAAAAAGAAAAAAAAATACTATTGGCAAGATTTGCACAAAACTAATATAAAAGTACTGAATTCTCTTTTATTGAGTCTATAGTTGTAATTAACTAATACAGTAGATTCCCTTAAATCCGCGACCCTAAAATCCGCGAACGCCTAAAATCCACGTATTTTTTTTTTTGATATAAACAATAAAATTTACAGTTAAGTTGCAGGAACAAAATTCAAGATGGCGCCGAAATCAGCGACTATCGCAATGTTTTTTTTTACTAAATTTTTTGTTAATAATTTTTCTTTTGGCTGTTACAGCTGATTTATAACTAAATAAATTTACATTACTAATAAAATAATAATCTGTGGTCCACGTAGTGCTAAGAACGAATAATGACGTATCGATCTTACGATCGCTTCACCACTAGATGGCAGCATAGGACTTTTGGAATCGAATTGAATCGATTTCATCCGTAATAATTTAATATTTCTCTAAATTTTTATTTTACATAATTATTTTA
Organism: Maratus speciosus; assembly: GCA_963932465.1. Lineage (NCBI taxonomy): Eukaryota > Metazoa > Arthropoda > Arachnida > Araneae > Salticidae > Maratus > Maratus speciosus. The sequence goes on along the minus strand of OZ010797.1, from coordinate 99,662,798 downwards.
ATAATTACTTTTAAACTAATAAATTATTTTAATATTTTACTTATTTTAATGTTTCACTTTATTGTAAGCATTCATTATAATTTCCCTTGCTTACTACCAATCAAATTAATGTTTCAAAAATATAAACAAATCAATGACCAGAAATCCACAAAATTCTAAAATCCGCACAACCTTTGGTCCCAAGCTGTGTGGATTTGAGGGAGTCTACTGTACTCTATATTAAAGATGTAACAAAATATTTGGTTGCTGAATACTTTGGATATTTAGCCAAACAAATTCAGGATGATATAATCCATTTTTTTTTCAATCCTTTTCTCAAATCCAAACTTGCTACTATCTGACACATTCATAAAGTAATTTTCATGCTTTCAAAATTTACAGGTATTTTTATTCAAACATTTAAAAGTCAAAAAGCATTTCTCTATTTCTTTTTAAAGCAAAGAATATTTTAAGAAGAAATACCAAATTTAGCGATTGAAGCTGATTTCAGAGATACAACAATTGGGGAACAATCAATTATATATTTAATACATATATAGAAAAATGCTATTCATTTCTATTACTTAAATATTAATCGTAGTAGATTTCATGCAGATATAGAAATGGTTTTGTTAATGTGTCGGAAATATTCACATTATTCAGCCATATTATTATTTTTTTTTTTTTTAAGAACAGCCTTAAATATATTTAAAATACAAAATATAGCTGAATTACTTTTGAGTATAATATTAAACAAATCTTGGAGCACTAAGCAATTTTAAACTGTAAAAAGTTTAAGTTTTTTGATAAGTTGTTTATGTTTTGAATAAATGCAAGTATTGCATTCTGCATTTAAATAAGCATTATAAAATGCAAATGATATACCATATTTTATGTTTTAAATCATGAGTGAATTTTAATGCATGAATTTCATATAATAAAAGGACTATTTCAGAAAGTACATCAGACACTCAATAACTTTGAATGTAAGAAAGGATAAAATTATCACTGGATCACAGAACTGAAGAATATTCTTTATATTTTAATGAAAATAACTTACGATCTTGTACAGAAAATCGTTTTCATATGCATAAAACTAAAAAAAATTAAATAATTTCTTTGCTTTAAATAATATATATATATATATATTTAAACAGTAGTAATGAATGATAAGTTCCCACTTTAGCCGAAAATGATATGAATTACATGTACATACAGATGAAGTTATGCTATTAGTAATTTAGATTTAGTAAGCAAGTTTCATGAATTTAAATACCTCTTTTTGGCTGCCATTTTGGAATACACAGAAATATTCTGAAATAGGGAACCGTTATATTTTACAATTAACATTATACATTAAATACTAAATTTTTCTTCAATGAATTATATTGTTACATTCCAATTTTGATTTTGAAAAAAAAAAACATCTTAAAATCTGCAAAATTCTAATATCTGTGGCCTAAAAAATTTACTACATTACATACTGAAGGAAAACAAAAAGACAAAGGAAGATAATGCAGATACAGTACAGTAGAAGATCTTTATAACGCAATTCTCCATATAACGCACAACTTCTCAGATGTAAACAATGATTTTTGCAGTTAAAAAGCACCTGCACTTTCACGTTGTAAAATATTGCTACTCTCTAGAGGACTAAATTTGATACATTAGTTCAACTTTATCTTCTTATTTAAGACTTTTTTACTGAAAAAATGCTATTATTACAATAAACATTTTTGAAAATGTCTAATATAAGGGATGGTTGTGTCAGTTATATTTGAATCATGTTTATAAAGTAAATTTAACAATGTCTGACCTATAGTATGCAAAAATTTATAATTTGGATAACTCTTGGTAACAAGGAATGCAGTATAAAGGTATTCTAATGTATTTTGATGTGTTTCAGTCATATTTGGCCATGTTTACAAGGTGAATTTAATGATGTGATCCATATAACGCAAAATTCTATATAATGCACAACCTTGCATTTTTAGGTTTGCGTTATAAAGATCTTCTACTGTATTAAGTGATGCCAATAAATGACTGCCAAATTCCATGTTAATAGTTATATTATGTACCATAAAAGAGTCCAAAAAAAAAAAAGTTCATGTATGTAAAACAAAACCAATTAGCGATGTAATATTTTTCTGTTATTTATAATGCATGCCTTTTTTAAGATTTTAAATCTAATAAAATATTACAATAAGGCATGGAAAGTACATTTATTACTGAAGAAAATTTAAAGAATAGTTTACACAATGCAGTGTGCAATAACAAGAGACATGCAGAATATGTCTTACTTTAATTCTACACATAGAATAATTTTATTTCAATGATACTAAATTACCTAAAAGTTCAGTGTACTAAATGGCATTGCTATTTGAAAGATGAGTTTATATAAAATATGTTAGCGATTTTTCAATCACACTTTATATACATATATTATCTTAAACATCGCTCATAATCTGTTCCTTAAGAGTTTGAAGTACTATGTTTTTATGCATAAGACTTACATGCCTTTTTAAATTTTGAGGTTGAGCACATCTGTAAGTGCAGTGATCACACGTATAATCTCTTCTCCCTTCATGAACTGCTATAATATGTTTCCTGACACTTGCTTTTTGTGCTGAACGAAAACCACATATTTTACAAGCGAAAGGCTTTTTATGAAAATGGATGCAATCTATATGTCTCGTCAGTTGTGCCTTTTGAGCAGTCTTGAATGGACAATAAGTACAAAAAAATCTTTTTATATGTTCATGGACCTCTGATATGTGACGCTTAAGGTGCTGTCTGAGTGTAGTTGCATAAGTGCATTGCTCACACTTAAATCGTTTCAGTTTCTCATGCTTAGAAAGTACATGCCTCTTAAAACTCGTAGTATACCTTGTCTTGAAAGAACACTTTAAACAACGTAAAAATCTCTCCCCACCTGAAAAACAATAGAGATTTTACTTCCAAGTATTTCATATTGCAACTTTTCAACAAAATAACAAGGTATTGTTAATCCTTTCAAAGGCAAAGCACTTCCATTGCTAAAATGTTGAAATGAATGAATGACACCGGAATTTATGTACAAACTTATTTGGAAATAAGAAAAAGCTGTTTTTGCACATATATAATAAACAGAAAAAAATTATATCAAAATTATGGTGCCATTGCGAGATTTGAGAATTAAAATAAAGTGGTTTTATAAGCATGCCACCACCCTTGAAAGGGTTAAACCTTTATATCACATTGTTGCCATTATGCATCATAAACAGGGACTGCACTAAGAAATTAAGACTATTAGCCAACACATTAGCCAAATTTGAAAATCATTAGCCAAAAATGTATATATGCATATATTTTATTATATATACATATAGATATATATCATGTGTATAATATTAATTATTATAAGGTTATAAGATTATTACTAATTATTATTTAGGTACTAATTATTATAAGATTATTATTAGGTTACTTTTCAGTAACCTTATAATAATTATTCGTAAAAGAAGTTTTCTAAAAAATTTAATTATCAAATTATTTTATAAAAAATTTCTCCTAATATAGTTTTTTTTATCATACTAAGAATAATAAAAAAAATTATTCATATTTTTATTCCTCATACATTTCTCTAAGACCTTCAAGTAGTTTCATGCCAGCGGTGATTCTGGGTATAAATTTTTTTTCTGAAATTCACAGCAAATTTTCTGAAAGCTTACAGCAGAGCACCAAAAATGGGGGGGGGGAGAAGAAATATAGACTGGAAACACGGCTGTACGTGTTACGTTCCAAAACATGATTACAACAACAAAAGAGTCCCAAAACAATAATTCGCCAGTTTTTTTGCCATAATTTTTTTCTCACTAATTTCACGATGTATTCGCGTTTGGCAAGTTGGCGAATGGCTAGTGCGGTCCCTGATAAACAATCCATTCAAAATTTGGCTTTTGCAAATAATTACTTTAAAATTATATACAGTATGGAACCATTTATCCGGAAACTAGTTAACCGGAAAACCAGTTATCCGGAATGATATTTCTGATAGACTGATTTCAGAATCTTTGCAGAAGAAGGTGTCATACATTGCCAGTTTGACATAGGCTTTGCTTGAAACAATTGTATAATTTGATGACAACATCTAGTATTTTTCGTCATCACATTTAGTTGTATTTTAGATGTTTTAATTTTTATGCAGAGGAAACAGAAGAATTTTTGTTCCTAAGGGATTCCCATAAATTACCTTCTTTTAAACTCTGGCTAATTTTTTATCTTTCTTGCATTGATTTTTAATCCAACTAATCTAATAATTTAAAATGAGAAATAATGCCACAACCACGCATATTCCATAAAATTTATCAAATGGATGCTGCTTTAATGCACAACCAGTTAACCGGAAAAACCAGTTATCCGGAATACATCTGACCCCAAGCATTCCGGATAAATGGTTCTGTACTGTATTCTTATTTCCATTCTTCTTTTATAACCCATTATCTCGCATTTAAAATCTGACTAACTCACAATATTTTGGAATCTGTGTAAAATTAATTGCAAATCTTATACACTTTTTTATCCACATTAGTAAAAATTTTGATCCAAATCAATAATCAAGATACGTCTATATACATAAGGGGTTTTGCCTTGACTGACTCATTAACGTACATACTAAACTATAGAAGCTAGGAACTTGAACACCTGGCTATACATTCGTAACATATAGTAGGGATCACTAAGAAAGGATTTTTCGAAATTCAAGTCTGGGTTGAAGATGATCAAAAATTTTATGTCATTTTGCCATATCCATATGTGCTACAACATCAATTTTGAAAACTGCACAATTTTTACGCATTTTCAAGACGTGATTAAAAACATTAAATAAAACATAAAATTAAAATTATATGCAATGAAAAATGTAATATGGTTTCTTATGAGTAAGTTCTTTGGATGTTTAATCATATCAAGATTTTTTTTTAAAAATCACCCCTAGTTTCATACGAAATTTTAGCATCTGAATTGCACAAGATGTGAGCAAATTGTTCTCTTTTACAAGATTACACTACATAGATGAAAATTCTTTCACGTGTGATCCTATAAAAACATGATTATACTGTTTCAGATTCACTTTTTCTATTTTATAATAATAATGGAGAATACCAACTGAAAAAAGAAATTTTGCAAAACAAAGTAAATTTCTCTGCAATGGAATATTTTTAATTATTCTCTTTTCTGTATGAGAAATAAAGAAAAAAAAAGCTTGCACCAGTAGGGTTTGAAATGTCATAAAATGTGGCTCCAGCTCGATTGACATGCCAAGTTTGATATTTTTGTTGTATTCTGAAGATTTTGACATGTAGATTCCAAATACCTAAGGGGTCATTTTTTAATACACATTTTTGGCGGTGATTTTTAAGATGGCATCCAAGATGGCTGCCATTTACTGACTTCTTTAATATTTGAGTCATGTTGTTGACCAGTATGTCTAATTATATGTTATCAGGTTCAAGAAATACAAATATATAATAAAATTAGGAGTAAATTGAGTTTTTCAAGTGTTCTGAGCGATAGGATGCTAATAAAGCACAAAAATACAAGGTACAAAATAAAAAGTTCGGTGAACGGAAACATAAAACAAAACATGGAAACAAAATACCTATAATCACTCTCAAAGTAACATCCGTTGGGTACAATACACTTACAACTAGGGCTGGGCGATGTCTAGAATTAAATATGATAAATTGGCATCTTTATATCATGATATTTTGATATATCGATTTAGGAAAGTGACCTCCTGGGGGGGGGGGGGGGGAATGGTGGGCGGAGCACAGGAAGTGCATAAAATGATTAAGCGGTCACAGGCCTTTCCAATGATATGCCACATGACGGGTGTCGGCAAAATATAAGAAAGTGTACTCCAGGGGGGCAAAGTGGTGAGCGGAGCATCGGAAGTGCATAAAATGATTAGGCGGTCACAGGCTTTTCAACGATACGTCACATGAGGGGTGACAGCAAAATTCAGAAAAAGGCCCTCCCACGGAGGGAGGGGTAGTAGAGAGAGGGACTTCGAAGGTGCATAACATGAATAAGCGGTGACAGGCCGTTTCAACGATATGTCACATGATGGGTGTCAGCAAAATTTAGGAAAGTGTCCCCCCCTGATGTGGAAGTGGGCGGAGGATCACCGGAGGTACATAACATCAATAAGTGGTCACAGGCCTTTCCAACGATATGCCACATGAGGGGTCTCAACCAAAGTTAGATAGGTGGCCCGGGACCCCTGGCTATATAACTATTATTATTTCATTTGTCTAATTAAATCCACTGTTGCAAATAAAATGTTATATTTCATTTCTTTATCGTTCTGATTCCTACATTGATCAATAACGAAAACAAAGAGCAAATATTCTTCAACACCTCTGAAATCCAAGTACCATAATGAAATGAAAGCCACGGTGTCTGTAGCATACAAGGTATACGCTGAGAGATTCAGCTTACACTGTCTATACCGTAAAATATATATATATATCATCTGCTGTCAGCGATCACATCAAAAACTGCAGGTATGATATTTATAATCCACCGAAACGATCATTAGTATCATGAACACCGAACCCGAGGAGTCTGTATTTAATATCACGTTTAGGCTGGGAGGAGTCACACCATTAATATCAAAAATACCGAAACCGAGGAATCAATATTTTTAATACCACTGATTCAAGTATGGGTGATCGATTATATTGCTCAATTTCTGCAATAAATGAACTTTTGTCAGGTGGAATATGAAGATGTCCACCAGAAGAAAATAGTGATCTTGGTATTACAGAAAACTCGTACTTTCCAATTGCGATCTTTTAGGTTTGTAGACATTTTAGGTCTTGATTCCATAACAACAAGAAAACGTGAAAGAAGTTGCCTATCTTCTCGAGTTTTAACCAATTTATCAGCAATCTTAAATACAGTCTTCTTGTTACAAGTACTGAATGACTTTAATTTCATTTTTTTCATTGGATGTCAAACCGACAATTTAGCGTGTTCACTCTGTAGTGTAACTCTTACAAATTCTTCGAATTCCAATTGGCCTTTTTGGTCACAATTCAGAATATCATCCTTCACAGATTCTGGAACTTTCATAGAGGATGCAATACAGTAGACTCCCTCAAATCCACACAGCTTGGGACCAGAGGTTGTGCAGATTTTAGAATTTTGCGGATTTCTGGTCATTGATTTGTTTACATTTTTGAAACATTAATTTGATTGGTAATTAAGCAAGGGAAATTATAATGAATGCTTACAATAAAGTGAAACATTAAAATAAGTAAAATATTAAAATAATTTATTAGTTTAAACGTAAGTAATTATTAAAATAATTATGTAAAATAAAAATTTAGAAAAATATTAAATTATTACCGATGAAATCAATTCAATTCGATTCCAAAAGTCCTATGCTGCCATCTAGTGGTAAAGCGATCGTAAGATCCATACGACATTATGCTATTATCAGTATATATAGCTTATTGCGCTCTCTAACTTTTTTCATTGTTATTTAGTCTCTTGAATGCTTTTCTTATACTGCTTTGTATGTTCAGATATAAATTTGTCTATAATTTAAAAATTCCGCGAACAATAATTTTAAAATAGCGTTCCGATTCGTGGATTTTTCCATTTCGAATCCTGGAATTTTTGATGTAGATATCCTAATTTATATCAAAAGTAATGTAAATTTATTTAGTAATAAATCAACAGTAATAACCAAAAGAGAATGATTAACAAAAAATTTAGTAAAAAAAAACATTGCGGTAGTCGCTGATTTCGGCGCCATCTTGAATTTTGTTCCTGCAACTTAACTGTAGATTTCATTGTTTACATCTGTAAAAATACGCGGATTTAAGGGGGGTCTACTGTATTCATTAGTGTGGTAGTATCTTGGATAATACCATAACATATAACACATATAGTTTTCACATATATTTCACACATATAACACATATAGTTTTCACATATATTTCACACATATAAAACATAGTTTTCACATCTGCAGCAAAAGAGAAAACAAACAATATTAATGATTTTGTAGTAAATTTATAAATAAATAATAAATAACACAATTTATGCCTATTTTGATTGTAGATTTGTATTGTTTGACCCCAAAAACATATAATTTGATATACTGGTCAGTAATATCCCACAAATATTAAAAAAGTCAGTAAATGGCAGACATCTTGGATGCCATCTTGAAAATCACCTCAAAAATGTGTAAGAAAAAAATGGCACCTAAGATATTTGGAATCTACTTGTCAAAAGTTACAAAAAAAAAAAAAATATGAAACTTGGCACAAAAATCAAGCTGGAAAACATTTTAGTCCCTACTAATTTGAATTTTTATTGTTCACATGATAGATAAAAAAATATTTTATGATTCATTACTAACTTTTCCTACAAGCTATGCCTGTGAACCTCCTTCCCAGACACCAGTAGCTCTAAAAACATGCTAATTTCCTCTGTTTTAAAAAGATTACATGGTTATAGAAGATTGAATAATATTGTCATGATGTATGGTGATTTTCTAAGATCAGATTGCCATTCTTTTCTCTTTGACTACATGATTCTTCGGTTACGAAGGCCATAATCATTGTTGCCACGGCAGTTGACAACTGTTTTCCTGATTAAGTAAAATCAATTACACATTTGAAAATAGGCTAGTATAACATGGATGAATAAAAAAATGCTGATGCCTCCTCGTCTTTTATTACATCTAGAAATTTCCTTTTAGATACTATTCTTTTTTTAAATATATCCTTTAAAATATCATTTACAGTTGCATGTTTTTTGCATGTAATAATTTAGTTATTTTAAAGTTTTCATTCTTTTTTAATATTCATGTGTAAATATATTTTTTGATTGAAAACCATTTGGAAGAATTATTCATTAGCTTCTTAAAATCTGGCAACAGTAGATAAAAATGGCTATTTCGAACTACGAATTAAATCCCTATTCAGGTAGTAAAATTTTGAATAAATTGAAAAAAATAAAAAGTTAAAAAAAATAGACAAATTTTAAAAAAAGGATTGGACGCTGCGTACCACAATCCAGTCATGTATATGCCTGCAAAAGAGCAGTAAATTGCTATGCATAGTTCTTGATCCTATAAAATGTATGTAACTGAATTATCTTGCCAGATTTTAACATTAAATAGCAAGTATCAGTGTAAATGACAATGCACTTTAAATAGAAATAAAATAGTATCTAATAAACCTACATAAATTCTAAGGCAATTGGCCAGTTTTGACAAAAATTAGAACTCAGAGGTGCAAGTCCTACTCACAATTGTCCTGTTTTTATTCATTGATAAAAAATAACTGCACACAGAAAGAAACACATAACTGAAGTCTACAAAAATCACTTTGTGCCCATAAAAATTTGCTCAACAGAAAAAACCTTAAAAGACATATGGAATATATCCAAAAATGTAACAAGTCTCTTTCAAAGTAGTTAAGCAAAAATTATGCTAAACTTCTATGCTTCATACTTCAGCATTTTTACAGTTACTAGTGCACATAATGGATATAAAGTTTTGTATTTACACAAGCAATAAACAACATCTTGTGTACAATCAAAATGGATAAATGAAAAAATTCTTGTCTCATCTTTTCTTTAATTATATACACAAAATAAAATAGAATCAGGGTGTGACTACAAACTTTAAGGGTTATGGGCACACATTTATTGATATTTTTTAATAACAATTCTCACCTCATTTAAAAGAGAAAGTATGCATTTAAGTAAAATTATGATTACTACTAAAAATAGTAGCACTGTGCCCTGTGTGCTCATATCTTAATCTGGCCCTGAATTCATTATATATATATATATATATATTATAAATGGGAAGAATTCCTTTAAATACAATTAATGTTATTTTAAAAATCTAAAAAAAAAAACTATCACTGGTTGCTAAGAAACAATAATTTGCTAAATCATACTAAAACTTTAAATAGTTGAAAAGAAATGATATCACAAAACATCCAAAATTATTTAATTTTTCTTTTTGGTCTAAGAGAAAAAACCTAGAAATCTCCTTCAGTTATCATTTAAGGCTGTACTCAAATACTAAGTGACTGCATTTGATATATTCCCAAAGTCAATTATTTTAATTTTAGACACATGAAATCGGCAAGTTCTCTTATTCAGAAACCATGAAATCAGGTAAAATCTATATATTTAGATAAAGACAAAAAATCTTTCAGAAAGTTGTCAAAATTGGTTTCAAAATGGATATTTTTATGAAATTTTTAATTTGCGATATGTGTATGCGATTTGCGATAGTAAATGATTCGTCCTATTTACTACTAATTTCAAAAGTTTAAGTATTAAAAAATATGCTGGTTAAATTGAAATGGATAACATTTAATTGATTTTGTGTATTTTGGATAAAATTTCTTTAGCCATTGGTTGAAAAGCTTTAGGTTTAGACAGGTGTCATGTGTGATCTTGGCTAAAAAACAGATGTAATTATTAATTTAATATAGATAATTTTTTTATTTGTATTGGCCTAATGGCATATTAATTTACATAAGGTTATAAGAAGAAGGCATTTATTGTATCTTACAAAGTTCAACTTGTATGGTAAATTTTTAAAGAATAACAGTTTTTTCTATTTCTTCCACTTGGAAGAAACCTATTTCTTCTGGCCGGTTTTTACCATGGTTTTTTTCGCGGTTTTTTCCACTTTGGAAGAAACTTGCCAACCCTGGTCAGTAGCAATTACTAATTATGTCCTTTAACATATGAGCAAGAACAAACAATTACAAAACAACCTAATCATTACTAGCAACACTATAAAAACACATGACAAAACATATATAATTACTCAACATATTTTCTGGGTATTGGCTTTATTTTGTAATAATGTGTGAAGGTCAATAATAAACAAGTATACATCAAAAATCAAAAAGCACAACCACCTATAAATGAACTGTTTTCCTCTACAAAATGGTTGGAAAACTTGCCATGTAAATGGAGTAACTTGGAACTAAATAAGATGCCATTACTTCTCAACAGTTAAAACATTAGCTTGGAATTTCTTTTTATTCTCTCACAAGGATAAACGGCTCGACGACTGGTAGTCCAAGAGTCAAGGTATTAGGTGGAATAAAGTTATCAAATTTATCGCTTTAAATATTTCATCTGGTGTAAAATGCATTTTTATACTCTTATCAATTATTTTCACATGTTGTTATCAATACTTCTTATTATAAACATTTCCTTTCTTGCACATCTTAAAAGTTACAGGCAGTTTACGTAAAAAAGTTCTACACCTAACATCATATTACAATACAGAATGGAAAAGCAGATTTTCATTGCTTAAATATATTTGAAGATAGGCTTCATAAAAGAACAACAAAATCACAGAAGAAATATTGAAATGCATATTGAAAAAATATATATTATTTTGCTTATGTAGTGACGTGTCTATTTGGAAGATCACCCTCTTTAAATTTATTCAGTAATTTTTTAACCACACACTATCTACATTTTATTCTAAAGATTATTTAACATCTAGGTGGACTTTTTTTTCATGCACAAGTCTAATATGCCTCTTTAAACTTCCATTTGTAGAACATCTATAAGTACAAAAATCACATGTATAATCTCTTCTCTGTTGATGAACTGCAATGAAATGTTTTCTGACATTTTCTTTTTGTGACATACGATACTCGCATCTTGAACATTTGAAAGGTTTTTTTCTTTCATGGACACTGTCCATGTGTCTTTTCAAGTTGAATTTTTGAGCACTCTTGTATGGGCATAAAGGACATTTAAATCTTAAGATGTTTCCATGAACTTCATCAATGTGACGCAAAAGGTGCTGTTTAAGTTTGTCATGCTTACAAAGTATGTGCCTCTTAAAATTAAGAGAATACATTGTCTTGAAAGAACACTTCACACATCTAAAAAATCTCACCCCACCTGTAAAACAGTAAATATTTTACTTAACTATTTATTTTAAGATTTTTAAGTAAAAAATAAATTACTGATATATATTTTATTCATTTATGTAACATACTTAGTAGGGTGGTCCTTATTCACATAGAATACATTATTTTTTAAAATAAAATTACAGAATTATCTACATTTGTTTCATAGGTTAAAAAAAAATGCATAGAAAATTTGGGTTCCTTTAGTCAAAAAGAACACATGCCTCATAAGGATTTCACCTATAAAAGTTACTACTTGGTTTAAAAAAAAAAATGCATTCAAAATAATGGAATGATCAAAGCACTGGTTTAGTATTTCGTATTTATTACAATTTCAAGATTTGCATTATATATGTATACTAGCAGACCCGCCCGGCGTTGCCCGGGGTTTGTAAATAATAACGTTAAACAAAACTTAGGTTTGTCTGATTTTATATCTTTGGAAATTCTTTTAAATGAACCTAATTTCGGAGGCTTCATTGCCTTCCGGAGTGTCTAATGCGTTCCCATGAAACTTCTTTCCGAACGAACCTGTAATCTAGATCCCCACTACATATGGCAACATTTACCGGAAGTGCCCGCACGTGCCGGAGACAATCGAAAACCAAGTTGAGTGAGCCAAACCTCGTAGGAATCAAGCCCACAGAAACCAAAGAAAAAAAAAAAAGAATGCTCCATTAATGTTAGAAAATGTGGGTAACTAAAGCCTAAGATAAAATTTCATAATACAGAAAGTAGCTGAATTGTAATCTAAGTTGAAGGAGTAAAATCCCAGTGAAATTGGGTCCTTAAACCCGAGGAAATAATGCACCACAAAGCGGTGGAAGATGCCTCCTCCTCACCTTGTAAATTTCATGAATCACTGTTAGCATTAACACAATATTTAATTAGCGAATGAAATCCCTTATCTAAAGTTACCTTTAAAGTAACGCGATTTTTAATTTACGGCTGTAGTGAGTAGACGTAAGTTAATGCTGAAAAGGGAGATTAATGTTCGAAAAAGGTGGTAGCTGAGGTATAAAGAAAGACCGGGCCCTGGGGGCCAGGGTCTTAACTGGAATGTAGTTAGGTATAAGAAAAATTTTTAGGTGTTTTAAAGTAGCATGGAAGATGCTAAAACTATGTTAAAGAAGATTGCAATAGAATAGAATAGTTTTTAAGGAAGCTGCAACAAAGGCCCCATGAAGACGATTAATATTCAAAATTGGTGGTAGCTGAAGTCTGCAAATATTTTTCTGTCGTTCATGTAGTAGCTGCAGAACGAAAGAAGTTGTTAGGAAAAAAAAAGTTTGTGATTCGGACCATTTTTTTAAGGGAGCTATAACAATGGGCCGAAAAGGGCCCAACTGTTAGTTGAGAGCAGGGCCCTAACGAAAACATGTTTAAATGTTTTAGTACTTAGCGTTTTAGATCTTCAATTAGTCAAAATTAATCATAGGGTATGAAATAATCATTAGAATTATATTTTAAAGAAATGCGAAAAAATGGGGTAAATGCTTAAAAAGGAGCCCTAGAGCTCCAATAAAAATATGAGGGTGTTGGTCTAGGGGGAAGAGTCCAAGACTCAATTTTAAAGTCATGCAATGAAAAGGTGAGAAAATTGGGGTGTAAAAAATGCATAGCCCACAAAAAGTTCAAGTGGCCCCCAATCAGGTCCTACAGGACCTTAAGGTGCCTCAGAATTTTAACTGGAATATAGAAACTGGAGAATAACTAAATGGAAAAATGGTTCCAAAAATGAAGATCGGATTAGGAGAGGCAATTTATTAATAATTTATGGTTCAAAAGCTTCAAGGGGCCTTGTGCTGGGCCCCAAGGGGGAAGGGACTCAAGTAGCATGTAGTTTGGTATAAATACACTTTTTAGTAGTATTTAATGTAATTTGAGTACGCTAGAACTATGGTAAAGAAAATTGCAAGGAATTCGGATAATTTTTAAAGAAGAGGCACCAAGGGCCCTAAGATGATGATTTACATTCAAAATTGATGGTAGTTGAAGCCTGATTTTTTTTTTTTTTTTTTTTTTTTTTTGTCGTTCATGTAATAGCTGGAGAAACGATGATGTTGTTAGAAAAAAAAGCTAGTGAATCGGACTATTTTTAAGGAGTTATAATAGGGGGCCCAAAAGGGGCCAACTGATAGTTGAGAAAAGGCCCTAACATGAAAACATGTTACAACGTTTTAGTACTTAGCGTTTTAGATCTTCGATTAGTTGAGATTAAACATAGGGTACGAATTAATCATTAAAATATAATTTAAAAGAAATGTGCAAAAAAATAGGGAAATGCTTAAAAAAGGGCCCTAAGGCCCCAATAAATGTATGTGAGTCTAAGGAGAAGAGTTCAAGACTCAACTGTAAAACTACGCATTGCGAAGGTGAGAAAATTAGGGTGTGAAAAACACATGGCACACAAAAAATTTAAGGGGCCCTGGACCGGGCCCTACAGGACCCTAGGCAGGCCCATGGTCTTAACTGGAATGTAGATACGGGAGTATAACTAAATGGAGAAAGTATACCAAAAATGAAGATCGGATAAAAAGGAAGTAATTTATTAACAATTTAGTGCACTAAAGCTTGAAAGGGCCCTGTACCGCGCCCCCTTGCAAGGGGGCCAGGGTCTTAACTGAAATGTAGAAATGGGGCAGAAACTGAAAGGAGAATTCACTCGAAAATCGAAGAAGATCGGATAGAAAAGAGGCATTTTATTAACATCTTAGTGCACTAAAACTTCAAGGGGCCCTGTACCAGGCCCCTTATAAGGGTGCCAGGGTCTTAAATGAAATGTTGAAATGGGACAGAAACTGAAAGAAGAATTCACCACAAAAACGAAGAAGATCGGACAGAAAAGAGGCATGTTATTAACACTTTAGTGCACTAAAACTTCAAGGGCCCTGTACTGGACCCCTTGCAAAGGTCCCGGGGTCTTAACTGATAAATAGAAATGGAGCAAAACTGAAAGGCGAATTCATACCAAAGACAAAGAAGATCGGATAGAAAAGATGCATGTTATTACAATTTAGTGCACTAAAACTTCAAGGGGCCCTGTACTGGGCCCCTTGGAAGGTTGCCATGGTCTTAACTAAAATGTAGAAATGGGGCAGAAACTGAAAGGAGAATTCACCCCAAAACTGAAGAAGATCGGATAGAAAAGAGGCATGTTATTAACAATTTAGAGCACTAAAAGTTCAAGGGGCCCTGTACTGGGCCCCTTGCATAGGTGCCAGGGTCTTAACTCAAATGTAGAAATGGGGCAGAAACTCAAAAGGAGAATTCACACCAAAAACAAAGAAGATCGGATAGAAAAGCGGCATGTTATTAACAATTTAGTGCATTGAAACTTCAAGGGGCCCCTTGCAAGGGGGCCAGGGTCTTAAGTGAAATGTAGAAAGGGGGAAAAAACTGAAAGGATAATTCATTCTAAAAACGAAGAAAATCGGAGTGAAAAGAGGCATGTTATTAACGTTTTAGTGCATAAAAACTGAAAAGGGCCCATGGGCTCCGGCCCTTAAAAAATTAAAAATCCGAACCTCAGGTGTATCAGGACCTGTCTTGGACTAATCACATCTGAAATTTCAGACTTCTATGTACGGTAGTTTTCGCTAGCCATCGCACACAGACAGACAGACACACACACAGAGCGATTTATTCTTTTATTAATATAGATATATATATATAATAAAAATTAAACTTCTGTACTTCATTAAAAATATTCCATAAAATTTTCCTATCTAACATCATTCTACAACCCTAGTTTAATATTTATTTTCCATCTTAAAAAATATTCTAATTATTTAATTTCATTTCTATTTAAAATGCACATATTAATATTTTATTTCCTTTCAAAATCTATTAAAAAAAGAAAAAAAAACATGAAATTATTTGTTTCAAGGTCTTTTCATTTTTCAATCTTAAATGCAGATACGAATTCTATATAAAAAAAAAAAAATCTGTTCTGTAATTTTAATTTTTTACCATTTCTTTCCCTTTTTTTTTAATTCTAAAAGCTGATTTGTTCTATTTTTTTTTCTGCACTTAAAAATATAATTCTATGCTTGTATGAGTTATTCACTAGTCAGCATATCTGCATTCCCATAAAAAAAATACTACACCAGGAGGTATTTAATGCCAAACATGAGCTCAGGAATGTGGATTTTATGTTCAGCAATTGTTATCAAAACTTTAACAATTGTCGCTACAAAATCACTCTTTCTAAATAATAGAGATTAACTTAATAACATCGTTTTAATATGTAATTCATGATACTAATTACTAAAGCTTAAGTAGTGAAAATGTCGTAATACACTATGAAGTTGTGGTGAATATTCGACTTTGTATTCTACTTGACTGACTTAGTAAAGATGTTTTCTGCAACAGATAAATCTTCTTTTCTAATTGAAACACACACCATACATTTTGAGTCAGTGCCGACAGAATAACAACGATTGAAGAAAACAGAATAACAATGAAATCAAATGAATGCAGTTTATTTGTAGATGTGCCCACACTAGCTACTTTTTAAAATATTCCCATTTTTATATTTTAATTTAAAAAAAAAATGTTTAATGAAATTTCTTCACAATGGTGACAACTGAGTTACTTCTATTCTTACAGAGATAAAAAAAAAAAAAAAAAATGGAAATTAACTATATCTTTACTGATGCCCTTAACTCATTACAATTAAAAATAAATAAATTTGTTTTAACATGAATAGAAATGTTAAAAGAAGAAGAAAAAAAACACACATTTTTCTTCCGATGATACCGAGCTTGAGATGCCAATTTTAGAGAGAGGGCCTAATGTTTCAGTGACTGAAAATGATGACATAGTATAAAGGAAACAAGTATTTTCTTTGATAAAACTACATATTTTACAGTGAATACTTCAAGAAGAATAAATTTTTGGATTTCGCAGATACTGAGATTAGAACCTCAAATACAGAGTATGAATGTTCATATGCAAAGTTGTAGCAAGCAAATGTGACATCAAGTATGGAAATGCATTAATAATCTACTGCACATTAAAGTATTTTAAAATAATGAATATGAGAGTACACATGTACAGTCATGGAAAAAAATAAGTAAACACCCCCTACTAACTCCTCAACAAATTATCGTCGACAAATGTTACTGGTACTGAACGATTGGAAATAAAGTCTACTTTTAAATGACGCATATGAAATTTCCTTAGGGGGCCATCTACATATTAAAACGAATCCAAACTTCATTTTTTTTCAATGGCAATACCCAATTTTAACGAGATATTTCAAATCTTTGGTTCAAACTATGCCTAGACATCAAATTTCAAGTCATTTGAATGATAAGTTTTTAAATTATAAACATTCAAAATTGAGGGCTTCAAATGTTAAATTACATTTTCATATTTTTATTTATAACTTTTGAAATTATGATCCTAATGTTTTAATTTTTTGTGTAGCAATAATACTAATATACTCAAACATAAATATGTTGAATTTGCAATTTTTATAATTTTCTAATATGAATTATGAAATTAATATTAAAAAAAATTATGAATTGCAACCTACATTTTTTTTATGGATTCAGATTTAATAAGTCTTGCTTTATGGAAATCCAAAATTTCACATTTTTCTTCCAAGTAGTTTTCAAATTATGCTTAAAAAACGGCAAAATGATGGTTTAAGGGTCCGTCTATGATAGAAGTGACTAAATATTTTAAAATTTTTATGTTATCCTGTAATCTAACAGGCTTAACTGACTGCTTAAGGTACCTTGATCAAGAAGGGATCTCTCTCGGTTAACAATCGAGTACCGAACTTCAATTTGGATACAGCCCTTAAAATACGCTCGTTTTAAAATAATTAATTTCTCGGAAACTTATGGTACGAATTGCATAAAAATTTGTTCTTAGACTAATTGAAGTGTGTAGAGTTCATTTATGCTGTCAAAATTGTGTACTGCTATTGAAAAAAACAAAGTTATGTTTCGTTTTAATAAGTAGATGGCCCCCTAAGCAAATTTTATATACACCATTTAAAAGTAGACTTTATTTCTAATTGTTCGGTACCAGTAACTTTCTTCTACGATAATTTGTCGAGGAGTTAGTAGGGGGTGTTTACTTTTTTTTTCACGAATGTACATTTTGCAATAGTAAAAATGGTGTTATGTTCAAATTTCCTTGAAAACATAAATGACTGAGTCTTGTGTCTAAGTCACTATTCTTGCTAATTTTTCATTGCGTAATACCAAAAATCAAAGCTTCAATTGATAACTTCATAAATGCTTATCTTGATTATAGGGGAAACTCCTATATCCTGTTCTGGAAATTTTGGCGATAAATGCGTCGATGTGGTTGCTGTGATTTTTCCGTATTTGGTAAATTTATAAATAAAATAAAACACAAATAAAAAATATAATATTAAATATATAAATAATAATATTATAGGACTTTGGAATGATGCATAAAAAAAGTTTAGCTCAAAAAACTATGAATGTAAATATGAAATGTTTACTGCAATGCTATGAGACATTTACAATTTTATGCCTGTAGTTTAAATTGAGTTTTAATTCATTATTCTATTGTAAAATATTTATATTTATTATACATCTGTATTGATTTAATAAAATAGTTTGTGAAAGTCTAATTTTCAAATGTTATTTTGTAAATGCCCACTTTCGTACCAACGTTTTTTTCTTTTTTAAATGTTTCATTTTGCACCAAGTATTAAGCTTAGCGACAATGGTGTTGGTATAACGGAAAAAAAACCCAGGTACATTTTCCTTATTGTCGATGAATAGTATAGAGACATTCTTATATTTCTTACAGTACAAGTCAGTAAAAGCTATTTGTACTCAGGGCTCAATACAGGCAAAATTTGGGCCTATTTAGGGCCCCTTCACAAAAATCCATTTATAATAACGTTCAGTTTAAATTCTGCAGTGTTAAATAGCACATTTTCTATTAGACATTATAATATTGCAATTTTTGAAAGAGATGAGTTGAGAAACGCATTGTTCTTCATAAAAACATGTTGCCAAAAGGCTAAAAAATATAACGGAAAGTCGGAAGCCACTCCCACAAGCACGTACACGTCATATATTAACGAATCACAAGCAACTCTGCGAACAGTCGATAGTAGACAATCGCGGGATAGCTGTTTACATTTTCATTTTGACTGACAGTAGAAACTGCATATCTGACATGAACTTCTGCTTAAAAAAAATTTCAGCAAATAATCCGCACTTAAAATTTTTGAGTTTTTTTTAACAGATAATCCGCGAATTATAGGCCGAAAAATATGGTACCTATTGATAGTGTTCCTGTTTGGCATTTTTCAAATGGCGCTTTGCACTTTTTCGATGTGCACTGCCCTGTTTAGACATAGAAAAAGCACCCTACTTACAAGGGAACCACTTTTGGTGCTGCTAGCACCTAGCATTGAGACCTGGTGCATTTTAAAGCCCTATATTACGAAGTTTGATAATCAATAAAATTTTTCTGTTAAAATATTTTTTTATTTTACAGCAGCATAACTTTCTGAAAATGCAATTCTGAGACCACTTATCGGATGATTAACATTGAAGTTTTTTAAAGAAAAGCATTTAAAAATAAAAATTAGTTAATAATAAGTATAAAATATTGAAAAAAGTTCAAAAATTCCTTCAAGAACCCACGAATTTGATTTTGAAAAATTGCAACATTATATTCACATTTTTTGGCAGAGAAAAAGTTGACTTTTTTTTCAAAGGTAGAGCTTTCCGGCGATCCTAGCCGAATGTCATAGCTGTTGTGTGACTTGTGTGAGGAGTGGTTTGGACTTCTGTAGAAATTGTAATGTTCAACCTAATTAGCCACAGTAATTTTTCTAAATTGTGTAAAAATATTAATTTACTTTATGATTACTTTTACCAAAGGACCATTTAATACAGCAACATTTCCTTTTAAACATTCGAAACTTTATTGCATTCGATTTCAAAGGAAAATAGTTTGCTTGTTTTGTATTTCACTAAAAAATAGTTTTCAATGATCTTGAAAGCTTCTATAGAAATATATTTACTATTTATATATTTATGGTCTACATAGAAAAAAGAAAAAGAAAAAAACCCAATTCTTGCTTTTTTATGCTATCAATCAGTTATCAAACAAATCACAATCTGATATAATTCTGTAATGTACATTTACTCCCCAGATAAAGAGAGCAGAAAAATTGTAGAGCCATATTTGGCGACTTAACTCACTTTTGACGTGAAATAAACAAATAAAAAAGTACATAAAATATGCTTTTAACAGAGAAATTTTATCCGTTCTCTAACTTTTATGTATAGGGCTACAAAATGCACCAGGTCTCAATGCTAGGTGCGAGCAGCACCAAAAGTGGTTCCTTTGTTAGATGTGGTTCTGATCTAAATATTCCAAAAATGAAAAAAAAAAGATTTATCATCAGTCCGAAAACTCAGACATAAAAAAAATATCATGAATTTTGACAAATGGTCGACGAAAAAAAATCAATTTCGTCAAATCGTTTGCAGAAAAAAAAACACTAATTACATCAAAAGATTGCAGAAAAATGAAAATTTCATTAAAAAAAAAAAAAAAAAAAAAAAATTGTGAATTTCACTAAAGGATTTCGAAGATTAAAAATCAGAAATGGCTAAAATGCACAAAAAAATTCAGAAAACACAGAGAAAAAAAATTACTATACTGGGCTGGATTTCTGTTACAAATTTCAAAAAATCTCTGAAACACTTAAAAAAAATAAATAAATAAATTTCCTAAAAAATTGAAGGAGAAAACAAAATGCTGTATGAATTCACATTAAATTTTATCGTAAAAAGGACAGAATTTCATTTATTGAACTAAAAGTTTGAAATTGGATTCCTTTTACAAATGTAAACAATATTGCTGCAAAACGTGAAAAAATGCTGAAAACATCATTTAAAAAATTTTCCATGCTTCTGTCGATTAAAAAAAAAAATAAATGTACTTTTGGAGAGGCAGCGCTTACGATGTGTGTGTCACATACTCCCAAGATTACGCTACCTTAATAGTGTTGACTCTAAGCTGCTTTAGCAGGGCGCAGTGCCCGGCGGCCCTTTTTCTTTCTTTTTTGCGCCCAGCTGCCCTTTTTAACACTTCCTATGCACCCCGTGGCAATTCAATTGATACCGGTAAAATATCGCAAATTCTAGGGACTTAAACAAACCAGTTCAAAATTTGTTTTTTGAACAAGGTACAAGTGTGCACTTTTTGAAAAAAAAAAGTGCCTTTATTTTAGAATAGTGTTTTTGAAAAAAATTTACCCTCTTTTAGAACAGCGTTCTCTTTTTGAAAAATGTACCCTTTTTTTAGAACAGTGTTCCCTTTTTGAAAAATTTCCGCCTGGCGGCCCTTTTTTTCTAGCGTCAACACTACTTAATAATGTATTTTACACTAAATCATCTCTATTGATAACGATAAATTATTTTTCATTCACTAAAATAAAGGAAGCATCGAATCATCACTCTTCGTCTTCATTATTAAGCAGCTCAGTAATTTTCACAAATGAAATAAAGTAAAACAATTCATTATCCACTGTATTGCATAAATATGTTTAGCAATAAACTGACACTAAATCGGACATAATCTAAACAGTGGTGTGTTAGAATACTTTAAAGGTTGATAAAAATGGCACTTTAATTACCCTATACTTTAAATGAGAAAATTATATATAAGAAAAAGGAAGGAAAATGTGAAAATTAAGATAAAATGAACGAAATTGTAAAAATGTGGAAAATAAGAAAAAGTGAATGAAATTGTGGTAAAGGGGAAATTAAAAAAAAAAAAAAAAAAATGAATGAAATTGTGAAAAGAGGAAAATTAAGAAAAAAATGAATGAAATTGTGAAAATGGGAAATTAAGAGAAAATTATTGAAATGAGGAAATTAAGAAAAAAAAAAAAAAAAAAGGGGGGGGGGAAATTATGAAAAAATTAATGAAATGGCGAAAATAAGGAAATCAAGAAAAAAATTGACACAATTGGAAGCTTTTCTTAAAATTTTATTAAAACAAGAATCCCAAATGGAAGGTAATTACAGGAAAAATGACTAGGAAAAACAATAACACTTTAGAAAAACAATAACAATAGTAAATAATGATGATGATAGTACTAATAAAATAACCCAAGGAAAAATAAAAATATTCACAATTTAAGCTAAAAAACAATAAAGAAAAAATTTCTAGGAAATGAAACAACAAATGGAGTAACAAAATAATTTGCTAGAAAAATAGACAATTTGCAATAAAATACAAGAACTGCAGAAATAGAAATGCAGTAATTTCTGACGATATCTTGACTAGAAAAAGTAAGGAAAATTCCTTTGAATCTTAATAACATTACTTTTTAGGTTGTTGCTGAACAGCATGTTTTAACACCAATAATGGATAAGTATTGCATTGCATTTGCGATGCCCACTGTGGCACTCAGGGATGGAGAATTTCTAGAATATCTTACCAGCTAGCAAAATGCAATGTACAGTTGGTTTCAAAGACTACCTAAAAATTCACTCGCCAGTGGTGAATAAAATGATCTATTTCCCCATCTCTGGTGGCATTGTATGTCATGTACACTGTATGCGACTATATTTATTTTGCAGATAAGGCAGTTGTTTTTGTATTAAAGGATATAAGTTAATCGCTATTTCTGTTTTATCGTTACTCTTAAAAGAAATTATTTGGAGCCTTACATCTATGGACCAGACAATAAATTATTTTCAAAATTATGGGATTCAACCATAAAAAAGATAAAAGCGCATTAATGAATTTAAGAGACACTGTCTAAAACAGATAAACAATGCCGATGCAATGTGAAAAAATTATGAGACAAGCAAATATGTATTATAAATGGAATGTGGATGGAAGGTTCTAAACTTACATGGGTAATTGCACCAAAGTTTGTTTACAGATGGTCAAATCATTTTACTAAACTGAAAGATTTGCTATGTTATCACATTGTGCTCATTCATTGTTGACATAATTATGTTTAACAAAAATAACTGGTGTGAAAGTACATAAATATTTTCAGTTTTAATAATAAATATTGGTATACAGGAATAAATATTAGTACACTGGAAACATTCTCGGAGTACACTTGTATGTCATGATAACCGGATGAGGAACAATGCTATATAGTGATAAAAAAAGTCAACAGTTCATATGCATAAAACAAATCTAATCAGCGATATCAATCTCTTTTGTTATATTATTATCATGATGCACCTTTGTTTCAAACCTATGAAAATATTACATTATACCATAGAACAGTATAATTCCTTATTGAAGACAAGTTTCATAAGACTAGCATGGAATAGCAGGAGACATTCAGAACATGTCTTACTTTTTCGCTTATTCGATAACATATCACTTTAACTTAAACATGAGCCATTAAAGAATACTGATGCTTTTTGGACCACACACATATATTATTTTAATCACGACTTAGAATCTGCTTTAGCCTAAGAATGCAGCAGCAGAGGTATTTGTTAGGCGGGGTATCACTGCCAATTTCTGTTTTTCATGTATAAGACGTACATGTCTTTTTAAAGATTGAGCTTGTGCACATCTATAAGTACAGAAATCGCATGTATGGTTTCTCTTCTGTTCATGAACTGTAATGATGTGTTTTCTAACACTTGCTTTTTGGTTTGAACAAAAACCACATGTTTCGCATGCAAAAGGTTTTTTACTTTCATGGATACATTGAATATGCCTCTTGAGGTTACATGATTGAGCACACTTGTACGGGCACAAAGTGCATTTAAATCGTACGACATTTTCATGAATATTAGTTCTGTGGCGAATGAGGTTTGGCTTAAGTGAAGTTGAATAAGAGCATTGGTTGCACTTAAATCTTTTCTGCCCCTCATGCTTAGTAATAACATGTCTTTTAAAACTTGTGGTATACCTTGTCTTGAAAGAACACATTAAACACCTGATAAATCTCACCCCACCTGTAAAACAAAGATTTCAGTTGTTTCAATAAAATAACAAATATGGATATACCTTTGTATGACTTTGTAGGGGTCTGTCCAGATGGAAAATTGGGTCCATTTACAGACCTTTCACAAAATTCGATGCCAGAAAATTGACTTTTCACAAAAATCAATCTTATAGAAAAGAAACCTTCACCAAATTCAGCTTGAGAAAAATGGACCCTTCACAAAATATCCAGCATGTTATGCGACTGTGAAGTATCATGGAATATAATTGAACAAAAAGTTAGCTTTCTGTTGGCTGCTATTGTCACTGGTTTTACCGATCAACACAATGTAAACAAGCCTTGTTTACTTCCTTCTCTCTCCTGTCATTCTGAATTAATGATTGAGTGATGAGTGCAATCATATATAGTGGTGGGTGTGAGATCGGATTTTCTATAGATTCTTTCAATGCCTTTTTAGCAACAGTTGCTTTTGTACTGTTTTGTTTGCTTTGTAACTCAAATTCTACTTTTTAAGGAGACATTATTTAGCCTTTTAATTAGTTTCATCTGTAACTCATTAATATTTTTTTACAATTTTAAGAAGTGCAGACGAAGAAGAAATTCGGGGAAATCATATTATTCAGTACAAAATATATATGCAATCATCAAATACACAGGGCTGGTATATAATTACAGAGTTTTTTTAAAGCAAGCTGCCTAAATGTAATTGCAGTAGAAACTTCAATCAAGAATTCAAGTGCGTCTAGAAATTTTATTTTCCCATGCTTCAATCGGGAAGTGATTTTTATGTCCTCCAGAAAAACCACTTGCAGATGAAAAAAAAAAATCATCAATCAAAATTTAAAATCAGTTGAAAATTTTGCTTGCAGAAAATCCAATCAATAATTCTTGTCTTTTTTTTAATATATAAAATATCATTACAATCAAGTCTGTAACAAAAATTTAACAGATTTTTGGTAAAAATGTTTTTCTCACAAAAAAGGAAGGAAGAATTTAGAATTTACAAAAATTAAACCTTGGAGGAAAAACCTGGACAGATCCCTGAATTATTAGATTCATACAGCAAAAGAATTCAAAACATGTAATTACTTAAAAAATACATGAAATGAACTTCCAATTGTCTGTTTTTTGTTTATGCTTATTATCTCAAATTTAAATTCTGACCCTCATGTGATTATTATTCATAATTGTTGCTCTCTTATTGCTGCTCAATAACCAATTCTTAAATTGTTAGTTTTAGAGGCATTCTTCTAATTAGAAAAGCGTTTCAAATGCTGCTCTTTGTAACATGAAAATCCATTTATAACAACTTATTTTTGTAACAGCTACTAATCTAAAAATTTTATTTGGTCCTTAGATTTTATAAATTATACTTAGATTAACATTCTTTATGCTAACTAGTCAACATGCCTGGTGTGCCTGGTTTCATGATAATAACCTTAAATAAAACTGAAATTTGTATAACTTTATCTCTTTAACCCTAATTTGTACTAACTTATACTTTTAAACAAAAATCTTTCCAAATGAACCTCTTAACATAGGCCTGCAATATTTATATATTTTAAAAATGAATGAGCCATTTTAAAGTAAAATGTATGTTCTTTAAGTGGATGTTATATGCTTTTCTGTATTTTGACAAAAAATAGTGTATTCAGAATTAAAAAGTCACAGATTTTTTTTTCGCATAGAGTCATTTGATAATTTTTAAAAAGCTCTTGACGAACCAAACACTTTGATATGTTTATGAGTGTCAAATATAATGGTTTCAAAGCTTATACAAAAAAAATCATGAAAAAATATTGTTATTTAGTGGTAAATGAGCTTGTAAGACTTTTTCGCATCAGGTCATTTAACAGCTTAAAAAAATAGTCCTTGTTGTCTAAACTCTTTCAAATTGTTATAAGTATAATGGCCTGTGTAAAAAATTCTCGAAAAAAAAATATTGATATTTAGTTGTAAAAGGGTTGTGTTTTCTTCTCTCTCTTTTTTTGTCAGATCATTTAATATTAAAAACGAAACAGCTGTTGTCTGAACACTCAAACTTTTACAAGTTATAAACATAATCAGGGCTCGAAATAGAAAAATTCATGAACCAGAACACTATTTCAAAATTATTGTCAACTTTTTTTTTTTTTTTTTTTTTTTACAGTAAAGTTCCGATTACCCGAGTCCCGCAAAAAAAAAAAATAAATAAATAAATAAATAAATAAAAATAAATAAATAAAAAATAAAATAAAATAAATATGGCCATTTTTTCCCCATTCTAACCAGAAAGTCAGAGTTCTAACTTTTTACAACTGCTCTTTCATCTTCACCTAACGCTTCATTTATAATGGCTGTTTCATCATAATGGAAGCCATCAGTCCATCAGAAGAAAATGATCCATTCCAAAGGTTTGATTGAGAAATACAATTTCATTCCCCGTTTTTCTTAAAAGTAACGGAAATGTATATCAAAGAAATGTTACTAGCATCATAAAAATGAACTAAGTGAAAATTTATATTTCATCTCCTTGGTGGGTGACGATTTATGTCAATCCGGTTTATACAAGTTTTTTTGCTTATCCGAGGTGAGCTCGATCCATATTAACTCAGATCATCGGGACTTTACTGTATAGCAAATTTATATTTAACCGTAGAAAAACGAATTTAAAAAAATGCATTCAAGATTCTAAATAATTAGAAAAAAACGTTACAGAGAACATAGTAAGCTATATGTATGAAACTGTAATAATATTTTTTAATCATTCCACGAACCAGAACAATATTTTCCATACTTTCACGAACCGGAACAATATTTTCCATACTTTCATGAACCGGAACAATATTTGTCACAATTTTACGAACTGGAACATCGTTCTGGTTTGCTCCGGTACAGTTCGAGCCCTGAACATAATGTTTCGAAAGCCTGCATCTAATTTTTGTGCTGAAATATGGAAGTTTAGTTGTAAAAGCATGAACATTAATGTACTGAGCAAAAATTTTGCAATTTTATTTTAAAATAAATACTTATCGTCCAAATGTTTTGAGATTTTTATAGATAATGTAAATCTAGTGCACAAAGAACACATAAAACAATTGTGTTAAAACACCGGTATTTAATTATTTTTAGCAAAGAAAAAAAGAGTATCTTCAGGAGGCATGAAGCGATTTCCAGTTGTAAGCTTTTTTGAAAGGGTTAATATTAATATTTTTGATGGTGATTTGTATGATCATAGAGAAGAAAGTATCCAAATGCATCTTTAAAATTGAACCTTGTGTGAAAGAAAAGGGGAGGGGGAACTTTGCAAAATCAAACTATGTTTTTAGGTTGTCCATATTACAAACAGTTAGGGCAATGGCCAATAACAGGGTGGGGGGAAAAGCCACTGTACTATCATTCATTTCTGCTCGGAGATTTGCAGAAGCATCTTAACATTGCAGGCACACGCTCATTCAGAAAAAAAAAGAATGCTTTTTTGATACACTTTTGTTTTGGTTTTTAACACCTTGGGACGAGCAACTGGTATATGTGCCATGTAAGGTGCTCAGAATCTGTGATTATTCTCACCAGTAAATTTTTATTGTAAATTTTGCCTTATTTAATCCGAGCATTTTTCAGATTCAATTAGGCAAAAATTCCTGTTTTGAAAAACCGGTGATAAAAAATTAAAAATTCCGTAAAAGATGCTTGTCCCGAAGGTGTTAATATCTCAACTAATTGTCAAAAAATGAAAATCTGTGTTTCATGTATATCAGGACCTGCCTTGGAACTGATTCAAGTGATTCTTGGAACTGATTCTCAATTGATTCAAATTTTCAGACTTGTATGTGAAGTAGATTTTGACAGCAAACACAGACAGACACACACAAACATGCTTCTTTTAGTATATACACAAGTAAAACAAACAAAATTTTGTGCAACCAAGATTTTCTAAGTGATGATATATTGAATTTTATGAAGTTTCAACATTTTTAGATACTAAAAACAGATGGATGCATTTTTGATGAAAGTCTTAACTTTACTAATTTTGTAACCAAATTAACGAATTTTGATTTTTAAAATGATTTTTTAAAGAAAGTTATATGGAAGGGGTGACAGACAATAACTTTAGTTAACAAAGGAAATTAGATGTTTATTAGATAGCTAACCCACATAGTAATTACAGAGTGATTCAAAACTGGAGGAACAAACTTCTAGGAGGGGTGGGGTAGACCTAGATTAACTCTGTATCACATAGCAATGCAGGGTCAGAAATGCAATCCTAATGAGATAGGGGCTGAATCATCATGATAGCAAATTGACATCTAAAGAAACCATACGCTTAAAATAAGTCATCACTTTCCTGATAATGAAGCTCCCCCAAGATTTTTGTCTACATGCCTGGTTCTTTCCATGTACTGTTTAAGCACCCTCAAGTGTCAATGGACACTTGAGGGTGCTTTTCGTGAGAGCTGTAGTTAGAATGCAGCGTTAGTCATTTCAAGTTTGGATTGCATACAGAGAGCATGGAACAATTTACGAACAGGAAAATGGTAGAGATGCATATTGTGTATGTTGTAGTTTACTGCAACACGGTTTGCAGCCTTTAAATGCCAATTTTCAATCGTGATGATACAGCAACACCCCCTCCCAATCTTGTTAGGATTACATTTCCAACCCTGCATTGCTATGTGATTCCGAGACATATAGGTATACCTCACCCCTCCTAAAAGTTTGTTCCTCCAGTTTTGAATCATCCTGTATATGAATGCTTTTACCATAAAAATTAATCAAACAATCAAAATTCAAATAAAAAAATGTTAAATTTTAGTTGCATCCCTGATTTGAAAAATGTATGAGTGCCAAGATGTCTATTTTAGAGAGAGACTTTTTTGTTTATAGAGACATTTTTAAATTCAATAGCAATTCGAACTATTTTGCAAAAGTGAATACGATATACAGTTCTTTTAAAAATTTATACCTTGTTTAAAAAGAATAAAAAAATAATTGATATTACTATTTTTTTAAGTGTAAAAAAATACTACACATATTAAAAACCTACATAAACTTCATGGCATAATGTACAACTTTTAAATATAGCCAGACATAAACTTGGTCCTTTTTTCAGAATTTTTTTATGGTGGAAAAGGATTGTTTTTTTGAGTGATTCTGTGACCATTTTATTAAAATATAAAAATGGCACCTTTTTCCGACTTTTCTATAGAGATAAAATTTGCACACCATACATATATGCCTTTTTTACAAAGGGCACTTAAAAAATTAAATATTATAATAATGTATTATTTAAATAATACATTACTATTATTTATGTCAATGATTTATTAGAATTTTTTCAATACAGTGAGCGTTAGCAATAGATCTCAGTAACTGGCACAATTTCAAAAAGTGCATGCTGATGAGCAAAACAAAGGTTTTTTTTTGTTTGTTTGTTTGTTTTTTCCTGGTGCAGATCTGGTTCAATTTAACTTTTTTTACATTTTGGTATACCCGGTTATTTAAAAAGAATGAAGAGAATATAAATTTAGATGGAAAATAATGCATTCAAAAAGATATATATTCATTTTTGCTCATAAAAGATAAAATTGACATTGGAAGTATATTACTGCCGGCTTTTTTTTAAAACATGGATTAATTTTCTTTGACTTAGGGTTGGAGTGTGTCAGGGTTCAAGTCTATAAAACTTACTTTGTTGGGTTTAGTTGACTTAAAAAAGGAATTTTTGGGTTAAAAGGTCAGGTATGTATATAATCTGACATGTGTAGGATTTTAATCCATTTTTGAGCTTATGATTATGAATCCATTATGAGCTTATTATTACTACTATGAGCTAAAGGATTTTTTTAAAAAAAGAAATAATGTATGTCAATTCCATATATTTAAATTAAATTACTTTTTCAATTTATCCTTTACACAAAATCTTCACTTATATTCGGGGTTTTTGTTCCAAAACCTGCTTACTTAAGTATGCACAATGAGCTTGAACCTCTGGTATATATTTCTAAAAGGAGAAAGGTCTTGCCAGCATTAGAAATTATATCAATGTATCTCTATAATTTCAGAACTTTAAAAAAAAATTCTTGAGCTACTTTCCAGAATAGATATTTTTTTTCATATGGACAGTCAAGTATATATAGTAATCAAACAGCAAATAAATAACACAGCAATAGAAGAAAATGCTTTTATTATATTAAAAAACTATATTCAATATTAGAAAAAAAATTAAATAATGTAATACAAAATTAATAGAAAACATTTCCACTAAACTTCTACTTATTTTTAAACGTAACAAACATTGCAGTGATAATGATTTGCTTTAAAAGCTTTTATTTTATGCTGGAAAATTTAATCTTGAAGCCTTTTAAGAGTCGGGATTTCTTGATCAGTAACAAAAGTCTTTTTTCTATAAAACTAAGCTATTTGTCTTCAAGAGCTAACCTCTCTTCGAATATCTTTTTCAGATTCTGTTTCCTTCTGAATTCAACACAGAAAATATTTCTAGATCATTGACTTTTTTTTACTCCAAGATTTTATCCTAGAAGCCATCCAGGTGAATAATTCTGACGCAGGAACTGAGTGTAGAAGCTGATGACTTTTTTCACAAACCATAGTAATTCAGCTGCTTTTTCTCATAACCACTCACAATTAGGATTGGGCGATGTCTCAATTTCTACATCGTGATGTATTGCCAGAGTAAAATCACGATATTACGATGCATCATGGTGTTAGACTTTTGTTACGAGTGTCTTGGGGTTTATTACCTTCTCAGTTGCCAGCAAAATTATTACATTTACTAACTCTTAATTTATACTTTTATTTAATGTTATATTTTACTTTTCTTTTCTTAAAAAAGGGGGGGAGGGAGGTATCCTGTCAAAATAAACAAATGAACCAACCCTTTTTTCCTATCAATACAAGATGAAAAATCAACTGGCTGTATATGTTATCGTTTTCTCAAATGAACATCGTGGTGCCTTCATACAGCTAGAAAAAAAACAGATATGAAAATATGAAGCATGCAGCGATTTTGGATTGAGTTGTTTATCTGCTTCGATGATTGAAGGAGAAACCGGTCTGAAAAAAGATTAAAATTTGTGTAAAAAGATGCTCGTCCCAAAGGGGTTAAGACCGGAAGATTTTTAGTAGAAATGAAAATTTTTGGTGGTTTCCTCTAATTAATAAGATCATATTTGATGGAACAAAAATATTTTTAAAAATACCCGATATCAGGTTATGCCAAGGACGGATCCACGCAATTTTGTAGGTGCAGGCTCAACTTTAAATCGCATTAAAAAAAAGATGTTTTTTTCTTTTTCTTTAGGATCACCTACACAATTATGTAGGTCAGGTCTTAAAGGGTTATTTCCAAGATATACAAAAGATTTCCTTTTAATGAATGCAGAAATGCCTTAAAAAATTTCTTAATAAATTCATCGGATCAGTCAACTTTTATTACTGTCAAAGTCTACATTATCTTGCTTAAAATAAAAGACTTAACTGTTTGTTTATATCTGAAATATATTGTGGATTATAGAATCAAGGATTAGAGGGAGTAGATTGTATATGGAATAACTGTAATTCTGGAACAGATGGTGTATATTTCCTATGCGCCGCCATCTTGGATTTTTTCTTGGCGTGAAAACCCCTTTCCACCAAGCAGTAAATGTCACCAAGCAGCGATTTATGCACATGTTAGGCTTAACGTGGTTGCCTTATCGATAAACAACACCAACAAAAAAAAATCGCCAAGAAATCTAAGATGGCGGCCGAAGGAATATACACATCTTAGCAGTAATTATTAACTAAGATTAACTTTATAACAGATCATATGTTTATTCCATAGTAACTGTACAGTCTGTCCAGGCTTTGGTTGGAAATTTCAGACTTCTCTGACATTTTAAGACCAAAATATTTCCCCCCTTTTTCTAGGTTTTTTCGAGCCCTGAGTTTTTACATTCATAATTTGAAGGGGAAAAAATATCACTGGCTAAATTATCAGAAATTTGTTTCTTATTAGAGAGATGCATATTCAGACATGCTGACTTTATTTTTACAGACAACAGTTGAATATGTACAATATTTTTTTTCATTCACCCACTCTTTTACTGAACATATTAACTTGTTCTACAATCTGAACTCTGAACCACTAAGAAGCGGGCTCTCACTTCATTTTTGATGGACAGGTTCTCTTAAAACATTATCTAAGTCTACATTATCACTAGCTTCTAATTTTTTTTTTTTTTTTTTTTTTTTTTTTTTGTAATTTCCACAATAATTAGTCATTATATGTAAAAATTTTAAGTTAATTTTTCTTTTAAACAATATTGTAAATGATTGACTTTCAAACAGTAAATGTTTTTACAAATACTGTTAACAGATGTGACTTAATCATGTACTTTAAACAAACTTTATTCTTGACTGAAAGACTTAAGTAGCACTTAGTAGACATACTTAATAGTACCACATGACCTAAACACAACAAAAATGTAAAAGCAATGTGACACAAATGCAACTTGTATTGTCCACATGGTCATCACATGAAAAATAAATTGCATCCACATCACTGTGAAGTCAATATAATCATTTTGGAACAAGGAATAAAATATTTAAAAATCTGTCATTGTGTTTCAGAGTGGTGTCATACATTTGAGAGTCCCCTAAGAAAATAAGGAGGCTAACTTTTGATCACTGTTATTACTGTGACTATTTATGATGCTGTATTATTAGGAAAACTTTTTTCTCATTTTACAATTGCTATCGTAGAGATATCTGGTTTGAATAAGATAAACTAAAGTGACTTAAAACAAAGAACTAGAAGATGCCACAAACTTGTATGTTAATAATGTTACAGTAAAATTGCGTGATTAATATTACATAAACCTAAAGTAGCCAAAATAATTGGTGCTGTCATTTATCAAGTTTGAGAAATTCATCATACAATCACAGAAAAAAAAATCCTGAAATTCGAAGAGCAATCAAGGAAAAAATTGCAAATTTTGTCAAAGGATCCCAGAAATAGAGAATTTCATCAATCGGCTACAGAAAAATAACTTACAAGGGAACCACTTTAGGTGTTGCCCGCACCTAGAATCGAGACCTGGTGCATTTTGTAGCCCTATGCATAAAAGTTAGAGAACCGATAAAAATTCTTTGTTAAAATCATATTTTATATATTTTTTTATATTTATAATTTTTTATTATTGGATTTGTTAATTTTACACCAAAAGAGAGTTAAGTCGCCAGATATGGCACTTCAAAAATTTCACTAGCTTTACACTTGTAATAGGTTTACGTCGAAACCATTACAACACAGTGCGTAGAGAAAATACTGAGCTAGGGTTGCCGGAAAACTGTACGGGATGAAAAAGACGCCAATCTTTCCCCGCCAATTATGTAAATATAATACTGTATTTTTTTAAAAATCAAATTCGTACATTCTTGGAGGAATTTTAAAACTTTTTTCAACATTTTATAGTTATTATTGACTAATTTATATTTTTAACTATTTTTTTTTTTTTTTTAACTTTTACTTTAACAGCCCGAAAAGTGGTCTCGAAAATTGCATTTTCAGAAAGTTAATCGCTGTAAAATCAAAAAATATTATTTTAACAAAAAAATTTTATCGATTCCCAAACTTCCTAATATAGAGCTTTAAAATGCACCAGGTTTTAATATTAGGTGCGAGCAACACCTAAAGTGGTTCCCTTGTTAGTTTGACAAATGATTGCAGAAAAAAGTAATGAATTTCGTCAAACTATTGCCTAAAAAAAAAAAAAAAAAATTCAAAAATCCAGAATTCCATCAATGAGTCACATAAACAATCACAACAATCGGTCGTAGAAAAAAATAATGGATCTCTTCAAACAATCTCAGTAGAAAATCGCAAAAATTCTTCAAAAGGTTTGAGGGGAAAAACCATGAAATTCATCATACAATCACAGACAAAAATCCCAAAATTCAGAGTGATTAAGGAAAAAATCTAAAATTTTGGTCAATAGGTCGCAGAAAAATCGCAAACTGATTGCAGATTAAGAAATAATGAATTTCATCAAACTATTGCTAATAAAACATATAGAACTAAATTTTGTCAAACAGCCGTGAAAACAACAATAACAAATGTAAAATGCAATCGGTCACGAAATTTGCAGATTTTTTGCTCCATAGAGACAAGAAAATTTTCATTAATGATTTTCTGCCTCCTTCTTCACTAATCTGAACTTGCAAAATTCAGAAACCTGTAAAACCCTTGGTTCCAGGTTGTTCAAACTTTTGAGATTAGTGTACATAATCATATGCTATTATTTCTTTTGTCAATATCCCTTTTTCTCAACTAATATGTAGTCTACAATGATGAATGATAGGTAACATTGGATAGTATATTTTGCCCATATCTGACATTGCATACTGAATTTTCGTTATTTGTTTAGGTTAAGTATAATACTCATTACTTCTGATGTCAACATCGCCTTTTCTATGCACATGCAAAACGTCAATATCCCTTTTTCTCAACTAATATGTAGTCTACAATGATGAATGAGGTAACATTGGATAGTATATTTTGCCCATATCTGACATTGCATACTGAATTTTCGTTATTTGTTTAGGGTAAGTATAATACTTATTATTTCTGATGTCAACATCGCCTTTTCTATGCACATGCAAAATGCACAATGATGAATGGGGAACTTATAAGACAGGTTTTTATCATTGTATGCTCATATTTTGTCAAAGTAAGTTGCTTGATTAAAAAAAAACCCTACAGTTAATTATAAATTAATGAAAAATGTATCAAAAAATGAACTCAAAGATGGCAGTGTGAAAGCCTTGAATGGGTTTAATGGTATGTTTTAATAGCATTGTAATGATTGCAGAAAATATAAATGTGACTGTAATGATGCCCCCCGCCCGCACCCACCCACCCACCCCCAAAAAAACAAAATAGTTAAGGACTTGAGTTATTAATTCTCCCCTAAAATTTCGATTAAAATGAGAAATCCTATATCCTTAAAATTCAATCCCTCTTTCAAACCATGTCTTACATATTTTTCATATATATCTCTCCTTTCCCTTCAAATAAAGTAAAATGCAAAAATTCATCTTGAAACTCCAAATCCCAGTAGCAGAAAGTTATGGTAGTGTCTGCGGCAGTAATTTAGTGGAATGAAAATTGTCTGTGGGAGTAGCATGTTTCAATTTTCTTATGTACATTATAAGCTCAATTTTCAAAATTTTAAGGAGGAATTTTTTTTCCAGGGTCAATTGTGATATTTTTAACACTAGACGTAAGTATGTAATAACAGTATTTTTGTGCTAGTCAGGCACAGTACAAACAATATTCCCATCATTCCAATGAATTCAGCCCTTGTTCCATGTGCTTGTATTGTTCGGGCCGAATGAGGGCATTTAAATTTGAGCAATAACCGGATACATATTACAAACCGTTTTGATGGCTTACTGCAACTGTATTAATCAGAATTCTGAGTTCCTGCATTATTGAGCCTATCCAGATGAATGAATGCTCTCCTTATCTCTTGCATGTACTTGGTGAACCTAGAGAAAAAGGCTTGGGAGATGGGGGTGATTATGAGTAAAAAAAAAAAATTCTGAAGTTCACAGCAAATTTCCTGAAAGATTTTTTTCACGATTCTTTGTCGAAATTTGCGTTTTTTCGATGAAATTTGCAATGTTTTTGCAATCCTTTGATGAATTTCACCTCATTTGCACGATTTATTGAAAAAATTTCACGTTTTTTCAAAATTCTTTGATGAAATTCGCGTTTTTCTTTTCACGTTCCTTTGACGAAATTCGTATTTTTTTCTGTAATCTTTTGACACAATTTGTGATTCTCAGATGAAATTTTCATTTTTTCCGCGATATTTTTACGAAATTTGTATTTTTTGTAACGATCCTTTGATGAAACTCGCGCTTTATTCACGATCCTTTGACGAAACTAGCACTTTTTTCACAATCCTTTGACGAAACTAGCACTTTCTTTCACGATCCTTTGACGAAACTCGTGCTTTTTTTTCCACGATCCTTTGACAAAATTCGTGATTTTTTTCACAATCCTTTGACAAAACTCGCAATTTTTTCACGATCCTTTGACAAAACTCGTGCTTTTTTTGCGATCCTTTGACGAAATTCATGTTTTTTTTACAATCCTTTGATGAAATTCACACTTTTTTCACGATCCTTTGACAAAACTCGCACTTTTTTCACGATCCTTTGACGAAATTTGTGCTTTTTTCACGATCCTTTGACGAAATACGCGGGTTTTTTCATGATTATTTGACAAAATTCGCTTTTTTTCACGATCCTTTGACGAAATTTGCTATTCTTATACGAAATTAGAATTATTTCCGCGATTCTTAGACGAATTTTGCATTTTTTCTGCGTTCCTTTGAAAAATTGTGCCTTTTTATGATTGTCGAAATTAGTTTTTTTCCGCGATCGATCTTATGATGAAATTCGCAGTTTTTTCATGATCATTTGACGAAATTTGCATCTTTTTCGGTGACCATTTGTCGAAATTATCGACATTTTTTTGAGAAATTCTGGCGATCTCGAAAATACTTTGCACTTTATGGTATTAAAGAACTAATATATTTTTTTAGGAAGAAGAAGAAAATTTTGAGAGAATTTTAGGGAGTAAAATAATAGTTAGGAAATTTAGGAATTTTATGGGGAATGCGAGCCTTGTAAGCTTTAAAATAAATAGTGTTCTTAATTAATATTATAAGAATACAACTATATTTCAATTGTAAACCTAAATAAATAAATAGCAAAATTAATATTTTATGAAAAATTAGATAATAAATGTAGAGTGGCTCTTCAAGGTTGAAGTCAAAACCTAATCACAATTATATTGAAACAATTTTCATGCGGCTGATGGATGAATTTCGCAATTTTTTTTTATTTGATCAAGGGAAGAATTGTGCAATTTTTTTCCTGCAACTGACTGACACATTTTTTAAAAAAAATTCATGAAACTGATGAACAAATTTTGTGTTTTTGTCCCTGTGACTGATAGAAGAAAGTCGCAATTTTTTCCGCAACTGACTAACGAATTTAACATTTCTTTTTTCATACGATCAATTAACAAATTTCATAAATTTTGCATTTCCACACTGCAACAGATTGACCATGAGATTTTTTTTTAAATGCGACTGGTTGACAATATTTTTTTCCGCATGACCAAGAGAGTTTTTTTCCTACGACTGATTATTTTGTTGTACATGTACTCCCATATTTCTTATCCTGTGTACACATGTTTATATCTTTCTATATTCATAATTACCTTTATTCAAATACCTTAATACACTGGTTATCAAAAATTAAGGAAAAGTCACAAAATGCTAATTTTCAAATATGCGAACACTCAAAAAGAAATAATATAATTCGAGTAATTACTATTTCTACAATATACCGGGTGTCCCAAAAAGGACTGACTGATTTTAAAATTCAATAACTTGCAAACGGTGACAGATATTAAAAAAATTCTTGCAGGAGGGTTATGCATAAGGTCAAAAGTTTTATTACAGTGATTTTCAATTTTAGTTCGATTTACAAACAATAGATGGCGCTGTAAGCAATAGTCGCTAAATACAGGCTCGATTTTTGGTACTTCGTGGCCCGGATAATACATTTCCATCTCCTTTTTCTGCATGGAACAAGATAAAGGACCAAATATCGAGCCTGTATTTAGCGACTATTGCTCACAGCGCCATCTATTGTTTGTAAATCGAACTAAAATTGAAAATCACTGTAATAAAACTTTTGACCTTATGCATAACCCTCCTGCAAGAATTTTTTTAATATCTGTCACCGTTTGCAAGTTATTGAATTTTAAAATCAGTCAGTCCTTTTTGGGACACCCGGTAGCTAGTCCATATAACATCTCATTCATGTCACACATGGTCACAAGTCTCACAGTCACTACGGTGAAGCAAAAAAATAAGAAATTCCATACATCTCATTATGAGTCTCAAATGATCACTATATGTGACTCCACTGAGTCGTCACTGTGACTGCTGCTTTGTGACGAGTCACCCTGTTACTTTAAAATGTAGTTACATTGTGACTCTCATGTGACTGTCATTTGTAGACTCAATTTCAAAGTCATCGTGAATGCTGCATTGTGATAAGTTACTAAATAATGTCACATTAAAGTCACATGATGACTTTCAGGTGACAGAGAGACTACTGTGAAGTCACCATTGTGCTCTTTTGGGAAAAGTCTCCATGTGACTATAATATATGATATTATTTGGTGACTTATAATAATGCAACGTTCATGATGACTATGAAATTGAGTCTCAAAATGACAGTCACACGAGAGTCACAATTTAACTACATTGTAAAGTCACCTGGTGACTCGTCACAAAGCAGCAGTCTCATTGACTTCTCAGTGAAATCACATATAGTGATCATTTGAGACTCATAATGAGATGTATGAAATTTCCTATTTTTTTGCTTCACTGTAATGAGTGTGACACTTGTGACCATGTGTGACATGAATGAGATGTTATATGGGCTAGCTGTGTTGTAGAGATAGTAATTACTCGAATTCAGACCTGCCAACTTTTGAAAATGAGAAATCGTAGCACACAAAATTTAAATTAATCTGGAGGTTGGTTGGTTGGTGTTTCATGTTTCACAGCCATCTTTTGACATTCGTAAAATAGGAATAAAGTTTCCGTCTTTCAACTCAATATAGTAATTTTTTTCCTCTGAAAATTTTTATACGATTTTTAGAGTTTATTTTTGTTTCACAGTGTTTTTTTTTTGTTTTTTTTTTTTACGTTCGTAAAACGATCCTGGTTCCAATTTTTTACCTCAGCGCAGTAAATTTTGACGGAATTCGTGATTTTTTCCCCACCATCATTTCAGGATATTCACAATTTTTTACCCCACAATCGTAATTCACATTTTCCTATCATGATTCTTTGTTGAAATCCGCACTTTTTACCATGAACTTTTGGCGAAATTCGTATTTTTTATAGGATCCTTTGACGAGTTTTGCGTTTTTTTACCATGATCATTTGACTAAATTAGTGTTTTTTTTCAGCGATCTTTCGGTGAAATTTGCGTTTTCTTACTAATCTTTCGATGAAATTTGCATTATCTTACTGATCTTTTGACGAAATTCGTGTTTCTTTTCTGCGATATTCTGACAAAATTCACGTTTTTACCGCGATCCTTTAACGAAATTTATTTTCTTCTGCGACCAATTGGCGAAATTGATTTTTTTTACACGGCCATTTGTCGAAATTCGCGATATTTTATCGTAAATCGTGCGATTTTGCACACTTTTTCAAACCTTGCCCCTCAAGGAACCCTCTCCAGAATTCTTAAAATGGCACCCTTGTTTCTAAGGAAGGGAATTCCTGTATAAATATTTACAAAAACACGACTAGAGTGTTTTAAGTTAAGAAGTTAGGATAAAAATTGCAACTAGAAACAGAAAATGCTTTTGTGTTTTTTGCAAAAAATCATAGTTTAAGACCGATTTTTGTAGCATCGTAGTTCATAGGTCAAAATCGTAGCAACTACGATTTTTTCGTAGCAGTTGGCAGGTCTGCGAATTATATTATTTCCTTTTGAGTGTTCGCATATTTGAAAATTAGCATTTTGTGACTTTTCCTTAATTTTTGATAACCAGTGTATAAAGCCTTTACTTACCTTTCAATAATATGGGGGGGTTATACCCTTAAAAGAGGTATAAAGGGTTATAAAGGGTTTATACCCTTTAAATATTGCCTGCAGTTCAGCTTTATAAATGTTTCTTTCCATTTCAGTCATGGGAACAGGAGAGAATGTTTACGTACATGTAGCATCTAAATCCCAATTACACTGGCCTCCTGACTGCCACAAGATGGCATCGCCTGTCTCAGGCGATTACATCTTACTTCGTCACTCAACAGCATGCCCCATTATTCACGAATCAGCTCTTTTCAATTGAGAGTGTGTGTGGTGTTACATAATGGAAGTTTCTTGATGTGTTCAATTAGGATAAATACCTCTTGTCAGTTGCCCTGTCTTGTTGGTTGTGCTTGGCAAAGTTATTTATTAAACATCTTTTGGAAGTCATCTTATCAGTTCTCTTTAACTTTTCAACTATGTTTTAAGAAGTTCTGTTTAAGGTATATTTGTGTAAGGCAATATTTTCACTAAGGTTTTTAAGACGTCTCAATTGAAGAACATTTTAAATTTCAGCCACATGTCTTTGACCTGTTTCTGTGATGGTGTAGTCTGTTAACCCCGGTAAATATAAGGAGGTTGATTACATGACAGCAGCAGAGAAAGAAAGATGTTTGTAGCATAAGCTCTTCATTTCTTCATGATTTTAAGGATTGATGGAGTGTTCTTTCTACTGACAAGCTATTTAATCTTTTCCGAATGAACTAGTCAGACAATGTGTTTGCAATTCACTGTAACTCAACTGACGCATATTTTCTTTAGGGCATTTTTAAGGTGTAATGAGCTTCTGTGCATCCACTGACTACACTTAATCCTGAATAGTCATGAAATAAATTAATCACTCATTCGAATGTATTATCGAGTAGTTTGTTTATGCGTCATATAACAGTTAAAGCTATTAATGAAATACAGATAAGTGATATTTCTTTGTTATGTTTTAAACTTTATTTTATTTATTGTTTTTACTTTTTAAGTTGTTAATAAATATTAATTTTTAAATAGTTAATAAATATTAATTTTTAAGTTGTTAATGAACATTAATTTTTAAGTTATTAATAAATATTAATTTTTAAGTTGTTAATAAATATTAATTTTCAAGTTAATAAATATTAATGTTGCTTTTAAAAACTGGTTTTCCTTTTTCCTACCACACATTTATTTTGTAACTTCTTTTATGAAATTATTAATATATTTAATACTTTAATCTTTTCAGAAAAAATTTAATAAATGAATATACAATAAGCTCAATGCTTCCATCTGTTTAATGCATTCTGCATCATTTAATTCAACCTCATTAACATTACATTTTGTAATGTTTTGACAAATTTTACAATATTTTCCAGAGACTGAATGACGAACTTTACAATATTTGTCCTGTGATCAAATGAAATTTACAGTTTTTTTCCCTGAAACCGAGGGACAATTGATGAGTAAGAAATGATTGAAATAAAGTGAGAAAAGAGACTAAATCTGAAAAATATAGCCTGAAAGACATTTTAAATGAATTTACGTAAGAACAAAAGTTATTTTACTATTAATTTAGAAATTTAAAATAGATTAATTATTCATTCAACAACTTAAATACAGTATAGGATCTGTTATCCGGAATCCTTGCGACCTGGGGCATTCCAGATAAAGGGTTTTTCTAGAATTCGGAACACTACCAGAAATAGTTTAAAATGTTCAGAAATATGAAATACAGGTTAGCAAAAATGCTATGTTGCAAATTTGTTGAGTTAATTCAATAAAACACAATTGAAGAAAAGTTTGATTAATTTTTATTTAAAAAAAAACGTTAAGAGAATTCAAGAGTATAATAAAAATTACAAATAAATAAAAACAAACATAAAATTTAGCTTTGAGGTTTAGAGGCAGATGCTTGGGAATTGGGTTTTTGGAACAATTCTTTTGAGGTGCGCTGCTTGTAATAATTATCTTTCACAAGCTGCTCTTGAATTTATTTATTTTTGTTTTTTTTATGAATTTCTTAACACATAGAAAGCGGATAGGAAAATACAAGAGGCAAAAGTAACACATAAAATGCAGATTCCCACGAATTCACAGAGATAAAGGGATACATAGTTATTGTACTATCCCGTTAATCTGCACCTCTCAATCAACTTTGCCACCATTTTGATAAATATATATATATATTTTTAATATCCTGTATGAGGTGTATCTTTCTTTAGATATCTTAGTTTTTTATTATCTATTTTCTGTATTTTTCTGTATTTTTGCATTATAAGGAGCTAAATTTTGTCTTTTAAGGCTTAATGCTGACAAAATTGGATGAAATAGCGCATCTTCTATGAATGAACTCACAAGCTCCTCTGATGATTCTGTGAGTCATTCATAGTTTCTTATTTTACATACTGGTTTCATATGTTCCTTTCTAAATCATCTTTAGAACTTTATCAATTTCTTCATATATTTGTGATTTCAAATTTATTATATATATATATATATATATATATATATATATATATATCCAAGAAAACACCCGTTCCTCACCCCCCACACCCCAAGAAAAAGAAATCACGCTAAGTATTGTATTCTTGGGATAGGTTTGGTTTATGACGGCCAATTATCAACACGTGGGATATAGGCCCTTGGGGGAGGAGGAGGAGGAGGAGGAGGAGTGCCTTTCGTGGGGGTCTTTCTAAGGGAACCTAACCCGTATTTACGCATGGAATCCACGGTTTCGAAGAAAACCACGAAAACTCTGAAACAGTTAGGCCGACGGGCGCGATTGGGTTCGAAACCAGCACCTCCCATCTACCAGCTTCGAGAGCAGAACCTCTCAGCCACTGGTGGGGCATTCTTGGGATAGGATAAACAGTTAAAGAATAATCACTTTTCCATCTTATCCAGTCCCCCTTTCCTCTCTAGTTCGTTTTTTTCTCCCAGATCACTGTGTGGAGCTGAATCATGATGAAAAAAATGGTTCGCCCTTTGTTCTTTCTCCTGATTGGCCAAATTGCGGGCATACCTTTAGATGATATCAAAGTTCAGAGCTTGCTGTTATAATGAAAATCAGGTTTTTAAACATTGAAAACATGACGACTTTCGAAAATATTTTTTTTCAAAATGTTAAAATTTGAATTTTTTTTAATGGATTTTGCCATTTGAATCAGAAAAATATGAAAATTAAGAATATGTAATATTTTTGTATTTCTAAAGGTTTTGTTGATGCATAGTTATAAAAATGATCCAAAAAAAAAAAAAAAACAACATGTCAGATCATTGCATACATTCAATATTTATCTTTGTTAGGATAACAAGTTCTTTTTCTCCCATATCTCAATGACTCAGTTATACCTAAAGTATCATTTTATCCCAGTTCCATATTTAGCAATAACCATTTATATTACATACGTCAACAATCTTTATTTATTTAAAAGTAAATTTACCTAAATACATTTAAGACTTACCTTTCTCTTAGTTAAATCCTTGCCTTTAAATTAATATAAAATATTTTTGATTAAAGTTTCTAAAACATTGTTTTATTTTTCTCTCATTTAATCGCGATCACATCTTTTCCAAGCAAAAAAGTCTAGTACACATATTCAAACGAAGCAGTTTACATTGCTAGACAGCAATAACAGATTCCTTGCATAAATTAGCAAATATAATCAGCTCATGCAATACACGTCATCGCCGATTCTTCCAGAAAGGTGGTGTGTTGGCACATGCAGTTAGTTACTTAGTATAAATACATAGCGGACATTTTGTTCTCAGCTTGATTTAATCTATCAAAAGGATGTGATCTTAATACGAGTTTGTTGTTTTTTGGCATGGACTCGGGATGTCGTCGCCTTAATAGATTTTCATAATGTTATAGACACGACTTGTTATTTAAATTTGTTTGAATTTAAGTTTAGTTTTAAAGGTTTAATCAATATTATTCAAGGGTAGTCTGGTAGTCTCTAAGTGTATATTTTCATGGTTTAACTATTAAGTGAAATTAAGTTTTTCTTGTGAACTTTTGTTTGACCTTCATTACTATTTCAACTGGGTTAATTTATTGTGATTTGAAATAGGACTTGAGAACTTTTGTTTGATCTTTAGTTTAAATTAGACTGATTTATTATGATTTGAAATAGAAAAATAAACTTTTATTGGCTTTTAATTTGCAAGAATTTTTAATTGTTTTTAAATATTCACATAATCTTTTAACACATTACAGAAAGCATTTTTAGGATGGATATTCATTAGATATCTGAGATTATATTTTTCTTCAGCTTCCAAATGCATATATTTTGAGCTGATCCAAAACTTTGCTCGTTTTAATCAGTGTTAGCTTTGTTTAAGAGTTGGGAAAGTTGACTTAGGTCACTTTCCCGAACTTCTGGGTTACAATAACTTGTGATTTTTATCACCAGGTCACTTTCCCGAACTTCTGGGTTACAATAACGTGATTTTTATCACCCAAGCTCGACAAAAGGCACATTTTCGCAGTATTAATAAAATAAACATGAAAGAAAAATCATACATCAAGCATAGATTATGAAACACTTCTCAACACATTCAAAATAATATGACAAAA
Organism: Maratus speciosus; assembly: GCA_963932465.1. NCBI lineage: Eukaryota > Metazoa > Arthropoda > Arachnida > Araneae > Salticidae > Maratus > Maratus speciosus. Next base: position 99,618,685 of record OZ010797.1, on the reverse strand, counting down.
CTTCATAATTTAATAAGTTAAAATATTGTGTCATTCATATGGAAACTCATAACACATCTGAAAACCCAATTTCAGCTGTTCTTATCTACAATCGGAAAACTATCTGAATATTTTGAGCAACACTGTATAGGATTAAAACAGTTAAATTTAAAAGTGCAAGCCGAAATTGAAAACACTTCAGCAATTATTACTCAAAGACAGTATTGTAACCAATTTCTTTTGTGTGTCCCTGTAAATGAACAGCAAATGCTATGAATACCCTATTCTGTCATAATCATCTTGTAGTGAATTTCAGTGATTTATATCAGTTTCAATACATATGAAACAACATAATGTCATTAAAATACTCTGCAAACGATTTTTCCCATATACTATAATGTAATGGAATTCTTTTGGGTAGCCCTGTAAATAAAATAATAATCCCACATACTTCATATGCAATACCAAATATGGTTAGGTGACCCTAAATATAGATTATCAATTGCATGAAAATCCAATTATATTTACAGAAGTTAGAGCATGGACAGGCAAACCGAATGCATAAACACCTCAACTTTGTTGTAAAGTGTTAAAAATGAGAAAAAAAAATTTCATTCTGTATTTTAAACTGTTTACTGGTGGTAACACTAATACTACTACTAATAATAAAAAACAGTTGTAATTGGGGTCTTGAAAATTTTCTGTGATTTAGTTTCCTATAAGAATTATTTTGATATGAAAAAAAATCTCTGAGTTGAGATTTTAATTCAATGAAAAAAACTAATGTAAAAATACATGTGTTAAAAATTAATAGAATATTTTCTTACTTGGAGTGTCTTCAACCTCGTACAAAGTCTTTTGTGATGTAGAATCATTCTGTAATAAAATGAACAAATGAGTTTTAATCGTCTCTAATTTACAGGATATGTTTCAGAACAAAGTTTTAAAGTATTTCTGCTATCTAGGCCATTATTTAAATATGTTAACATTATAATTAATGTACAATATTAAAGTTTTTAATTGTAATTATTAAATTATAATTAAAAGTATATATATAAAACAAAAAAGGAGAAAAACAAATGTAGTGCGTTCCAGTATCAAACCCGAGCCCATGAAACAATGAGCAAACGACGTACCAACTGAACTACGACCAATTCCTCTCATTGCAAAGTATTTAAGTTGTGTTAGAATATTAGATCCCTCTGTTTCTTAAGAACTAAGGAGGCTTGTATAAAATCCGTTAAACCTGGGACTAAGGGGTCTCTACTAAAGGGCAAAATCAGCACAAGCCACTGGTCACAGGGCCAGTAAATGAGAAAAAGTGGCTAGTGAGAAATTGTCTATCAGCGGCCACTTTTTTACAAGAAGAGAATAAAATTTTCTTGCATTTCATCAAGGATTCTATTTTTTTTTTTTTTTTTTTTTTTTTTTTTTTTTTTTTTGTTCCAATATATTTATATTAACATATTTATTTGGGCTATTCAGTTTTAGATTAATACTTACAGAAATTTTACTGTTCAATATTTTTAAATAAAAAAGTGGGTACTTAAAAAACTAGTCCTACCTGCCAGTGACCACTAATGAAATTTCCCAGTTTTGCCCTATAGTCTCTACCCTACAACATATATTAAAATAATCAAAATCTGCCATTACCAAGCTTGTCCCTCTCCTTGTCTGTGTTATTTTTTATAGTGTGGACTCGAAAAATAGGAGGCAAAATTATACAATTTTAGCATTACTTTGGATGATACTTTCTTGTAAAGTTAAAAACGAATTTTAGAAATTGCAACTAAAAATTTTAATTTGACGCCTAAGATATTTATAGTAGTCGTCATTTGACGCCTACCTTCATTTCCCAATTTTCATCACTGTTCTCCAGGCAAGAAAACTTCTGAGGAAATATAAATTTTTAAAAAAAGGAAAAATTTTACTATTTTGCATTATTAATTTTACAATTTTGAATCTTGCAGAACCAAAACATCTAAATATTGAAATCAAAAGGAGGGAAAAAATAATAAGAGAAATTTTATTATTTTGACTCCAACAGACTTGGAAAAGGAAAAGACAAAAATTTTACAATTTCAGAGCTATTGAGAGGGAGAAAAAAAAAAGGGGATGACTTTAACCTGCAGATACAAAAAATCCGAATATCGAAATCAAAAGGAAGGGGGGGGGGGGCGGGGGGAAGGAAGAAATTTTACTATTTCGGGTTCTGCAAACTCCAAGAGAGAAATAAAATTACAAGTTCACATTATTTTCTGTCCCCATACTTGAAAAAAAAAAAAAATTTTTTTTGTAATCTCAACATTATTTTTGGTCTCACAGACCTTAAGAATTTGAGCGAAAATAAGAAAAAAAGTACAAAGTTTACTTAAATTTAATTTCGGGTTTTGTGGGCTAGAAAAATATCAGAAATTAATTCTGGTTCTGTAGATTTAATGATTATATTGATTTTTATTAGCAAATATTTTCATAACATTATTATATAGTTGTTGCATAAAAATAACTATTTTAATGAGGTTCTAAAGCGTGAATAAAGTAATGATCTAAATAACATCAACAAAGTCCTTAGAACAAGTTGCATGGATTGTTAATGCTGAAATATTTACACATAAAAACAATAAAGAAAATTATTAAAATTCAAATATTAAAATTGAAAATCTTACATTGTCTTTGTTATCAGTATATAATCTCTTATCTAGGAACTGTTCTAATGTTACATAGGGTCTTTTAGGAATTCTTCTGTATCCCAGTTTTCTTTCTTCCTCTGAGGCTGAAAAAAAAAAAAAGATTCATTGAACCATTTGTGGGGCATAATATGATTTCTTCACTTTTTACAGATAGCACTTAATGATAGGACAATCAAGGACTTTTATAGACCAAAACCAGAAAAAATGCAAGGACCTACAAATTAAACTAATAAATTACAATATGCATTTTTTAAGGAAGAGTTTCAGTTTTGTAGATACATGTTTTAAATATTCCAATGGCCAGGAAGAGGGGAATTTCAGTGTATGGCAGTAGAAATTTAGAAAATTTTAAAATAACAAATACAGCAGAAGAAAAAACTAGCCAGATATGACAATCTTAACACTTTCTTCTATTTCATACATGTTAATACTTTAAAATTTACTATCAGAGTGCCAAAATTAAAATGACAATCTGATTAATATTTATCAAGGTATACCTGAATCTGAAGTTCGATGAAAATTCATGCATTAGTTCTTGAGATAGAGCTATTGCGGAAATCGTAAAAAAAAAATTTAAATAAATGCAAATACTCTTTAAGTGGGGGGGGGGGGGGAGCCAGAACAAAGGTAAAATCTATTTAAAAATAGGTTAACAGCAAAGTTATAAACAGCATGCTTATGTAGCTAACTACTTAAGTTCCACTAAGCTTAGGTACTTGTGTATATGTTACAGGCCAAACCCGATTTTAGGCCAAACTAGTTTATCCTAACGCGCATAGGATAAACTAGTTTATCCTAACAGCTCATAGGATAAACTAGTTTAGCCTGCTATTCATTGGTCTGAACTAGTTTATCCTAGGCCGATCTAGTTTGGCCTAAAATCGGGTATATCCTAGGCCAATTCAATTTGGCGTAATTTTATTGATCTCAAAGACCGTCCCGCAGCCAAAGAGTCCTAGGCCATTGCAATTTGACGTACTTTTATTAATCCCAACTACCGCTCCGTCGCCAGCCTTGTGCTGTAATATTGTGCTGTAAGTAACACCAGCCTTGTGCTGTAAGTAATATTGCCGCCACACCTCTATAATATATTTTAATCGATAGGCAGTGGGATACTATCCCCCTATCTTCCCCCATTTCACCGCCGCTGGTAGTTATAAAATATGTTCCATATGACAAATTGTGTGCTGGAGCACCAAAGAATGGGATGAGAGGTTATCATAAAATTTAGGAGAGAAAGAGTTCAGAGGATTGATTAATAATGTACAGTATAATCTTGAAAATCCGGCATCGTCGAGACCGTTACTTCACTGGATTTTTGAAAATTCCAGATTTCTGAAAGAATATCAAATGTACTTTACTTTTAATATTCCCAATGGTGCATTTATTCATAATTAATTCAAAGCCAAGTGATATTTATATGAGAAAAAAAATATATAAAAAAACATTGATTTATTTTTTTGTCACATAAATATCACTTGGCTTTGAATTAATTATGAATAAATGCACCATTAAGAATATCAGAAGTACTTTTGATATTCTTTCAAAAATCTGGAATTTTTTTAAATCCGGCGAAGTCCCGCTCCCAGTTTGGCCTAAAATACATATATTTTTAAGCTACCATTCTTCCACAATTAAAACTCTTTTTGAATAATAGTACATATACATTTATACGCATGGGGATACAGAGCTGTAAAACCTATTAAAAGAATTTGTGTATGACGAAATGTTGTTTTAAACGGAAATTTGCTTTTTAATCGATGAAAATTGAATATAATAATCCGTTTAAAAAAAAAAAAAAAAACATAATACATTTGCTAGAGATGGCGGACTTGCTAAAAAAAGGAACTTAATTATAAAGAAGTTTTTTCCTCTTCTATGTGATTCCGTCTCAGAAGGTTTTTCTATATAAATTTTTTCAGATTTTCAAGTCTCCAAGTCGTCTAAAATAATTAATGGTATTAGTAATTATTCAGATATTTTCATACAAATAGAGATTCATTAAAAACTCAATATAGTTTACAATAGAACCATTAATATCGTTAATCCACATTCTGTGGCTTAGAAATTAAAAAAATTCCATACAATAAAATCTTCTAAGTCGGAATTGCATAGGAAAGAAGAAAAATCCGTTATAGGCAGGTTCCCTTATTAGAAGGTTCATCATCTGTTGTAAGTGTATTATATTATTTTTACAAGTACAATGAACATCCTCTAATCCGGCATCCTAAGGTCTGGCATGACTTTCGGAAACACAACTGAATCGCGAAGAAAAAAAAGGAGTGAGTTCAAGAAGATTTTGATGAACCGACAGTTGAAATTTTGACTGATGAGGCCATCATTCAGAGTGTTATCAACCTAACAGTCTCCAAAGACGTTGGCTCGGATGAGTATGATGAGCACGAGTCAAACAACATCAGTTGAAATCAAGCAGCTGATGCCTCGAATACATTTATCAGGTTTTCTGTGCGCAGCCGTTCGTCCAACCATGCGGAAAGATTAAACTTCACATCATGAAAAATAACATCCTAATAAAATGAAGAGACTATGACAAAATGAACTGATATTGAGATTATTTTAAGATGGCTTCTACGAGTAGGCCTACAGTGCACGATTTCATTTTATACTTGTGTACATATGTTGTACAAAACTTGAGTGTTTTTAATATTCTATTCAATCTGTTTAAAAAATAAAAAACATGCATTACTGGTATTTTCTGCTTAATTCTAACTTCTACACGTTTTTTCCGACATTCATCCTGTAATTGGAAAATTTCGTAATCCGGCATGCTGCAAGTCCTGGACGTATAGTAGAGGATGTTTATTGTACTAATACCCTCATTTTACATAGATCAATATTTTTTTGTTGTTGTTGTTAAACAGGGGATTCCCTCATAAGCAGGTTATTTTTCCCAGGTTATACCGCACTTTAATTTTATTACCTAAAAATGCATCTACACATCTAAAAAAATAATAATAAATATATAAATTTTAATTCTGTAATAATAGCCATTTAAAAATATGTGCATTAAAAAAAAAGTTGGGCATGGCCAAATGTTAGTGATATTTTTACTGAACAGACCAGATCCTGCCGGTCCAAATGATTTTATTATGAGCTGCGTTGAAAATTAGACTGAAAATTTCTGCCTGTGCAAACCTCAAGAAGAATGCAGTCCAGTCCCCAAAAAAATTGAGTCCTGGTCCATCACGGTTCGAACCTCTCGAAAAAGTAATCCCCAAACCAAGATCGGACAGATTGTTGGGAAGGAAAATTGGGCGGGGCCCATAAAGACATTACATCGAATAACCAAAATACTAGCTCACAAAATTTTATAAATTTGGACTCTAAACTTCTATTATATATTTTTAAAAAAAAACGAGTTTTTAGTTAACTTTGCTCACCTCCATAGATGTGTTTGATTTGAGCGGATTCGTTTGAAAAATTTTGAATTTGAGCATGAACTTGACTCATTTTCGAGAAATTGAATTTGCGTTTGAATTGGCCCAGGATAAACTAGATTGACCCAAGATAAACTAAAATGTTGTCGCTGAAGCGGCCTTTGGGATCAATGAGAGCTCGCAAAATTGAATTGGCCTAGGATAAACTAGTTCAGACTAATGAAATAGCAGGCTAAACTAGTTTATCCTATGAGCATTAGGCCAAACTAGTTTATACTATGGGCGTCAGGCCAAACTAGTTTGGCCTAAGAAAAACTAGTTTATACTATGGGCGTCAGGATAAACAAGTTTGGCCTAGGAAAAACTAGTTTATCCTATGGTCGTTAGGATAAACTAGTTTGGCCTAAAATCGGGTTTGGCCGGTAACATATACATACATTTTAAAAAAATTATTTGTCTAGAATTAAGATTTGACAATAATAAATTAGTGCAGTAGTTTATCTACTGATGAGCAGGTGTGAGAGCAGGGGTGGTTCTGAGTTTTTTTTTAATTCTGAAATTCACAGCAAATTTTCTGAAAGGTTACAGCAGAGGGGGGCAGGGAGAAATTGCCTCTTTGAGCTTATTTTTGTTGCAGGTCAGGTTAACTCTGTTTTCCATTCGGGTAAATTTCAGGCTGAGTGTAGATTTTTACAAGTTCGGTTCAGTTAACCTGATTTTTCAAAAGTTAGTTCAGTATATTATTTCAGATTAAAAACTACACCTAAATTAATTAACAGATGTTTGCGTGTGTGCCATTTACTAAAGAGACCGCTGCATTTTTTTGGCGGCACTTTTATGAAATTGATGTTTTTTCACAGCGGCCTTTTGATGAAATTCATGTTTTTTTTGCATGGCCCTTTGACAAAATTGGCGTTTCTTCCACAGCCCTTTCACGAAATTGCTGTTTTTAACACTGTTCTTTAAGAATTTTGTGTTTTTCATGCAATCCTTGATGATATTCACATTTTTCATGCGATCCTTGACAAAATTCACGTTTTCACGTGATCCTTGATGAAATTCATGTTTTTCACGTGATCCTTGACGAAATTCACGCTTTTCACACAATCCTTGACGAAATTCGCGTTTTTCACGCGATCCTTGATGAAATTCGCGTTTTTCACGTGATAATTTGACAAAATTCATGTTTTTCATGCGATCCTTGATGAGATTCCCATTTTTCATGCGATCCTTAATGAGATTCCCATTTTTCCCATGATCCTTGATGAAATTCACGTTTTTCATGTGATCCTTTGGCAAAATTTGCATCTTTCACACGATCCTTTGACAAAATTTGAGTCTTTCACGTGATCCTTTGACAAAATTTGCGTCTTTCACGTGATCCTTTGACGAAATTTGCGTCTTTCACGTGATCCTTTGACGAAATTTGCATCTTTCACGACTTTCGCATTTTTCACAACATCCTTTGATGAAATTCGTGTTTTTCTTGCAGCTCTTTGATGAAATTCATCTTTTTTCCACAATCTTTGGACGAAATACTTGATTTTCAAGCTATCAATTGACAAAATTCTGTGTTCTCTGTGACCGTTTGATGAAATTTGTGTTTTTCGCATGATCCTTTGATGGAATTTGTGTTTTTCTGCGACCCTTTGATGGAATTTGTGTTTTTCCGCGACCCTTTGATGGAATTTGTGTTTTTCTGCGACCCTTTGATGGAATTTGTGTTTTTCCGCGACCCTTTGATGGAATTTGTGTTTTTCCGCGACCCTTTGATGGAATTTGTGTTTTTCCACGACCCTTTGATGGAATTTGTATTTTTCCGCGACCCTTTGATGGAATTTGTGTTTTTCCGCGACCCTTTGATGGAATTTGTGTTTTCCGCGACCCTTTGATGGAATTTGTGTTTTTCCGCGACCCTTTGATGGAATTCGCCTTTTTCATGCAGTTCTTTGATGAAATTGGCGTTTCTTCTATGATCTTTTGGCGAAATATTCTTTTTTCACGCTACCCTTTCACAAAATTCACAATTTTTTTCCTCGATCCTTTGATAAAATTGGCGATTTTTTCTGCAAACGACTGACAAAATTGATTTTTTTTACTACCACTTGTCAAAATTCGTGATATTTTTTTCATGTCCAAATTTTCGACTGATGATCGATTTTTTAATTTTCGCAACAGTATGCCTTAAATTTTCAGAAAATTTAGAACAGAATCACCGCTGTTTGAGAATGAAAGGATTGTCGAATTGCCGGTGCAATGTGTAATTGTAAACATCCGAGATGTTTGGAAAAAAGGAATGGGAAAGATCAAATCAGAAAATCCTGGATTTGGCCGAGTCTTTCCATATTTTTAATCGACAGTTTTTAAAGTTTAATCTCAGAATGGCGACTAGCGAGTGCTTATTTTCATCTTCACAGCAGCTGTGATATGAACACTAACAGAGGGCAGGACAATAGTTCAGAAATGTTGGGCTATGTTTACTTAATGTTTAAAATCACATTTAATAATTAAAAAAATTGGCATCATTCCCAAGTTGGGGTTAGCCAACCTAATTTGGGACAATCTGTATATAAAACATATTTTAAAGAGGAACAAAGGAACTTTTAAATGTAGAAACATGGTCTCTTCATGTTGATCTGTGGTGATCATGTCTCTGTAGGAAAGTTTTAAAACTTCAGTAGGATATATTATATATGGTCTAAAAACATGAAAACATTTGAGAAAAAAAAGGAATGCATAATCTTCAACGTGGGGAAAAAATACCTTAACATTAATTTATAATTGAACTCTAAAAATATTAGAATGTTATATTGCAAAAGCAATACACTTGTGTACATAATTTCTTGTACATCAGGAAGTGAGCAGGGGTCGATGTAGGTTTTTATTCTTGGGACCCATTTTGTGAAAAGTAAAACTTATTTTTGTGAAAAATTACATTTGTTAACGAAAGTTGAAATCCATTTACTCAAATTCGAACAAAGCATTTTATTAACAAAAACTACTTTAAATCCTCTGGCAAAAGTTTTTGTTTTTCGTGACCTGGTTTGATTGACAAATTACATATTTTAAAACAATTTTTGTGAAAAAGAATTGTATGAAGGGGCCTATTTTATTAAAAGGAATTTTATGAATGGGCCTGTTTTATTAAAAGGAATTTTGTGAAGGGGCCCATTTTATTAAATTTATTTTTGTGAAGGGGCCTATTTTATTAAATAGATTTTTGTGTAAAGGCCCTAAATAGGCCCCAAATTTTGCCTGGATCGACACCTGGTGAATGAAAAATTAAATATAAAATTCCATCTTTACATTCATGAACCAAGTTAAGTTGAATACAAGAGTGTAATAGAAGAAAAATTTTGGTACTTGTTAGTTATCCCGTCGACCAATTTCGCCAAATTATATAAATCGCCAAACCACTCGCCAAATTATACAAATTGACATAATTTTTATTTTAAATAACGAAAAATCAAATAAATTAGTATAACATTAGTATAACATTAATAAAAATACAAATAAAACGTCGAAATAAAAATCATTTAATGACGTAAACACATGTTGTCAAGTGAATGTGACATTTACGATCAACTATTATTGGCATTTAATCTTACAATTTGGTGCCAGTAATTTGGTCGACGGGATAACTAACAAGTACCCAAATTTTATACTTAAAAATAAAGTTTTACCTGGTAGAGTTTTAAGCTGTAGATTGTGCGGTATCTTCATATTTTCACACAGAACAATTGGCAAGGTTGGTGTGGGTATCAAATGACGTGATGCTAAAGTAGAACGGTCTGGACTACTTTCATACGGCACAATATCCAAATATGCTGAAGCAGGAAGATCTGGACTACTTTGATACGGCACAATATCCAAATATGCTGAAGCAGGACAATCTGGATTACTTTGATACGGCACAATTTCCAAATGGTCTGTTTCACCTTGGTGTTCTGCCTTTTCTGAATGATCTGGGTTACTCTGACCCTCATCTGAGAGATCCAAACCATTCTGATGCTGTTCTTTATTAGAGCGGACTAAACTATCCTCCTGCCTTTCCTTGTTTGAATGATCATGTCTCTTTTTTTCTGAGCGATCTGAGCTACTCAAACATTTTTCCTTTTTCGAGCGATCTGAGCTACTCAAACGTTTTTCCTTTTTCGAGCGATCTGAGCTACTCAAACGTTTTTCCTTTTTCGAGCGATCTGAGCTACTCAAACGTTTTTCCTTTTTCGAGCGATCTTGTTTACTCTTAGATAGTTTCTTGCTTGAACAATCTGCGCTATTTTGATTTTTCTCCTTGTTTGAATGATTCGAGCTACTCTGATGCCGTTTCTTGCTTGAATGATCCAGGTTATTATGATGCCGTTCTTTTCTTGAGTGATCTAAACTACCATGATGCTTCTTACTTGAATGATTTGGGCTACCTTGATGCTTCTCTTTACTTAAACAATTTGGGTTACCTTGAAGCTTTTCCTTACTTGATTGATCGCCGCCACTCCGATTTGTTTTTTTGCTTTTACACTCTGGGCTATTCTGACGCTGCTCTTTGCTTGAACGATCTACTCTACTCTGATGCTGTTTCTTGCCTGAATGATCTGCACTATTCTGCAGTTTCTTCTCTGAACAATCTATGCCACCGTTATGTCGTTCCTTCCTTGGTTGATTTGGGCTACTCTGCAGCTTCTTCTTGTCTAACTGACTTACACCACTATGATGCTGTTCCTTTCTTGAACGATCCGGGCTACTCTGCAGGTCCTTGTTTGACTGTGAAGATGATAGTCTTGGTAACTAGAATGAATTATAAGAACAATAATTAAGCATATATTAATTTCAGACATGGACATGATTAACAACCAAAACCTGCAAATGTGTACATACTTATCACTTACTCTAAGTCACTTTTTTTGACAACAATAAAACACAGAGATAAATGAAGAGAATATGAAGACAGAGACTATGGAGTTAAAACTCAACTTTGAGTTTTAATTTTATTCTGTTGTGAATGTTATACAAAAATTATTAATGCTATGCTATCATTAAAAAATTACAGATGTAGAATACAACAAACAAAACAGGAAGTAAAATATCCCTATCAACATATGCAAAAGTGATGTAACGAATATTTAGCCATTATTCGACTTAGACTCTTTTCCTGAATATAACTTTGGCCAAATATTGTTAGATATTACACTGAATAAATTCCAAATTATTATTTTTCTTTGTTTTTTTGTAATGTTAATGTTAAAGATGAAAATAAGCACTTGCCAGTCACCACTCGGAGACTAAAACGTGAAAAACTGATGATTAAAAATATGGAAAGTACCGGCCAAGGGATTTTGTCAAAGAATCACTGAAAAAAATCTCGTGAATTTTGTCAGAAGATCGCGAAAAAACACACATTTCGTCAAAGGACTATGAAAAAACGTAATTTCGTTGAAGGATCACAGAAAACCCCAAATTTTGTCAATAGATCGCGAAAAAAAGCGAATTTCGTCAAAGAATCGTGAAAAAAAATGACACTTTTTCAAAAGATCGCAGAAAAACCCGAATTTCGTCAAAGGATCACTAAGAAACCCAAATTTTGTCAAATGATCGCGGAAAAAATGCAAATATCGTCAAAAGATCATGAATTTCGTCAAAGAATCACAAAAAAAAAAGCGAGAATTTTGTCAAAAGATCGCGACGAAAACCACATATTTCGTCAAAGGATGGGTAAAAAAACACAAATATCGTCAATGGATCACAGGAAAATGCAAAATACCATCAATGGATTGCGGATAAAATGCAAAATACCGTCAATGGATTGCAAAAAAAAACACAAAATACAGTCAATGGATTGCAGAAAAAACGCAAATACCATCAATGGACTGTGGAAAACTGCAAATACCGTCAATGGATCGAGGAGAAAATGCGGATTTCGTCAATAGATCGCAGAAAAAACACAAATTTTGCCAAAGAATCGCGTAAAAAAAAAAAAGAATTTCGTCAAAGAATCGTGAAAATGAACGTGAATTTCATCAAAGAATCGCAAAAAAAAAAAAAAAAAAAAAAAAAAAAATTTGTCAAAAGATTGAAAAAGAAAGAATTTTATCAAAAGATCTCGAAAGAAAAATTCGAATTTCGTCAATAGATCACAGAAAAAAACGTGAATATCGTGAAATAAACACGAATTTTGTCAAAGAATCGCGTAAAAAAAAAGAGAATTACGTCAAAGAATTGTGAAAACAAACACGAATTTCATCAAAGAATCGCGAAAAAACGCAAATTTTGTCAAAAGATTGCAAAAAAAAAAACGCTAATTTTATCAAAAAATCTTGAAAAAAATGCATAATTAATACCAGGAGGGACACCCCAGCCCCCCCACACCTTTACATTTCAGAAAATTTGCTGTAAATTTTAGAAATTTTTTTTTTTTTAAGTACCTAATCATCGTGGGAGTTATGTAGTTAGCTATATAAGCATTCTGCATATAACTTAATTTAAAATAGATTGGAAATTAATATCTCAAGTTTATTCAAAATAATATGAATTAAAATATTTTTATTTATCCTATAAATTACTTATTTACTCTAAACTCATATATTTTTAAATTAAATATTCAGTGGCATAAATGTACTTACTGGCGACTAAAGAAATTATTATCATTATATAGCACAAAATTAGCACTCGCCAATTGTCAAGTAACACTTAAGTCCTGGCGATTAACTTCATTGACCAAATTTAAGGGGCACCACTAGCCAAACACAAAGATTGACTGATGTATCGATACCAGGGAGGAAAGGGTTGAAATTTGTTTGGAATTTAAGGCATCCAGATCGCCGATTCTCACGAACGTAAGAAAAGAAAGTAGCAGGGGTGTATTCTTTTCCGAAAAATTAAGGCATTCGGTTGCAAAAATAAAAAAATCGGTCATCAGTACGAAATTTCGGACATAAAAAATACCGCTAGTTTCGACATCGTCGCCGAAAAAAATTAATTTCGTTAATCGTTCGCAAAAAAAATCACCAATTTCGTCAAACAATCGCAAGGTAAAAAGCTAATTTTGTCCAAGGATCGCAGAAAAAACATGAATTTCGTCATAGAATCGCGGAAAAAACATGAATTTCGTCATAGAATCGCAGAAAAAACATGAATTTTGTAACAGAATCGCGACCCCCCCCCCCACACAAAATTCTTCAAAGGATCGCGAAAAAATGCAAATTTCGTCAAAAGATAAAATCACAAAAAAACGTACATTTTGTCAAAAAATCGCCGAAAAGCACAAATTTCGTCAAACAAAAAATGCAAATTCTTCTCAGAATGGCGGGAAAAAACAAATTTCGTCAATAGATCACAAAAAAAACCGCAAATTTCGTCAAAAGATCGCGAAAAAACGCAAATTTTGTGAAACGATCGAAAAAAAAACGCGAATTTCGTCAAAGGATCGCGGAAAAAACATGTGTCGGGAGGGGATTCCCCCTTTTGCTGTAACCTTTCAGAAAATTTGCTGTGAATTTCAAAAAAAAATTTTAAACTCAGAATCACCCCCCTGGAAAGACCTTTCTCTCCTGGAAGGGGGGGGGGGGGATAATTGCATTTTCGGCCGTCCATATCGTTATTTGATTTGTTAGAGAAATTAAAAACTGATAAATTCAAAGAAAACAAAATTCTAACAAACATTGTTGAGATTTCGATAGCAATTGCTCCAAGCGAAGCTGAAATGGAGAGAATGTGGGGAGCTGTGCGAAAAAAGCCCTCTAAAGGTAAAAGTTTATCTATAAATAAAGACACATTGCATAATCGCCTAAGAGTTAAGCAATCTAAAATTCAATTAAATGAATATGATCCTGCTGTAGCAATAAAACTTTGGTATCAAAGACCTAATGCTAATGATAAACATTAGTATCAAAAATAACACTTTTTGCAATTAATAGTAAAAGTGAAATATTCAAGATTTTATTAAAATAATTCTTAAAATATATTTTAATTTTCTTGTCTCTTTTATACACTGCATTAAGTATAGTGTCTAAATATCTTCAAATACGCATTTGACTTTTATTTTGACAAATTACAATGTTGATAGTTAGAAAAGACACAATTATGTATGAAGTGTTTGTAACTTTGTTACTGGCCAGTGAAAAAAATCAGTGTACTGGCCAGTGGCCATTGGATAAAAATGTAAAAAAAAAATTGACCTATATATCACTAGCCAGTAACTAGCTACTAAAAAAAAAAAAAAAAAAAAAACAACCTACTGGGCCAGTGGCCATTAAGCAAAATTCCTTATTTTCATCTTTATGTTACAGCCCGGTAAATTTAGGGTTTGATAGCTAAGTAATTCATAATGAGCTGAAAATTTCAGAATTAGCTCTTTATGACAAATAAAAAAAACCCTTAAAAGTCTCAGAAGTTCTCATGTGTGCTTCTATCCAAAATGGCCACCAAGACCTTTTTGCATCGTCCAATGTTTTTTATTTCCAATTCTAAGTCATATATCAATAAATTTTACTTCTGAAAAATTCTGTCACCTCTACTTGCATCCTGTTTTAATGTATACATAGGGCCTTACTAAAGCAGGGGCACACGGGGCATGTGCCCCGAGCCAGAAAAGGCCTCAAAAATTAAAAAAAAAAAAAAATTGCTTAAAAAAAAAAAAAAACCTCTCTGTTGAGGTTTTTTAATGAAAGAAAGTGTCCTTGTAAAAGAACCTTAAGGTGTAGGGGTCTCGCAAAGAGATGCCTACCCAGGCCTCAGTCGATTAGTCGAGCCCTGTACCTAGTTTTTATCAAAATAAAAGCTACGAATGAGTTGTACATTCATTTATTTGTCGTCGAATTAATAGAATTTCATTGCCCTTAGCCTGTTTTACCTCATACTTAAACTATTGACAAGTCATCTGTATGTTTGTAATCCTATTTATGAGGATTATTTTTAAAATTTTGTTTTAAAAAATGACAGATATTCCATTTTTCTATATAGAAATGTTTGTCAGAGGACTGTGATGGAAAAAAAAGAAAGTTAGAACAACTTTACATTATTTATTACAAGGCACAAAAATTTAAATCCAAAGTAAAAGTACAATAAAACATTATAGTAATGCTTGTAATAAATAAGCTAATAATCTTGTGGTAAATAAACTTAAAACAAAATTACCAGAATGCCACTCATTCAACATTGTAACCATTATCGTCGTCTTCAAATCTGTTAATAGGACGAACTGAATTTATGCATGTTTCTCCTAAGCAAGAGGTACAAAACCTAGAACAATGGAGAGCTGCCTTCTTGCACTGACATCTTTCATCACAGTCCCTTGCAGCAGTTATTTTGCAATCACAAAGATAAGCTGCAGAAGATCTTCGGAAGTGTTGAAGGTAATGGGTTTAATCTGCCTTCTTTCATGAACCATCCCCATTCAGTAGGATCTAGGTTGTTTCCCAGCCATTGTTGGACTTGAAGATAAACTCAAAGTGCAGCGAAGTAACTGCGAAGTAGCTGCACTTGTTGGTGGAAGAATGGCCAGGTTAAATTTTGATGAGAGATTTTTGGTTACTTCTTTATTGTAACAGATATATCGCAGCTCATCTAGGGAGTCAACTTTCTCTCCTCCAAAAAAGTTTTTCATGAATATCTCCCTAATTTCAATTACCTTTTGGGGTTTAAGTTGAGGACTGTTAAATAAGAAAGTCAAAGAAAGCAGCTCATGGTTTTTCTTTATCAACTTAAAAGCTGAGGATTTCCCCTTCCTAAAAATTGCTGATGTGGTATCACATCCAGTTGCTGCATGTAGGAAGAGAATGGAATCCTTCATTGGGCCAAGTGATTTTTGAATTTTAAATATGTTATAGCATTTTTGTTCACAAGGTCATAGAAAGAAAAGTGGTTTTCCTGGGTTACCTCGTGCGATGAGAATGGTCAGCAGATCTGTGTCAGTACCAACAACTGTGACTAATCTAGAATTGATCTTACTTGAATTAATTGCTGTTGTATAGATTAGTGCATCAGCATCATCATCCGCCTGTAGGGCAGTTATTCCTTCGGCCTGGAAGTAGCCCATGACCATTCGAATAAGCCTAGCCTTGTTCTCAGAGTTCCGTAAAAAAAAAAAAAACAGCTTGTTTGGTTGTAAAAAAAAAAACAGTTTGTTTGGTTGTGGCCACCATGTTAACGTCAAAAGCAATAGTTGCAGACATTTTCGACATCAACCTTCTTTGCCTCTCCACACTTTTAGTTGATAAAGCACAAGTGTACCCATCAAAAACAACTGATTCACATGGAGATAAGTGTTTCTGGACAAATCTAACATATTTGAGGCATATATCTCTGTAGGTGTCGGACTCAGTCCAAACCAATGCATGCAAAAGAAATCCTCATCTACAATAAACGAGCAAGTTGGTGGAGGTTCAACACAAGGCTCAGTTGTTTCAATGATAGCAGCTAAAGTTGATTTAACACTCTTCCTCATTGAAACTTCATCAAAGAGGGAGGGAGGTTGAAGAGCCAATTCGTATTTGAGGTAATCTCGTAGATTTTCATTTGACTTGAGTACAGCAGCAATCCTGGTAAGGGTAAAACTGTAGAGGATTGAATATCACAGTTGAATTCCTTATTATCAATGCGTTATTTGTTACCGATATTGGTATAACTCTTTTTCGGTTGAAGTTTAATTTCCCCAAATGAACATCCTGTGATTGAAGACAGTAAATTTTCACCAATTTTCTTTGCATTGTCACAGTTTGTTTTATCATCAGTAACCAATCCACTAGCTATATTCATCAACATATGTTTAGGACATTGATTGTGAAGCAGTAGCCATTCGGATAGCTTATTCAAATCAGAATCATCTCTTGATTGTCTGGAAGGCCGAAATTCAACGTGTTGTTCTGAGCATACATAAGTTTTTTCACAAAAATCTTCTACCGTATTTTCCGAGAATAACGCCGCAGTTACTTAAAAAACCTAGTTTAACGCCACACCGGGTATATCGCCGCACAGTGCATAACGTCACATACGTTATAAATATATACCAAGAGCAATTAATTAAAATTATTAATTGGCGGACATAAAATTAAACATTTTGAACTTAAATAATTTATCTTTTAATTAATTGAACAATTAATTCCATTATCAACGTTATTTATTTTAACAAACAGAAAAAAATAATAATACAGTAGCAACGAATAATTAATGTTATACATTTGAAAACCCATCAAAATTGTTGTCCTCAGTATCACTGTGGAATAATTTTTAAATTTCAGGCGAGAAATTGTGATTGGTGTCTATGAAATCATCTGCATCATTCGTGTCACTATCAAAAAAATGTGTCGGCAGATCGCATCTCATTTGTTTTGGATCGGGCTCGCACACTTAATTGTGTTTAAGATTAATCGAGCTGTTGCCAAACGTAATGCTGAAAGTAATTATGAACACGAGTTGGAACCCGTCGAAATTCGACGAATTAAAATATTTGGAATGGAGCTGTTAGATGGATTTTAGATGGAATTTATGATAAACCTACAAAAATAATTACAATAAAAAATTCATCTTGCATTGGTTGTCAAACTCTTAAAATAAATATTGTTTTTAACCTAAAATTACCAAAGTATTATTTCCATGAACTTCAACTGCTAAATTATTGAAAATTTAAACTGTATTCGAATACGTAATCAAGATGAGAAATTATGTTTGAAGTTATCGATTGAGGCTCTTATGTTTGTTTTTACGGGATGAAAAATCAGTAAAAAGGATGTCGCTTTGTTACATCATAAAACCCCCTCCCCCCCCCCCTATACCTAAACTGTACGTTATTTTCACATTCTCAAAATTTACATACGCACCACTCAAATTCACAATTTAAAAGTATTTTAACACGCAATAAATTATTATTGAATGTATTTCCAAACAAAGTCACGTTTGTTCGACACAATTTTTCATGTGAACATTCGCAAAAAATTTAAGTTCTAATCTCAGTACTCCCGAAAATTTACCATTCAGAAATTTGCCTTTAGTTGCCATAGTATTGGTCAAATATTTAGTTTTATCAAAGAAAATGACTATTTTGTTTTAAATATAACATCATTTTTACTCACTGAATCATTTAGCCTAGCGTCTAAAACTCAGTATCAGCGTAATGTAAAAATACGGAAATATCTTCTTCAATCTTTTGATTTATGAAGAAGAATGCATGTTTTTTTTTTATGGCTGACGTCATTTTTTGTTCAAATATTAGAAAAAAGTTACTTTTATTTTTAATGTTAAAATGGCATCAATAAGGATATAATCGATAAAAATAGATAAGCCATGACTATTTCCCCTTTACTTTTAATAGAAATGGAGTACTTCAGTTGCCACAATTACAAAATAGGTACTAAAAACTATAAAAAAAATTAATATCTCAAAAATAAATTGAGATAAAGCTTTCAAACAAATTGCATTTAAAAGTACATCTTTTTCTCGATACGACGGTGTAAAAATTGAAGCTGTATGATGTTTAGAAGTTTAAAAAATTGCAAAACCGAAATTTCATTTCAAATTTCAAAGTGTTGCCATTCGCAGAATGACATATGCGTTACGCACAGATATGTTTGTCCTTTATAATATAGATAGAGCAAAATAGTTTTCCTGTAGTTTTATCGGCTCTGGCGAAGAATGAACGAGGGGGAAAGTGGGAGGAGTTATTCCTTATATGGCATGCAAGATGCCAGGCGAACTTGAGGAGGATCATTGTGATTGGATGCTATGCCAGACAAAGTGCAATTTTTTGCACATGAAAATTGCATTGTTTGTAAGCACATTGGTACCTTTCCGCCGTGCGAGACATTGTTTTTTCTTTTCAGAAGTACAACATAAGATCATGGATTTTTTTATTTTTCTAACCAGATTTCCAAATTTTTAAATAAAGATTGGCAGTAAATTTGGTACTATTTACAAGCCGCACCTAGTTATTGGCCGCATTTTTGTTTTCAAACCAGAAAAATCTAGTTTAACGCCGCAGCGTTATTCCCGGAAAATACGGTAATACTTCCGATACTTCCATGTTCATTGGGCAAGAAGCAATCCATCTGGACAAAGTAGAATCTTCCATTCCTCGGCCATGTGTTAAGCCTGCTACTACTTTTTAAAGATGAAAATAAGGAATTTTGCTTAGTGGCCACTGGCTGGTAAGTTGATTTTTTTTAATAGCCAGTTATTGGCTAGTGAGAATAATTTCTTTAGTTGCCAGAAAGTACATTTATGTCACTGAATATTTAATTTAAAAATATTTTAATTCATATTGTTTTGAATAAACTTGAGATACTAATTTCCAATTTATTTTAAATTAAGTTAACAGCAAAGTTATATGTAACATGCTTATATAGCTAACTACATAAGTCCACTATACGTAAGTACTTTTCAAAATTAGAAAAAAATCTGAAATTTACAGCAAATTTTCTGAAATGTAAAGGGGGGGGGGGGGGCAGTCTCTCCTGGAACTAATTATGCATTTTTTTTCATGATACTTTAACAAAATTCGTGTTTTTTCGCGACCTATTGCCAATGTTTGTGTTTCTTCCGTGATCCTTTGACAAAATGTGCGCTTTTTTTCGCGATCATTTGACAAAATTCGCACTCTTTTTTACGCGATTCTTTGACAAAATTCAGGTTTTTTTCTGCGATCTATTGACGAAATTCGCGATCCATTGACAATATTTTGCGTTTTTCTGCGATTTAATGACAATATTCTGCGGGTTTTTTTTTTTTGTTTTTTTTGCGATTCTTTGACGAAATTCGGGGTTTTTAGCAATCTTTTAACAAAATACTAATTTTTTTCGCGATCTATTGACGATATTTGCATTTTTCCACAATCCATCCACGATATTTGGGTTTATTCGTGATCCTTCAACGAAATTTATGTTTTTCTCCGCAATCTTTTGACGAAATGTGCATTTTTTTTGCGATCTTTGGACGAAATTCGGGGGGTTTTCGCGATTCTTTGACGAAATTCATGTTTTTTTTTTTTGTGATCTATTGATGATATTTGCATTTTTTCCGCTTTCCATTCACGATATCTGTGTTTTTTCTGCAATCCCTTAACGAAATTTGGGGTTTTCTGCGATCCTTTTATGAAATGGGTGGTATTTTAGCAATATGCAATGTCGCCATCTGGCGGAGAAAACATCGTTGCGGAAAATTAAACTTAGTCTAGAGTTGAATTTTGCCGATGTAGGTTGACAAAATATGGATGTAATGAAACGGAAAAGGGCGGAAGTTAATACAAACGCCAAAAGATTAAAGAGGAACTTAAATCAACTAGATATTAACTGAAAACAATATGGAAAGGTAAGTTTAAGTTAATTAATGTCTATTGTTGATATTATAATGAAATAAATAAAAGTAAATAAAAACTTTATGAGGCATGAACTTAGAAATAAAAATGATGTAAGTGGAATGAAATGATGATATAAATAGATAAGGGAGGCGATGAGCCCGGGCACAGAATCGGCACAACGCTGCGACGCACGTCGCAGACTCTTGAAAAGGTCTGCAGACTATTTTTTAACTATTAAAATTCAGAAAAAAAAAGTTTGCTAGAAATTATTTGCCATGTTTCATAATAATACGATCCACGCCACATGCGATTGACGAAGCTCCGATTACCTTTAAAATATAAATAATTCACAGAGAAAACTCTAGACACACAATCGTAAAACGACCATTATTAAATGAGTCAATCCTCGTAGGGGTGATTTCTTTAGAAATTAAAAAAAAAAAATCTGTCATTAGTCCGAAAATCCGGACGTAAATATCACGAATTTTGACAAATTTTCACCGAAAAAACAATTTTGTCAAAAGATTGCGAAAAAAAACGTGAATTTCGTCAAAAGATCGCGAAGAAAAAACGAAATTTTGTCATAAGATCAAGAAGGAAACGTGAATTTCGTCAAAAGGATGCGGAAAATAGCAACTTTCATCAAAGGCTGGCGGAAAAGTGCGACTTCCGTCAAATGATCGCAGAAAAAACACGAACTTCGTCAAAGTCTACGGAAAAATAGCAAGTTTCGTCAAAGGATTGCAGAAAAACGTAAACTTCATCAAAGGATCGCGGAAAAAACACAAATTTCGTCAAAGGATCGCGGAAAGAACTGGGATTTTATCGAAAGATCACTAAAAAATGAGATTTTCGTCAAAAGATGGCGAAAATTTCATCACAAGATCGAAAAAAAGCTAATTCCGTTAAAGGGCTGTGGATAAATAGCAACTTTCCACAAAGGATGGTGGGAAAACACGAGTTTCGTCAAATGATCGGGAAAAAACGTTAATTTTGACAAATGATCGCGGAAAAAGCGCGAATTCTGTCAAAGGATTGCGGGAAAAATGCGAATTTCGTCAAAAGATCTCAGAAAAATGCGAATTCTTTGAAAAGTCGCCGGAAAAAGCGAATTTCGCGCAAAGATCGCTAAAAACACGGATTTCGCAAAAAAGATCGCGAAAAAACACGAATATCGTCAAATGATCGCGGAGAAAACCAGATTTTTTTTCAAAAGATTGTTAAAAAATGCGAACGTCGTCGAAAGATCGTGAAAAAAAACACGAACATCATCGAAAGGTTGCGAAGAAAACGCGAACATCGTCGATAGATCGTGGAAAAAAAATGCGAACATCGTTGAAAGATCGCGAAAAAAAGGCGAACATCGTTGAAAGATCGCGAAAAAAAGGCGAACATCGTTGAAAGATCGCGAAAAAAAGGCAGACATCGTCAAAAGATCATGATAAAAAAAAGGCGGACATCGTCGAAGGTCGCGAAAAAAAAGCGAACATCGTCGAAAGTTCACGAAAAAACGCGCATTTCGTCAAAAGATCGAGGAAAAAAGGTGAATTCCATCAAGGAATCGCGGAAAAATTTGCTGCAACATTGATGTTTTCACAATATTATTTTACAGCTGAGTGGCAGGTTAAATATTAGTTAGCCATGTTTTGAGTGAAAGCATGTTAAATTTTGAATTGCACAACTAGCTAAGATTGCTAAATAAAATATTGCATTAGAATTACTTATAGTATTTGCATGAATTACTCAAATTTGATTTTCTAAGAATTTCAATCTGCTCTAATAACAGCTTTTATTGCTAAAAAATTATATTTTTGCTGCTACAAAATTAGATTTTTGCTGCTTCAAAGTAGCTTTAGTGCACTTTCATCCCTGTATTATCACATCTATACATAATTTTTTATGTTATCACATTGTATCAATCTTTTCAAAAATTTTAGAAATTGGTATTTATATGTTATTTTTACTGTTATTCTGTTTTCTAACTTCACAGAAATTTTGACAAATTTTAAGAAGGATTTTTCAGATAGTGGCGCTAAAAATTTTGAGGACAAAGGCAAATTATTTTAAAAAGTACTTTCCTTTTATGTTAATCAAAAATACTGGGGGGTGGGGGTTGCATGAGGGATTGGAAAGAGGGCGTTTGTCTTTAAGTTCTGCAGACTATTTTTAAAGTTTCTACTTGTGTTGCAGACTGCAGCAAAAAATTCTGCCGCTGGGGCGATGAGAACCACAATGTTTGATGGTTTCCATCAAATGCCCCCCCTCTCATTGCCTCATCTAACAAAAGAATCAAATCAATCGGGACAGTCTGATCTGTTCCTGGATGAGTGACTCAAAGAATAAGGACTTAAAAAGGTCCAAAGAACCAACATCAAAAACATTTCCACAAAAATTTAATTAACCAAATTAACAAATAAATAGTAAAGTAAAATATTAAACTATGAAGTAACAACAAAAAAATTTTTCTTTGCTTCACTTCCCTCTTTTTTAAACTTATCAAGACAAAAACTAGAACTTTTACGATTCAAATGAACTGAAAAAATGAATCAACTCAATGATTCAAAAAGAAGTTAACACTTCAAAAACTTTAAACAATGAAGCCTAAACACTTCAAAGGTAAGAAAAATTTAAACTATTAAACATTTAACACTTTTAATAAGCAACTAGAAAAATTTTGAACAATGATTTTAAAGTTAAACTGCATTGTACTGAGAATCCACCAAAAAGGAAATGTAGATCTTAAAAGAAATGGCTATCAAAAGAAATCCCCCAAGTCTATAGGCAGGGACTAGTATGACCTAGACCAAAAGGGTAACAAGCCTAACAAACGAATCAGTTCCCAATGCAGGATTCCCATTAAATATAGATAATACAATACAATTTTTAAAAAATACATGAATAAATACGTACCAAATAAAGTAACATTTTCCAATTTGGAAAAGTTACAACCAGCAGATGATGACATCTTGATCATCTCCAAAAATCAACATTGTAACATAATATAATACAAGAAAAATATATTTTTATTACAATTTCAGAAAAATGTGCGAAGCAAAACTTTTAAAGTCCAAAGCTGAAAAATAAAAATTCAAGAACATCATGAAAAATATTGCTCCAGGCATGTAAAATCGTGAGACAATACAACGGCTCTGACATAAAACTATCTAACGTATTCATCACAAGGATGAATAAAGGGCTCATGCATACACCTTTCAGTCTTTTGATGCATCAGAAACAAACATTCACAATAAGTAGGTGGCGATCTAAATGCCTAGAAGTAGAGAGAACAATAAGAAAATATTTTACAATCAACAATACAAACCAATATCAATTTAAATACTAATAAACTACTTAATAGAAAAGTCTCTTTAGGTAAATCTCTCTTAACTTTAAGTTTAAATAGATACAATTTAAGTTTTTAAACTAAAAGGAAATGATCAAGAATGCTGGTGATAATGAAAAATTGGTACTCGAATGCAATAGGTAAATTAACAATTTAAATGACAAAAGACTACACTTTTCTTTAAAAATACTTAATACAATAGTTAGAAAAAGTGTAAGTACAATACGTCTTAAAAGAATTTACCAGCATAACATCCAATAAAAGTACAATATGAAAAATTTATATATATAACTAAAGTACAATATGAAAAATTTATATATGAGAGAGCTATCACACATTAAACAGTAGTTTTACGAAGTTCAAAACCTCATTTCTGGTCAACGGCTTTGTAAAAATATCTGCCAAGTTGGATCTGCTATGCACGTGAGACAACAAGAATTCGTTTCTATAATAAAGATCTCTAATAAAGAATAGCTTGACGTCAATATGTCAGCCTTCCCCCCAAGTGCAGAAATAATTCCCTCATGCACACACTCGCAGCGTATCTGGTCAAACCAGACCAGGTTCTTGACAGCCTCAGTGATTGCGATGAATTCAGACTCCATAGTCGATAAGCTGACGCACTTTTCTTTAAAAGTGAGCCAGTCGACAGGAGCTTCGTCAAGCAGGACTATTTGGCCGCCGATCGAGGTTTGGTCGTCGCGGTTAGCCGCGAAGTCTTCGTCAGAATAAACTACTAATTTATTAGAGCTGCACGAAAGTCTAAGCTTGTAATGCTTTGTAGATCTAACATATCCAAGCAACCTCAAGAGACCATCCCAGTGAACAATACCTGGATTAGACTGAAATTGACTGAGTACATTCACGATGTAGCTAATATCCGGACAAGTACGATTGGCTAAAAATGAAAGACATCCCAGAACACTACGATACGGAAAATGTGACATTTGTTCAACATTGTGATTGGAAACAGAACAATTAGACCTGGAAAAGACGACCCCTTTGCTGATAGGCAAGGTAGAAAAAGGAATCTTAAACTTGTTAAATCTGTTGCATACTTCATCAATGTAATTCGACTGATGTATGACAACTCTGGATGGAGTATCCTCGAACTCTACACCCAATAACTTTCTCGTTCTACCAAGCTCTTTAACATCAAATTTCGATCTAATGTGGGTCAAAATATAGTCAATCAACTTCTGTGTCTTTCCAAAAATCACGATGTCATCAACATATAATAAAAGTATTATTCCAGATTTAAAAATATAAACACAATTACATGATTCCAATTTTCTAAAACCTATTTCAATTAATGCTTTGTGGATCTCGAAAAACCATTCTCTTCCACTCTGGTGCTAACCGTACAGCCCCCGGTCCAGTTTGCAATAAAGGTGCTCTTTCCCAGGCTCTACGAAACCGGGAGGTTGTAGCATGTACACATCCTCACTCAGTGGTGTATACAGGTAGGCGCATGTCACATCACACTGAGTGTGTGACCACCCGCTACACGAAACGAGAAGGGAGAAAAAGAATCGGATAACGCCAAAGTTCACGACTACGACTGGGCTAAAAGTTTCATCATAGGACTCGGCCTTAATCTGTTTGAACCCTTGGGCAACAAGTCGAGCCTTGTGCCTGGCGATCCGTCCAAATTCATCTCGTTTCGTCGTGTAAACCCACTGGCAACCTACTGGCGTGACACGTACCGGCAATTCCGCTAAGTGCCAAACCAGCTGTTCTCGCATAACCCGCATCTCAAGCTCCATTGCTTTCCACCAGACCGAACTCTGTTCTGATTTGCACGCTTGCTTGAAAGTTCTGGGAGTGTCACCTTGACGTACTAGTCATGCTCTTGGATAAACTAAATTCGAATCAATAGAATCAGCATCCTCGTCGTCAGATGTAGAAGAATTATTAGGAACAGGTACAATGCCAGAATAACGATTAGCTGCCTTAAAGTCAAAAAGATCAGGCTGAAAATTAATATGATTTTCTTCACAATATTTCTTAACTTCATTCAATGATCTTAAGCGATCGGTATTTCCTAATTCAAAATAGTAGATGTCGATCCGATCACCTGTCTTACGAGTGGAAGGCTTTCTAACCCAACTAACATCCCTTAACGGGGGAATAGTGGGTTGTGTAACGCATCTGGACCCCCAAGTCTTTGTCCTCCCCCCTCCCATGTGGGAAATCTTGAGAATCGTTGGAAGGACCTGAGATATCCCCAGGTACAACTTCAACAACTTTATCTCGATTATCCTCAGCATTAGGAGAGAAGAGGACATAATCCTCGGAGCCCAGTGCTGCTTCACTGCACCCCAAACCACAACATGATTCGTTAAAAGAAACATTGGAAGTTTCAACAATTTCGTTAGATTCTGGAATCCAAACCCTGTAACCCCTTGTTTTAAAAGCATATCCAATCAGAAAACCCTTCTTTGCTCTAGCCTCTAATTTCCAAGTCCTTTGTTTAGGAATACGAACATATGTAACGATACCAAAGGGCTTTAAATGGCGAACTGAAGGTTTCTTTCCTCCATAAAGCTCGAAAGGAGTTTTCCCCAACAACTTAGGACATAGTCTGTTCCAAGAGTAGACAAAATATTTAAGGTCCTCGGCAGGGTTGCCGGCTTTTATTTAGTTTACAGCTAATTCATATTAAATTTAGATTAATTATTTTTTATACACTTATAAATATTTTCTAGTAAAAGAATTATAAATTTCTATTAAAATTTTGTCAAATAAATAAGTCTTGGCCGCTAGAATGCAACCAGTGAAGGTATGATATCTAAAAAAATTTTTAAATATTGAAAAGAATATAAGTTTAACTTTAAACTGGTGTTTTAAAATTCTATATTACATAGCCCCACATATACTACACATTTTAAAGATTATATTTCATTAAACAATCACAGAAGTAGCACATCAAAATGGAAACATTCTTAATTCTTACAAGTCCATATGGAGAGATTACGTTATAATCGTAAAAAAGAGAAATTAGAAAAGGGTATATTTTAAGCAGAATTTTGGTACATAAGTGTATAAAAATAAATCTAGCAATTATGCAAATTAAATAAATAAAATACATTCTGTAAGTAAAATTGAAATAAAATTTTGAAAAGTTTGTTGCTATTTAAAAGGGTGCATATTCATGGATATGCTGTTCATAATATTGTTTAAATAGTGAGAAATTGTATTTTTATTATATGATTATGTATGATTTTAAATATTAATGAGAAATAAAATAAGACTTGTATATTAATAGCTCTTAAAATTTGGGTAATAAAAAAAGGTAACTTAGTAATCATTGTCCTCTTTAATTTTATAAAGCAGTAAAAAGGAAGAAAAGGGGGGGGGGGTTAAAGGCAGGGTTGGTGGCTTTTAAGCAGGTCAAAAAAAAGCCGGCCGGCTTTTTTTTTGGTTTTAACCACTTAAAAAAAGCCGTTTTTTATTTTTAAAAGTTGGTTTACAGTTAATTCGTTTTAAATTTGGATCAATTAATCTTTAATACACTTATAAATATTTTCTACTAAAATTATAGATTTCTATTAAATGTTGCCAAATAAATAAGTCTTTATAACTTCTAGAAGGCAACATAAAGGCATTATGTCTGAAAAAAAAAAAAAAAAAAAAAAGAATTATAAACATTGAAAAGAATATAAGTTAGGCTCCAAACTGGTGTTTTGAAATTCTATATTACATAACTCTACATTACATATATACTACACATTTTAAAGATTATATTTATTTAAACAACAACAAAATGTAGCACATCAAAATGGAAACATTCTTATGTATCCATATGGAAAGATTAAGTTATAAATGTTAAAAGAGAAATTAGAAAGGATATAATATTTGAGACGAGTGGTACATAAGTGTATAAAAAAATAGAACATTTACACAAGAAAAAAAAAAATCTCTAAATAAAATTTTGAAAAGCTTGTTGCTAAGCATATTCATGCATTTGCTATTCATAATGTTTTTAATAGTGAGAAATGATGTTTTTATTAATATGAATATGTATAATTTTAAATGTTTACTAGAAATAAAATAAGACTTGTATATTAATAGCTCTTAAAATTAATTAAGTAATAAAACATATAACTAAGTAACCATTGTCCTCTTTAATTTTACAAAGCAGTAAAAATGAAAAAAATTGGCAGTTGGTATGGCCCTTTTAAAATTTAGCTGACATATCTGCAATTCTGACTACAAATTGCTAGTAAAACCATCTAAGTTTTATTCCAGTACTATTAATGCCCTCATTATTGAAAAATTGGGTTACTTATTAAACTCTAAATCAATTAAATGTCATTAAAACTAATCAAAAACACTTTAAAATGTGTAGTTTATAATTACAATGCTTCATTGTATAAAAGCGAATTATGGCCAAAAAAAGCCAGTTAAAACCAATAAAAGCCAACGGCGTGGCTTTTTTTAATTTTAGCCGGCTTTTTTGCAACCCTGGTCTTCGGGCCAAAAGCTAGGATCAAGGTTACTGTCGATAAGAAGTGTTCTCATACCATCAGCTGCAGTTAACATAAACCTCTCCGCAACTCCATTCTGTTGTGGAGTGTATACATTTGTAAATTCGTGATGGATGCCTCTGTCGTCGAAGAAATTCTTGAAGAAAATATTATCGAATTCCCCGTTGTTGTCTGTTCTAAAACTTTTGACCTTCCGGTTCAAATATGTTTCTGCTCTCAATATATGTCTCTTAACTACATCAAAGGTGTCAGATTTCAATTTAAGAGGATAAACAGACACATGACGGGAAAAATCATCAATGATGGATAAAAAGTATCTCTCACCATTCCTACCTTCGACACGACAAGGACCCCACAGATCAGCATACAAAAGCTCAAGAGGATGGTTAGAGCAGATGTTTTTATTATACTTATGAGACACACTTTTCAGTTTACCTAATTTACAAGATTCACAAAACAAATTGTTTCCCGTAAGCCCGGCAACCCCCGTACACCCTATCTACGACTTGTATGTGCTATAAGAGATTGACTAATATGACCATATCTTCGATGCCAATGCAACATTTTATCTTCTTTCTTAGCAGAAAGAGACTCAAACTTGACTGATTTAGAAGAGGAAACAGGAATTTTTGGATATAACCGATAAATACGGTTCTTAAGATAGGCACTAAAAAGGTACTCGTCTCCCCGGCAGAATTTCACTTCACCGTTGTAACCAGAAAAACTTAAACCATTAAGGTCTAGTTGAGGTCCCGAGACTAGATTCCTACGTAACTGATCAGAGTACATAACATTACATAAAGTAAAGACTCTTTGACCAAAACGTAATTTGACATCACCCCTTCCCTTAATGGGAAACGAAACATTATTGACAGCAACAGACATTTCATCATTTAAAACTTCAAAATTTGAAAATAAATTTCTATTACTGCAGAAATGATGGCTCGCGCCGGAATCAAACACCTAATCACCGTCCTTCACTACATTACTTAAACTAGAGTGAGAAACAAACAAATTGGACTTATGTGATGAGTTTGATAAGTCACAGTGAGAAACAAACAAATTGGACTTATGTGATGAGTTTGATAAGTCACAGTGAGAACCACCATCCCTCCGATCAGAAAAACTTGAAGATGAACGTCTGGCATGGCAAGGAGTCTGTCTATGATGTCTGGAATCTCTCGGAGCAGGAGATGAAGATCCATGGGAACAGGAATCGGAACCGTCAACCAGCTGACTGAAACTTGAAGAGCCACTGCAGTATCTATCTGGGGACCGATGACGAAAAGAATTGCTAGATCTGTCTGATGAGTAACGATGTTGGTAAGATGGAGCTGGAGAAACATCTCTGTGACGATAAGGACCGGTTGACCTTCTCGAAAAACAATTTACCTGAAGGTGACCTACTTTACCACATTTCCAGCACTTCTTTCCTTTGGGTTTTCGAAAACGAGGCTTCTTTTTAGGAAAATTAGAAGGCCGATGTAGATTCGAGATGTTTACTTGTTTAGCACAGTCTTTATCATGTAAACGTTGGCGTGTTTCTTTGGAAATCAATTCATCAACGACTAGATCAAACTTGAAAGAATCATCCGGTCTACTCAATAACTGCTGTACGATGACATCATAGCTCGAGGGTAAGAAACGTAAAAATTGGTAGCACAAATAAGTCTGTGAAAAATTTTTGTCAATCAACTTAATTTCCAAGTATATTTTCTTTAATCAGGTTGCAAATAAATTTATAGATTTGCCATGTCTAATTCTTCCTTCCATTAACTCGTTAAAGAGAGTCATGTGATGAGTGCAAGTGTCGGGGTGAAAATTTTTCCTCAACCTTTCCCATGCGTCCACAGAATCTAGGCAATCATCTATAATTCTTTTGAATTCAGCTTCCACATTTAAATCTATCAAAGATAAAGCCTTGTTAGCACGGGTAATAAAAGAATTTATAACATCGGCAGTAACAGTATCACTAATCACAGGTACTTTCTGTTTCAAGCTAATAATCTCCCAGAGCCCCTTTTCCGTTAAAAGATACTTCATATCGGAACTCCATGTAGAATAATTCCTTGGATTTAATTTATCTATCACATTAGTAGCCATTTTGAGAGATTTCTAATTAGCAAAAAAAAATTTCAAGCAAAATACTGTTACCGCCCCTCCTCCTGACACTTTCATCCCTTTCTTCATTCTATGTCAAGTTCAATCAGAAAATATATCAAAAACTGCAAAAACTTCAATCATAATAATGAAAATAAAAATATTTTTCTTCATAAAATTCAGCAAAATAAATGTCTATTTTAAATAAAGTCTGGTAAATATGAAAAATAATGTTCGTAAAAATGGTGGAAAAGGTCAACAAAAATCTGTAAATTAGCATAAAAGTTCGTAAAAACGGGGTGAAAAAAAGGTTAATAAAAGTTCAGCAAGAAAAACAAAAGTTTAAAAAAAAATTAGTCAGGAAAACAAAGTTCAGTAAATAAATCAGTTCTTCTTTAAATAAATATAACAGTTCCAGGCTATTTCAAATCAAAAATAACTAAATAAAGTTCACTTTTGAAATAAATTTGAAGTCTTCAAAATAACTTAAAAAGATCGTTTTAACACTCCTAACTTCCGGTCATCCGTTGCCCATAACCACATCACACGCGATATATAATTTGAATAATTATATACATAACAGGAGTAAATTTAAATATGCAGATTCACGCCGTGAAAGCTAAAGCTGGAGATGTAAACACACGGAAGAATGGGCATGTCGTAGATGTAGAACTGAAGACGTAGTGAAACTTGAGAATGTATTTTCAGAAAAACAAAGTCATAATTATTCAAATGAAGACTTTTATTAAGAAAACAAGATGAACTTGACAGCAGCAAGATATTTCACAATAAAACACATCGTTTAGACTTTGATACAATCTTCAGGAAGCATGGCGATTTCATTTAAACACAGATGTAAACATACTTAATTAGCATATGATAAACTATTTAAAAACACCTAAAATCTTATGAAACGTAAATATAATAAGTATACTAAACATACTTCCAGGATAGAGTCCCAGCCCCTATCCAGTTCGTGAAAAATAACTCCCATTAGGAAGACTAAAAAGTGCGACCTTACCATGTTTGCATCGCGTATTTAACTAAAATGGCTCGGATTGAAAACATCATTTGGGAGCGACGCCCACCAAACAGACGATTCAGGAAGCGGCATCAAATCGATTAAAGAAGCAATATGCAATATCACCATCTGATGGAGAAAACATCGTTACGGAAAATTAAACTTAGTCTAGAGTTGAATTTTGCTGGTGTAGGTTGACAAAATATGGATGTACTGAAACGGAAAAGGGCGGAAGTTAATACGAACGCCAAAAGATTAAAGAGGAACTTAAATCAACTAATTAACTGAAAACAATATGGAAAGGTAAGTTTAAGTTAATTAATGTCTATTGTTGATATTATAATGAAATAAATAAAAGTAAATAAAAACTTTATGAAACATGAACTTAGAAATAAAAATGATGTAAGTGGAATGAAATGATGCTATAAATAGATAAGGGAGGCGATGAGAACCACAATGTTTGATGGTTTCCATCAAACTATCGAGAAAAAACGCGATTTTCGTAAAAGGGCCGTAAAAAAATACCGTATTTCGTCAAAGGATTGAGAAAAAAATAGCGAATTTCATCAAAAAATCGCGGGAAAAAGCCGATTTTCGTCAAAAGATAGCAAAAAAAGTGCAAATTTCATCAAAATATCACAGAAAAAACGCGATTTTCGTAAAAGGGCCGCGAAAAAATAGTGTATTTCGTCAAAATATCGCGAATTTCATCAAAAAATCGCAGAAAAAAGCTGATTTTTGTCAAAGGATCGCAAAAGCGCAAAATCCATCAAAATATCGCAGAAAAAACGCGATTTTCGTAAAAGGGCTGCGAAAAAAATAGTGTATTTCATCAAAATATCGCGAATTTCATCAAAAAATCGCGGAAAAAAAGCAGATTTTTATCAAAGGATCGGGAAAAAAGCGCAAATTTCATCAAAATAAAACCGATTTTCTTCAAAAGATCGCAAAAAATAGCGGATTTCATCAAAAAAACGCGGAAAAAACGCGATTTCCGTAAAAGGACCGCGAAAAAATAGCGTATTTCGTCAAAATATCACGAAAAAATAGCGAATTTCGTCAAAAAATCGCGAAAAAAGCAGATTGTTGTCAAAGGATCACGAAAAAAGCGCAAATTTCATCAAAATAACGCGGAAAAGACTCGATTTTCGTAAAAGGGTTGCGACAAAATAGCGTATTTCGTCAAAAGATCGCGAAAAAATAGCGAATTTCGTCAAAAAATCGCGGAATAAAGCCGAATTTCGACAAAGGATCTCGAAAAAAGATCACATTTCGTCAATGTATCGTGGAAAAAAGCGAATTTCGTCAAAGGATCGCGGAAAAATGCGAATTTCGTCAAAGGATCGCGAAAAAAATGTGAATTTCGTCAAAGGATCACGGAAAAAATGCGAATTTCGTAAAAGGATCGCGGAAAAAATGCGAATTTCGTCAAAGGATCGCGGAAAAAATGCGAATTTCGTCAAAGGATCACGGAAAAACGCGAATTTAGTCAAAGTATCCAAAGCACCAAAACAGATGTGCAAACCAAACTTATAGGTAGAACATTCATAAAATGGGATTTAATTATTTTTTTTAATGATATTCTTAAAAATACTGCATGATTTCAGCATACTTTGATAATATATTCAGTGGGTGGACCAGTGAAAAATCCCCTCCCCCCTCCCTTCTTACTGCAATGAAATGTCTCCCACCTTCGGAAGATTTAGGATTTAATGCTTGTTAATGATTTAGATGTGAATTTCCTTCCAAGGAAAATGTCTGATTCCAACACAGATCTATGCTGACAAATAATTCAACGGGAAGTGTAATGAAAGCACCCATTCATTCAACAAAAAGTACCCCTTTACTTAACATAAGTATTCTTTTTTTCAGCAAAAATATCTTTTTCAATAAACCCGTCTTGCCCCTTTTCAAAATAACTGTGAACATTAGTGATACTTGTCAGTGGAACTTTGTATCTTCTACTCTCAAATAAGCATTATTTTACAATTAAAATTGTATCTTGCATTTATACTTTTAAAAAAGTAAAGAAAATTTCTCTTAATATATTTTTTAAATATCTTATTTGAGTGCAAATAATACTGGTTTTAATTCATTATTTAATTATTATTAAAACAATAATTAATGGTTTATTTTATCGTTTCCAAATAAACAAGTTTCGTTTATTCCTTTAAAATATAAATTATTATTGGTGGGGACCTGCTTTTGTAAAAAAGGGACCTAGACTTTTGGAAATCCTGGGTCCCCGAGACCCAGGATCTTTCAAGTACAGCGACATCACTGAAGGTATATTTTGTATTAACACATTAAGCGTTTTGTCAGCCACCAGTGGCTGACACTGAACTTTCCATTTAAAATGCGCCATTCACCGATGGCTGACGTCTAAAATATGATATAAAACTAAAAATATATATATTGTTTTAAGTAATTACTGAAAATTTATTTAAAATTTACCTACCTTTTACTTATTACAGGATTATACTTTCATAAAAATTAGGGGAGGTATGATACAGTTTTTTTTTTACTAATTTTTTACAACCCTTAGAAAGCTATTTTTAAACAATTTTTTCGTGTTTTCTTATAAAGTGACTTTTTATTCATTTATTAAAAATATTGTGAATTTAAAAAATAGTCATTCAAAAAATATATCCCAATTATTTTGAAGGGTTACTACTGTATCAAATCTCCCCATTAGTGGGGAGGATTGATACACTAGCAAAGGAGGTTTGATACATTGTTATGTAAATTGAGAAAAAAAAATGCAGACAATTCAATTTATGCGCCATACAATTTTTTATGATAAATCTTGAAATATTTAAGTAAAATTTGAAACAAAATGACATTGACATATTTTTGTTTCAGAAATGTTTTTTACAAAAATATTTAAACTATTGCTATTATTTAAACAATCCTATTAACACACTTTTTAAAAAATAAATAATGAAAAAAAAACCCTAGAAATCTAGCTGCAAGGAAAAATGAAGTGAACATTTCTGATTTGCAAACAATTTAACATAAATTTAGCACATTTAAGATTCCTTTAACCCTTTCAGGGGCAAAGCATTTTCAATGCTAAAGTGTTAAATAAATGATTGGCACCGGAATTTACCAACAAATTTAATTAGAAATAAGAAAAGGGCTATATTTCACTTTCATACTAAATGGAAAATATTTTACCAAAATGCTGGTGCCAATGTCGCATTTGGGAATTAAAATTAAGTGGTTTCATAAACATACCACCACCACTGAAATGGTTAAAAGAAAAACTAATAACTATCATTTTGATAAGTAAATTCAGATACATTTAACGTTTTTTCAATTTGCCCTTCGTAAATCATAGAAAGATTTTCCCTTTCAGGCAATTTAAACTTTTTCCCTTCTACATGACGAGCAAAGCGAACTAACCATCTATCATCGCACTGTTTTTCTCTGTATCCTACATAATGTCTATGAATAGTCTCTTTGCTCTTCCTTACCAATTTCAGTAGCTCTTGCTGTAAAACAATAATGAATATTACAGTCCTATATTAGTTTACAATTTAAAAAAACTATTAAATTTCAAATATACAAGTGTATCATTTCTCCCCAGCACTAATGTATCATTTCTCCCTATTATGCCTTATTGGATTTTCAATCGCTTTGTACAAATGCAGCTGCAAAATAATAATATACTTTCTAGTAAAACAAATCCTAACAATGTGCTTTATAAATAAAAAAAATTACAAGATATTATCTTCACAATAATAAGAGTTATGAAAGAAAATCAGTCAATGAAAAAATTTACACTGACATTCCAAAAACCTTCAAAATTAAAAGAAAAGAAAAGTTCTCAGTTCTTCACTGATTAATCCAGCTAATGACGGCTTCAGCAAATAAAAGAAGGCTTCACATGTGTTAGAATGTCTGTCAATGCCATTTGTTGAGAAAAATTGTCAATGTATCAAACCTTCCCTACTTAAAACACTGTAAATTTTCCAGCACTTTAGTGTCAGTCACCGTGTACTCAACGAGTTAAATACATTGAATATTGCATACGTGCCAACATGTCATTTTTGAAAACCTTACAATTTTTACGACGTATTCTTCCGTACTTAAAAAAGTACATAACAAATGCATATGCATTGAAAAAAAATATATCATTTCATAATAATATTTTCTATGCTATATTCCCTTGACCAGGGTTGATTCTAAATAAAAAAATTCTGAAATTCACCTCAAATTTTCTGAAAAGTTATAGCAAGGGGAGGGGGGGGGGTGGGAAACCCACTCCCGCCACTAACTATGCGTTTTTTCCACGGCCCTTTGACTAAATTCGCCGTTCTTTCGCGATCTTTCGACGAAATTCGCCGTTCTTTCGTGATCTTGCGACGAAATTTGCCTTTTTTTCGCGATCTTTCAACGAAATCTGCCGTTCGTTCACGATCTTTCGACGAAATTTGCCATTTTTTCACGATCTTTCGACGAAATTTTCGTTTTTTTTTTCGCGATCTCTTAAAGCAATTTGCATTTTTCTCGTGATCTTTCGACAAAATTTGCGATCTTTTCGCGTTTCTTGGACAAAATTTGCGTTTTTTCTGCGATCCTTTGGCGAAATTTGCGTTTTTCCTGAAAACGATTGGAAAAATTAATTTTTTTAGGCAACCGTTTGTCGAAATTCGCGATTTTTTATGTCCGAATTTTTGAAAATTTCAGAAATGAACGCCTTAAATTTTTGGAAAATTCGGATCAGAATCACCCCTACCCTTGACGAAATCGGCGTTTTTTGCACGATATTTTCACGAAAACGATGTTTTTCCTGCGCTCCTTTGACGAAATTGGCGTTTTTCCCGGCGATCCTTTGATGAAATCGGAGTTTTTTCTGCGATATTTTCACGAAATCGGCGTTTTCTCCACGATTCTTTGATAAAATCGGCATTTTTTCCGCGATCCTTTCACGAAATTACCATTTTCCAGCGACTGTTTTTTCCATGCGCAAAACCGTACAATCGTACTGTTCATCCGTACAACCGTACATTTAGTACAAAATCCGTACACTGTACGGGCAAACTGTACAAGTTGGTAGCTATGATATTGTCTTAGTTCTAAAAGGAGGACCCACTTTTGTTTTTAAAAAATCTTTTTGGAAATGTCTTGCTCCCATGACCGAAGATTTCAAGAGTATAGTGGAATCGCTGATTCAGTTATTTAATAATTTAAATTATTTTTTAATATACAGCAAATTTATTATTTTTTTTTATTTAAAAAAGTTTAAAAAAATTTGGGTTTAGTTAATAAAATTCAAAAACTTTAAGACGGGATGGGATTTTTCTTTTAATTTTTTGGCACAGTCCCAGAACAGGCGAAACATCCCATTTGGCGACTTTTCTAACACACGCCAATAACACATGTATGCCAACCTGAAAACTGACGTGATTGGTCTGTTTTCTTGACTGCAGCCAGACTGTTTTCTACTATGTCATCATCCTGGAATCATGGGAAATACAACATTTATAAATAACGACGTATTAGATAACACAAGAAAGTTCATTTCTATGAGATTCAAGATAAAACAAACGATTTAAACTACCTTTCTAAATCAGAGTAATGATTTAAAGATTAAAATTTTCATTTCTCAACAACTTTCCGAAAAAATCATTGTGTCATTTCAATCTTTTAAAGTACCTACCTATATCAGAGTAAACATTGAACAATTCATTTCTAATTTCTTGATTTGATATATTTGATATATAGAATTTGATATTAAGAATTTGATATTGATATAAGAATTTGATATATGTATATATATCACTGAATACAGCAACCTAATTTTGCAGCAATCTGAAAAACGCAGGAAACTCCTTAAAGTGGTAGTTTGTAAATGAACGTATGAATGCTACACGTTCATTTACCGAAAAAACCCACCACTGGATTCAGCAAACTAGTTGTGCAGCAATCTACTCGTTAAAGCAGCAGTCAATAAGGGGACAAGGGACCTTTAAAACCTTAAAATTCAATTTTTTATAAATTTCACTTTAAATATAATTCAAGGGTACATTATATGCAAAAAAAAAATTATTTTTGAGAAAAAAGTGGAATTTTACACATCATCTTAGAAATCTTCGAAATACACCTTGCGCGTTTCATATCAATGAAAATCCCAAATATTTTTTGTTATAAAAGTTTGGTTTATATATATAAATAAAACTGTGCATCAAATTTTATATATTTGAATATATATATTTTTAAAAAAAAAACAATTTTTTGAAAATTTTTCGAAAGAATTTCAAATTTTTTTTTTTTAATTTTTATATTGAAATATATAAAATTCGATGCACAGTTTTATTTATACATATAAACCAAACTTTTATAAAAAATATTGGGAATTTTCATTGATATGGAATGCGCAAGCCGCATTTCGAAGATTTCTAAGACGACGCGTAAAATTCCATTTTTTTTCTCAAAAGTAATTTTTTATTTTTGGTGATAAATAGATGCCATAATGCATATAATGAACTCTTGAGTAATATTTAAAGTGAAATTTACAAAAAAAAACTAAAAAATTTTGAAATTAAAAATTTTTTTAAAAATTTCGAAAAATTTCAGAATTTTTTTTTTTAAACCTTTATATTGAAATACATAAAATTCGATGCACAGTTTTATTTATATATATAAACCAAACTTTTATAAAAAATATTGGGGATTTTCATTGATATGGAACGCGAAAGGGGCATTTCGAAGATTTCTAAGACAATGCGTAAAATTCCATTTTTTTTTTTGTGATAAATGCTTGCCATAATGCATATAATGTACCCTTTAAATAATATTTAAAGCAAAATTTACAAAAAATAAAAAATTGATTTTTAAGGTTTTAAAGGTCCCTTGTCCCCATAAAATGCTTGTGAGAAAAAAAAAAAAAAAAAAAAAAATCACTGTATTCAGCAATTTTAGCTGTGTAGCAATCTCAAAAAAAAAAAAAAAGCTCGTCAGGCCTGCCATGCATGAGAAACATACAGTCAATCACGGTAACTTTGATCTGCATTTTCTCTATTTTTATGTGTCACACTCTTATTTGAAGAATATTGTCGCAACTAGGGGCATAAAAGAGAAGAAATGATCCTAAATTGTTGTTTGACTATAAAAAATTAAGGAATAATAAGGATAAAAGCAATAAAGATTAGATTTTTAGCCTGGTTCAAAGTTACACAGCCATTTAGAGTAAATTTGCACCATATGATAAATTTTTATATAAAATAATTAATTATAAAAAAAGTATTGTAGTCAGGACAACTTTAAACACCAAAAAATGTTTTTAGATATGTAAAGATTGCGAATTTACATTTCCCAACATCACAAGATTTGTATAATTTATGATATTACAACAAATATCAGGCATAAGAAAAGTAGAAGAAGAGAACCATGAACATTTATTAGAAACAAAAAAAACCTGTTTATTGTTCATATAAAACATAAAAATGCAGTGAAAAACAATTTTCAATGTTTTAACTCTATAGTAATATATCCATAGTTACAGTAATACATACAAGTACTAGTATTATTCAAACAAGAATAAAAAACGTCGAACGTATGAAATGTCAAATTTGAGTAGTTCCACCCCTAATCACGCCTCTAAATGAATTTTTTGTATTTTACACATATTTGTAAAAATATTTACATGTCATATCTAATGCTCACTTTCGGCATTTATACGTGCAAATATGGGAAATTTTTGACAGTAGCACCTATAATCAGTAAATTATAAGCATCAGCGTAACTTTGAGCTGACTCAAAGTTACCCTGAAAATGCGGTAAAATGGTAATGCCTTCTTATTTTACATTTTATTAAGTATTAATAAATAAATAATCACAAAATATTAACACATTTACAACATTTAGATAATAATATGTCTGATAAATGAGTATATTGTTACTTACTATGAAAATTTAATTGGATTACAAACAACTTCAAAACAGCATTCAAAATTAGCTTGAAAACAGTACTTCACAAAAACAGTTAGATGATGCAATTAATTGTGCATAATGTTGCTAATTTATTTTCTAAAATAAAGAGTAGAAATCCCAGTTTAGAACCTTGCCAACAGAGCACAGTTCTGGAGTTTATTTAGTCTTTTAGAGTCAAAAATATTGAAAAATAGGAGGTGGTGCAAAGTTACCCTGATTGACTGTACAATAAATGGCTAATAAAATATTACAACAAAATATGCATAAAATTATTAACATACCTTAAAAAGACATCTTCATTCTCGAAACACAACACTAAAAAATGTTGACTTGCCATAATTTTGCAAATTTTCAATCGTCGGTAATTTGTCTTTTAACTTTCCCACAAAAAAATTGAACAAATAATCACAATTTCAAACTAAATCACACAGACACTCTAATTTTCAAGTTTTACAACTAAAAACAGCAAAAAAAATTTGAACAAATATTGACAATATCAAACTTTACCTTGCTGTCATTTTCATTTTACAGTTAAAAACCAATACAAAATGTCTCCCTTCTCCAGAAATTTCCTTAGAACAAATTACAAAACACGCGGTGTTGAGTTGTATAAACACCACTGAGCTAATTTTTCAATCGCGATTTTCAGAATACATCATCAATGACGTCAATAAAACGATGTTTTCAGGTAGGCATAACCAAAAAATACGGAAAAAGTGATATTGCCAGAAGAAATGATTTATCGCCTTGCCAATTTCATGGCCACCAAGTGTCTCGCTTGTTCTGGGATTCAGCCAATTTTTTTTTTTTTGTAAAACCTGGAATAATGGCTTAGTAGGTTATGCATACAGAAGCAATATAACATATGTATATCTACCAGAACAAGAATTTCTAATGTATGCATATGCAAGCAAGAGTAGGTTTTATCACTTTCATATATTAGGCTGTTTCATCATTTTCGTATTCATGGCTATTTCAATTATTTGACTACAAATCATTCTTTCGTTTAAAAAAGAACCCGGAACAGATGTCAACGCATGTTTCGCTTAAAGAAAATAAAATGTAAATAATAAACAAAATTCGCTAAAGTGGCAATCAGTAATCTTGTATGAGCACTTCGCGCACATTAACCGAAAAAAAAACATCACTGCATTCAGTAGTTCTCGCAGTGTAGCATTCTCAAAATTCAGCAGTTCTCGCTTTTTAGCAAGCTCAAAATATAAAAAACTCTTAAAGCAGCAAAATATACATAAAAAACGAAACTCGCTAAAATGGCAATCAGTAATCTTATATGAGCACTTTGCGCACATTAACCGGAAAAAAAAAAAAAAAAACATCACTGCATTCAGCAGTTCTCGCGGTGTAGCATTCTCAAAATTCAGCAATTCTCGCTTTCTAGCAATCTCAAAATGCAAAAAACGCTTAAAGCAGCAAAATATACATAAAATTACCAACATACCTTAACAGACATCTGCTTTCTTGAAAGCTCCAGCACGAAATCTCTCTCATAACATCACCGTCATTTTCCAAAATAGGCTTTATGAATACGCATTAACACACTATAAACAAACCTACTTTTCTTGTCAAAATTTCCTCATATTTCTTAATTACTTCAGCAAAAGCGTTTAAACGAATTACAGAAACCATAGTCAGTCAAATACATCCAATAAATTTAACATAAAAAGACGAAACGATACAACACAATATCAAAATACATCCACAAAATCCACCACTTCTCAGGGGTTGCCAGAACACAACACATCAGAACACACACGTCACACGGGGTTCCACATATCGAGGTTGCCATATCCATAAACACCGCCAACAAAAAATCACCAAACAATTCAAAACAACGGCTGAGGGAACATATGGCATCTAAGCCAAGAACCCAACTACTGTAAACTCATGTTACTGCAGACTTCCAAAGACCAGAATTTCTTGTCTGCATTAAACAACTATAATATAAACATTCAAAAGGTATAAAAGTAGAGATCGACCGAAAATTCGTTTCCGGCCCAAAATCTAGAGTTTCGCTGAAAATTTCGCCAAAAATTCAGTCGGACCGAAACTATCTGTATTCCAAAAATCTCTTTCTTTCCCTCGGGAATTTTCAACATTACTCATTGATTTGAGCTATATATCGGTTCAAATGAGGCACTCTTTATTTATTGCTACGAACCTGACTGTTTATAACTATCAGTCATGGCTAACTGAAGACGCAAGTGCAAATTATAAAGCAAGAAATGCAAATAGGACTAAACTTTGAATATGCTTTTCATGTGCTCATTAAAAGCTTCAGACTTAACACTAATAGAAAATATAGTTTGAAACAGCAGAAGTATTTCAAATACTCTTTGCAAAAGTTGTAGTATAACAGATGATCATTTACAAAAAACATTATAAAAGATAAATCGGGATACGTATACCTAAAACTTTTTTTAATGAGATGAAATTTGCATAATTAGAAAATCATTGTATCGTTGATAAATTAATTACATTTTCTTAAATATGAAAATAAAAAACATTGATCAGAGACACAGAGAGTCAATTTCTGCCACACGAATTACTAATTAGGTAATTTTTTACTTTAAAAAATTTTCTGGACATTTTCGTATTCATTTGAAAATAGCAAGATTACCAAAATTCAGTTTTGGTCGATCCTTATATAAAAGTATCCCTAGAGTTGAATTAATTGCAAGCATGTTTTTTAAACAAAAAAAGTTACAACTTTATATCCGAGTTTCTCCCAGGCAGTTTCATGAAGATGCTGTGCCCCGCCTGCCCTTTGGTTTACTAAATAGCACACCTCTTGGCCCTCATACAAAGAATTAGCACCCTTCTTGCCTCTCCATTAAAAAAAGTGCCTTTTTTCTTTTTTGCATTAAAAAATTTGCTTACATAGTAAAATCTGACTCAATATTGTTTTAAAAATTAAAAGTGACTTTTAAAATAAAAAAAGGGCTCTTTTCTCACCGGCAGCATCCTGCCCTTTTTTAAGCCAAGGAGAAACTCTGATATTTAAAAAAAAACAGTATTTCCTTTAACTTATAATTTTAGTAAAAAAGCAACTTAGTGGCAATGTTGTTAATGCAAAAGAATTAATTGTTCAGGACAAACAGAATCTGCTATGTAATTTCCATACTTGCATAATAAAACTTAAGGTAATTTATAACTTCGCTTTGTGTCAGTTAACCAAATATTTCTATCAATCATCTATCCAATTTTATGATACTTTAAAAAATTTAGTCTGTTACACAAGATTTGGTTATACAGTCAACACTCGTTATAACGACCGTCGATTAAAACAACCGATGCAAAATGTCCCAAAATATATCCCCTTTATGATACGTTATTTTTACATCCAATATAACGTCCGACAAGCAGCTCATTTCCCAATACAGCGGCCGAACTGACCTTTCCTCCAGATTCTTTCCCCCGAAGAACTCATTGCTCACAACGCGGTAAATGCCTATTGTAAAATGTCTTAAAATGACACTTTAAAACATTTTTAAAGACAAGAAAACACATAAAATTACTTATCTCTAACTGAAATGGAAAATTTTGTTTAAAGAAAACATCAAATGCAGAAAAAATTAACAACTATTTCGAATTATTTTTGTAGAAAATAAATGTTAATCTACGTAACTTTTTCTTTGTGTGTGTAGTATGTATGATTTAACATTTACTTCAAATTTTATTTTAGAAATGCGTAATCATTCTCTTAAATTGATTTTTATAATTATTCATTGTCAATGTTTATTTGATACGAAAATAAACAGAATTTAGTAATAACAGTAATAATGCTGTATTATAAACTTTCCTTTGAAACCTCAATTTTCATGCACATGATTAGAGTTTCTTTTCGTTCACTTTCGTTATAGAGGCCTTCCATTATAATGACCCTCATCTTTGGGTCATTATAATGAGCATTGACCGTATTAGCTAATAACCAACAGTATTATTTGAGCCTTTCACACATTCAATGTGGCGAAATGTTTTCTTTTTCTTCAGTATGGTCAAACTGTCATAAACTGGTTTAAACCGTTGAAAACTGCCAAATACATGTAACACACTAAAACATTTTAACAATAGGTAAACATTAAATAAGTCAATGATTTATGTGATCTTTTATTGAAATTTAATAATTTAAAAAATATATTATTTGCAATAAAATTTTTTTTTTTTTGATTTTTCAACCAGAAGAAAATAATTTTGTACAATTAAATAATCCGGATCAATTTTACCCCGCAGCATGCTGCAGCACACCGCGTGTGTAGCACATTTATTTACATCCAAAAGATTTTTGAGTTTAGAGTGTAAGAAGCGTTAGAAAATAGTCTGTCTCTTAATTGAAGCTTTGCTAGTAGGACTTGATAGCAAAAGCATTGCTAGATGAGCAAGTTTTGAAGCAGGCTCAAAAAGCTGTTGCATTTAATGATACCTTTCCACCAAGCAATGGAGTCCTCCCTATAGCACTGAAATAAGAAGATGGGAAAGGGGACTCTTTAGCTTCATACACAATCAGAATGGGTAAGCATCCATAAATTCTCTCTGTAGCTCAAGCGCGAGCTGAATCAACTGATACAGCAGTCAACCTCTGCCCCTGATGGTTGGGATGCTAAGTATAAGCCAAACAATGGTATGGTTTCATGATTTGATTCCTTCTATTATGCACTTTTTCAATATGGGCTTAAAGGAATTTTCTTTTAGATGACCGAGCCAATTTTGTTCAGTTTTAAAATTGAAAACATTTTTATATATTGAAAGAAAGCATGTCTTAAAAAGATTTTGACTTTAAGCTTTTTTTTTTAATTACTTCTCTTATTTTGTAAATATTTAAAATTAATAATCCAATTTCAATTTTGAATGGAATGGTTATTGCCTAGACTAGAATAACATTGATGCACATTATCTTGTTATATATACAAAAAAATCTGCACTTTTCTAAGTTTTTTTTCCCCCGTAAAAAAAACTAGCTAATGCTTTAAGCTCTCAAAAATAAGAGAAATTAAAACGATTTTAAGTAAGAGAAAAAATGTACAGCTCAGGTGAGCTTAATGTCTAGTTTTTTGAAA
Source organism: Maratus speciosus (assembly GCA_963932465.1). Lineage (NCBI taxonomy): Eukaryota > Metazoa > Arthropoda > Arachnida > Araneae > Salticidae > Maratus > Maratus speciosus. The sequence goes on along the minus strand of OZ010797.1, from coordinate 99,574,370 downwards.
AACACAATTTTACAAAAAAAAAAAAAAAAAATTAAAATTTTACCCTGTTAAAAAGTTGTATACTTAACAAGAATACTTTTTTACTATGTACTAATTACTGATATACAGTAAGAGTGAATTTAAAATATTACATGTAATATTAGATGTAAACATTGTGCAATTACATGTAATGTTGTCATGCGTGACATTTAATTTGAATTTTTACAGATCAATTTAGTATTTGAGGTTTTTGACATGACGGTTTAAAGTATGGTTTAAACCAGACATAAACTGACACATGTCAAAAACCTGCCAACCCTGTAATTATTACTAATACTATATACTAATTATACAATTACAGTAATAGTGAATTTTAAATATTACATCTAATGTGAAATTTTACAGATCATTGTAGTATTTGAGGTTTTTGACATGATGGTCTAAACCATCAAAAACTGACACGTGTCCAAAAACCTGCCAACCCTGCTTTGTTGCCAAAAAAAAAGTGTAACCCAGCATTATCATTTAGTACTGAAAAATTATACTTACTTCTTTATCAATCAACATTTGCTCTTCTAAAATTGGCATGGTCACCTCAAGACTTTTTGTTGCAAAACTCTCTTCATCTGGCTGCTTTTTCGGAGATTTACGAGGAGATGTTCTCTGGGACTTTATAGATACTGTTGAATTATTTAAATTAGGAGCACTGAGTTCCATATCACCAAATAATACTTCTGTGCCAGGATCTGGTTCAGAAGCTCCACTATCACTTGGGCAGCTCCTAGATCGCTTCCGAGGTCTGCCTCTTCTTGGAGAATATGTGACTGTCAAAGCAGCTGGCATGTGTGTAAATGCACACACAGATGAACTTTCTAATTCATCATCTGTCTGAATTTTAGATACAGTACTAGATTGCGATTCAGATTCATCTTCAGATTGAATTCTAGATACAGCACCAGACTGTGATTCAGATTCAGCATCAGACTGAACTCTAGATACAGGAACACCTGATTGCAGTTCAGATTCCTCATCACATTGAACTCTAGATACAGCATCAGGCAGCGGTTTAGATTCATTACTGGATTCAGATTCATCACCAACATGACATTCCGATTCATCGCCACCATGAAATTCAGATTCATCACCAATCGTTACATCTCCAAGCACTTTTACTTTTAACGCTTCTGCAACTTTTATAAGGGGTGCTAGGTGTTCCTCACTCACATTTATTTCACCGTCGTACATAAAATCGATTACTGCTTGCAATTCCTTATATTTCACGTCTGTAAGAATCACAATAGGGTGTTTGCAAGGATTTTCAGAAAGAAGAGATTGAAAGAAAGGACTGCACGCTGAAAGAATTAGTTTGTGCGCTTTTAAGCTTTTCCCTTCGCAGGCCAATGTGACATCGACCATTTCTTCGGTCGATAAAAAGTTCTTAAATGAATTTAAGATCGACGAGTGGTTATTCCAATTTAAACAAATTTCTCGCGTCATGATGATTTATTAAACGTAGTTAAGACAAACTCTTTAAGAGAATTAATGTTTCTTTTCGGTACAGTAATTTTAAGTTTTAAAATTTTAGAAAGAAACAAGAATCATTTCACACACGAGAGAAATCAGTCACGCTACGACTTCGCCTTATTTCCTTCTAATCATCTACGATTACGATTACAATTTATTGAATTACGATTATAAAATAAATTCGATAGCTTCGATTAGTAACTTTTTCCAATCAAAAATTTTAACCTTAGGCTTGTTGAAATTTTTAAATTGTGTTTTTAATATGCTTGTTTCCTGAAACTTCCTAAATGACGGAAGCAGGTGAAGCTATCACGTGTTCGAGACTGCCTTGTGATCATGGTAGACTCGTCGAGATCCTGATAGCGAAATTCTCAAATGGAGGGCCAAAATCACAGTCAGGGGAAATCCGAGCACCTCATTGGTCATTGAGTCGCGTCCTTTTCAGAGAGCAATCTCTAGCGCTAGGGGAAACGTCGAATACCCCCTTTTCCGAGAAGCCATCGAAATTAACTCAAGATATTTTGATGACTTTTTATAAAATGTAAATGAAAGATTTCGATTTTAAGCTGTAAATAATTTTAAATAATATGCCAAGTACTTTTTTAGTTAATGAAAATTAAAAATGAAACTTGCATTTTTTTCCCCTTATGTTACTTTTAAAATCCAAAATAAAAGAAATATTCGCACTTTTCTACAGAAAAATTTAATAACTAACTTAGAATACTAAAAACTTTCAAAAATTTTTGCCTAATGGAAAATGATTTTAAAAAATAATGTCCGTTTTAAAACCGATATTAATCATTAAGGATAAACACAAACAGAGCAAAAAATATTACATGAACAATTTTGTGATAGTACCCAGATAGCATGTAAGGTTTCCGAAAAGGGTCGTTTTTGCTTTACTTTCTAACTATCCTGCAAAGGTTTTCGTGATAATCGTGTAGCCAACCCATGTTCGGAAATCATTATGATCCGTACGATTTTTGCGCATGCGCAACTTATTTCTTTTCCCGACCAGCGTAGGTGTAGCGTCTCCCAATGGCGTCTGTTTTGAAAGCTTTCGTTGTGTCAAGTTTCTAACATTTACAGAAAATGCGGTAAGTTTGCCATTACTTTTACTTATTAGTATATATCATTATTGTTTAAATCGTTCTTACTGTAGTCTTTTTTTCTTCTGTACTGTCTTATATAGGGCTGGATGATATCAAAAATTTAATATCGCAATATATCAACGAGTTAATATCAATATCGGTGATATATCGCGATAACTACTTTAAAGTGTGAGGGAATAGAAAAATTTCTTATTTCTAAAGACAAATGGTATAGTAGGAATAATTTTATTGCAAATAGCTGTAGAAAGCAAAGAATTAATGCTTTATACCTATTTGCTCACGCAATATTCTTTAAATATATATATATATATATATATATATATATATATATGCTACAAATAAATACTTTAGAAAAAGGAACCAATATTCGGTATCCATTTGCACTCATATCATTGATTACATAGTGATTTTCTTTAGCTTGTTCTCGATTCTTCCTGTTTTATGTATTATTTAAGAATAACTTTTTAACTATTTAATTTTATCGCGTAAACGGAGAATATTATTAAAAAAAACTTTACTAGATAAACTAAAATGTTCTCAATTTTAAGACGTTGATGATTTTAAAATAATTAAAATAAATGAAAAGCAAAAACTGAAACAGATTTAATGTCATAATTGCATGTACTCGTAATAGTCTTCAGTGAATGACAGATGCAGCAGAAATTTTATTTTTTAATATTTTTCTAAGAGTATCAATACATTCTTAATAGTTAAAATATTTAGAAAATTTCTCTGTCTTTATACCTTCGTATTTGTTTATCTATGGATGAATAAAACATTAAAATTTTTAAAATATACATATTCAAATCCCATTTGGAAATAGACCTATGCTAAGTAAAGTTCACTTTTTTATAAATATTTTGTAAATAACATCTAGATCCATAACAACATATTTTTCCAGAAAGAAACTAACAAAAAAGAAAAACTTACCATAAAATTCTACTTGATTACGCAAAATACTCGGTTTGATATTTAAATCTGTTTTTTATTTGGAAAGTGCCACTGAATTTAAAAGCAAAAAAAAAAAAAAAAAAAAAAAAGAAGAAGAAGAAGAAAAAGAAATGTTGCAAATGAAAAAAATAGAAATAAAATAAAGTTATTGGCTAACAAAAACAAATACATAAACAAAACAATCGATATTTTGCATTAGATTTCAAAAAGTTCGAAATCAGAGAGTTTTGGTTAGTTCAAAGAGATCGTTGCATTTTAAATTTATGAAAATACTCATAAAATTTATTTTAAAAGATTAATAAACAAAAAAAAATTAAAACATTAATAATCATATAATTATTTACAAATGAATATACATCTTATAGATACCCACGCCTTGTCCGGATGGGCTTTTAAAAAGCCGTGATGACAGAAAGCTCCACCTCCCCCCCCCCCCCCCATTTTAGCGCGAGAACACACTATTCAATTTCTATTCCAGTGTTGCCAGATTGGGGACATTTTGAACCTCTAGGGGAATTTTTTGGGGACTACAAAAATTTTGGGGAAAAACCTGGGGATTTTTTTTTTTTTTTTTTTTTTTTTACTGTTTTCCGTAAAGATTTCTTTTAGCCCTGTAGAAAAACTGGATCTGTCTCGAACTCAATTTTGATTTGAAAAACGAAAATACAATCCAGAAATCGAAAAAATCAATCATTGTTCTCTTGGGTGTGGTCGTGTTCGTTATTTACTACGTTACAGTTTACACGTATTACAGATACACAGACTCTAAAGTCTTAAGCAACTTGAATCTGCGGAATTTTAGGAAAAATTCTTTCGCCATACTTGAAAAAATAATTAATTTAAGTATGTGGAAAGCAGATATTTTTCTCTTATGATATACAAAATCACATCGAATGATACAGCGAAAATACTTTGTATTATGATTATGTACTTCAGTATAGGGATGACAAAAAAATTAAAACGGCGTACCATCTCGGATTCCTTCAAATCCCAACTGATAAGAGATTGTCTAATTCTATGGAGCTAATGTAACAATAGTCCAACATTTTTAGGCTTTACTTTTAAAAACAAACGTAAAATAACTTGTCACTGCAAAATATACCTCTCGTTCTCTTAATATAGCTACAGAATATGCGTTCAGCCCAATTTAAAAGTTTGTTTTTAGTAAATGGGGAATTTTTTCAAAAAAAGACTTGATTTGGGGAAAATTTTTGAGCTTAAATTACTTAAATATTTTTTATAGTTGTAAATTGAAAATTTAAAAATTTCCTTTTTGAGTAAAAACTGAGTTGGGGACTTTTGTGAAAAAAACCACTGATTTGGGGAAAATTTCAGAAATTTTTGGGAAATTGACTTTTGACTATCTGGCAACACTGTTCTATTCTTTTAAATAGTATAAAAAGGACTCCGTGAAAGTGTCATCAAGTTCGCGGTGCTGAAGTGCAGAGAAAAAAACTATTAAGTTGCAAGCAAACAAAAAAAGAAAAAGAATGAAAATCAAAATCTTCTTTTTCTTACTGTTAAAAAAAAATAATAATAATCAATAAATCCATATCTCCTACGTAAACCAATTTCTTTCAAATTTTCAGCTAGTTGAAATAATAGTAAATTAGGCTGTGTAACAAATTTTTATTAAAATTTAATTATTTATTAAAAAGTTACAACGCCTTCCGAAACTTCGAATGAAAAGCAGGAAAGCACCTGCGGTTATTTTCGTTTATTCATCTCGCTCCGAGAAATCAGAAGTCATATGTTTACACAATCAGATCATTATGTTTTGCAAAGCAGAAAGAAACCATGGATAGAGCTTTTATTTGTTTATTTTTTCTTTTTAACTCAAATATCTTCTTTAGTTTTATTATTTTTATGTACTATCTTTTTTCAGTATTGTAAAGGTGTTTCTGATGTAAATAATTTGCGGGGAAAGAGAGTGTTCAATGTGGATAGATTTTTTTTTCTTACGTTAAAAAAATTCGCTATTAAAACATCTGCTTTAATATTATGGTTTTTTTAGTCTATTGAAAACGCGTTCTTGACGTAAATCACACACTGTTTTTTTGTATTTTGGGAGAGGAGATGGGGAGGAGGGCAGTGGTAGATATATATATATATATATATATATATATATATATATATATTTTAATTAAAATGAAACGAAATTCGGAATCGTCAAGGTCCAGTGGGTGCTGGATTTCGAATTTTGTACTGTATATTTATGTATAAAAATTCAAGTACAGGATTTTGCAGATTATTTGTGCGTCTGTGCCGGCCATAGAACATGGTATATCAATTTTAGTGATCTTGATCTGATCACTTAAGCAATTATAAGCGCATAAACCTATAAAATTTTTAATGTAAATTAAAATGAAAGGAAAATGTGGTTAAAGAAAATCAAAACTTTTGAACAATGAAAAAAGAAAATAGATTTTTTAAATTATTACTCTGTAGTTTTTGAAGCAAAAATAAAACTTCAAAATTTCTATTAAAAATGTATTATATAACTATTATTTTTACCAAAAAAGAGAGAGAGAGAGAGAGAAAAAAAAAAGTAAAGTAAGGGAAACTATCAATTCGACGTATACTGGAAAAAAGTTCAAACCCGACCCAGTCTTCAAATTAGATTCCTGCATCGTCTCAGGTTACCCGATTTTACCCGAACCCGACCCGACACGCGGTTCGTGTTGACCAACCATTTTAAAAGAAAGTCAGGAATATATTTTATGAAAAAAACTATATATTTGAACATTAATGGTATATCTATTCAATTTTGTACTAAAAAGATAAATTTGATATTACAGAATAATTCTTTTTTATATTGTATTAAAATATGAATTTATTATCTTCCACATCGAGTTTGTGATGAAGTGTGCCGGGTGTCGGTCGGGTTGACTTTAAGCAGAGTTTTCGGGTTTGGCTCTGGTAAGACGTGACCCGTGCCGCACTACACCCTGAGTGAGCAGAAAAAAAGGCCGACCCAGCCTGCATGTCCAGAGCAAAAAGCAAACACGGCTTCAGTCTAATGACACGAAATTAATCCAAGCGTTCCAGCCCGGTTTGCAGACATCCAGTATAATGGCATTTAATAATATTACATTTACAGACTTTAAAAATAAGGCCCGGATGTAGTAATATTTTTTATTTTTATTGTTCTTTTTTGTCTTTTTGCTCATTTATGTCATTTTTTAAAACAGGATTTTTTTTTTGTCTTATTTAAAATTAGATAAATTATACAATTAAAAAAAAATCAGAAATATATTTTCATTGAAAAAATTACAACTGAAATTAGTCTAACTAATTTCCACGCCCGTGTGAATATCAATAAAATCAATCAGTAAAGTAAATCATATAAATAAAGTAAATCAGTAAAATAAAGTAAATCAATTCTTACCTTGAATTTAGTCGATCATATTGTAGAGGATAATTATATCTAAGATGACTCCATAAATTAGAAGTAGCTTTTGCAGATACCGGTCGAACGCATATACTGCATACTGCAATTTTTTCATTTATTACTTCACCATTTTCATTACCCGGGCATCCAAAATATTGCCACACGTTACTCTTACCCTCTTTTTTTGAAATCACTTGATTATAATTCGGGCAATTTACCCGACACCGTACGTTCATCTTCCTATAAAATATAAAATCACTACCGATAACTCGCTCGAGACGACCATACGAACGAGCATTGAATGAAGCCTATAGACAATTATTGACTCAACATTGAACAGATGTTCTAGCTCATGTCATTGGCCAGGACGTATCAAAGACTTGATATGTTCTGATATGTCTAGACCAATAGTAGCAGCGAAGTTAAATCAACGACGATTAAAACATTATTCAGTAACGAACGGGCATATGTATGTTATATTAGAATATGAATTATTCTGTGTCTGGGATATCAACGAAAGACAGATTATCGTGGGAGGGGAGTTTAGAATAAAGCGGGTCTGCGAATAAATACATCTATCGGATGAGAGAAAGGATTGAAGAAGTCATTGGCCAGGACGTATCAAAGACTTGATATGTTCTAATATGTCTAAACCAATAGTAGCAGCGAAATTAAAACAACGACGATTAAACCATTATTCAGTAACGAACGGACATATGTATGTTGATATATTAGAATATGAATTAGTCTGGGTCTGGGATATCAACGAAAGACAGATTATCACGGGAGGGAATGTAGAATAAAGCGGGGCTGCGAATAATTGCATCTATCGGATGAGAGAAAGGATTGAAGAAGTTATTGGTTACGCAATATTCGGCGCTTTTTCTTCTTACGGTTCGAAGTCGTGGTGCGGAAAAAAATGTTATTGGGATATATAAGTAGAGCCAGAGATTAGATATCGCTATTGGGATATATCGTTAGAGTCAGAGCTTACATATTGTTATTGCGATAGTTAAAAAATATCAATATTTGACCGATATATTGATAATTAATCCAGCCCTAGTCTTATATTTAAGATTTCTGTGTAAGTTACCCATGAGGAAAAGATGATATTTGATTCAACGCTATTTTGTTTAATTATGTTATACAGCATGCTACATCTTTAAATTAAACTAACTTCTATAAACATGATTTACTTAAAACATGTTATAACGTATCGTTTCACGTTTCGTAACCATCGCGAATTTTCAAATGTATTTTGATAACATAACTGCAGTTCCGTTATATATACTTTTAACACATAGGATTGACGTAATGGTAATGTAAATGAACCATAAAATACGAAATCGAGAAAGTGTAAGGAGTTTTTTGTAGGAGTAAGTGTTTAGGAACATATTTTATTATAATAAAACATTTTAAATTATGATCGAGGCTAACTAGTGTTTTTATAATTAAAAACACTTAAGTCTTAAACACAATTTTGTTTTTATGTTTAATTATTTTAAACTTGTAAAAATAAATTTTATCTTTTTTTCTTAAAGTCTTCAAAAAATAAGGAATGTATACTTAAAGTTTTAAAATCACCACCACCCCCTTGCTGTGGACTGATTTACAAATCAAAACAGACTTTGACCTTCAACAAATTACATTCATTTGAAAATATAGGGTAGATGTGCCAGTAATGGACACCCTTAAGGAATTTCTTTAAAAATTATTTTTTTATTAATAGTTAAAATTATTATATTCCAGTTTTTTCAATATTATATTAATCTATCGACAATATTTAACCATTGTTATAGCCTCATTTCCCAATATGAATAGAAATTTAATTTTAAATAACAGAAATATATCAAAACACCCAAAAGCCCAGTAATGGACACCCTCTGGCCCAGTAGTGGACACCCTCTGTTCCAGTAATGGACACTCCCTAAAAAGTAATAAATATAATTGTTTTTATGACTATTTAGAGCCAGAATTTAATGAATACATACTAATGAAACAAAATAGTTATTTTCAAATAAATTTAACATTTAGGATACCAGTAATTAATAAAGTATTTGTGATAATCATTTATTGTTTGTATCAATTATTGAAATTATCAGAAGATCGATAGTTTTAATTATTTTAGATGGATAGATTAAAATACTAAATATCAGGCAATTACAGCTATCAAATTATTGTAACAGTGGTGGATTTAAAGGGTAATTAAAAAAAAGTTTTGGAATATTAATGTTTAGTTTTGTGCCACTATTTTTAAATGTTTAGTTTTGTGTCCCTATTTTTAACAATCTTCCAGACTCTACTTGATATATCATTTATAATAATTAATATTACAAATATGAAAGAAGTGATATTGTGAGTTGAATATTTTAAATACTAAATAAAAATTTATTTAGTATTTAAATTAATTTCAAAATAAAACTGTAGTACTGATGTTTGAGGCCAATGATCTGCAGATTTACTATAGTTTCATGAATATTACCTGTAACTTTCATTAATAGTATTACATTTTTTTAAAAAATAAGGAAACATTTAAGACAGAAAATAGATTTTTAATAGCTTCTGTAACTTAATTGCTTTTATTTAAACAGAGAGGGATTAAGCCCTATGAACCCCTCTTTGACTGTGCTCGTAAACAATATTTTTTGCTTCCTGACTGGTTTGATTGCCGGATTATAAAATATGCAAGGTATATGTACTACATAAAAAAAAATAATAATAAATAAAATAAAATATTGAAATCTCATAAAATAACTTAAAAGCAGCTATTTATAAAAGTTTTGGTGTTATTACATTTTGGTAAGTATAATTTAAAAATTAAATTTGATTATTTAGGTTTGCAGTTAAGCCAAAGTATTTTATGCACTATAAACATCACTAAAATTGCATTTTTAGCAATGTCTACATGGGGTGTCCATTACTGGAAAATGACTAATTAACCATCCCAGTAATGGACACCCCTCTTAAAATCTTAAAAATAAATGAAATTTTGTAAATGGCCATTGGTATATAAAATTCAAAGTTTTCGATTGCTACTCAAACAAAAACATTCAAATTTTGTAAGAAAATAAATAATATATAAATTGATTAAACGAAGCCAACTCTTAGCCTCTTCATTAAGATTTTCACAGAAAAACAGCGAAACTTTGAAACATTATTTTCTGCTTCCTGATTGGTTTGATTAAAAGTGTCAACAATAACCCAGTTTTATAAAACATACAAGGGGGAATTATAAAAAAAATAATTAAAGCTAAATATTTATTAGTTATTTTTTTATGAACCAAAAACATCAAGGGGTGTCCATTACTGGAAGGGTGTCCATTACTGGCACATCTACCCTATATGCTGTGCATAGCGTATAAAACACGTAGATCATTTCATTTAAATGTATTTATCAAAATGTAGGTATATTGTTTGTTATCCCTTTTAGCGTCTATATATATATTTACAGATGATTTTCTGTTGTAATTTTAAAATAACATCCAAACAGAAATCTTTTTTTTTTTTTTTTCAATTATATGCGAATATGACATCTGTGCCAATAATTGTATAATTTTAATGTCCTTCATTAAATTTATTTGAGAATATCTTATCCTTATTGCACAAACACCCTTTTCGCTATTCCTATATTTATAGTAGCTGCTATATGTAAAATTTAAAAACTGTCTTCAAACACAAGTAATTATTTAAAAGTTTTTCTGCAAAAAAACTCCCACTAAATCATGTGCATGTATACATCTCAAAAAATAAATTTGCTATGTGTAGTGAAGAATAAAAAAATTATTTATTAAAAATAAACATATATTTACAGTAGAAATTAATTTTCGTATGTCATTTTGCCAGCTGATTGAGAATCGGCAAAGCTTTTAATATTAAGAGGCTGTACATATATAACGTTACCAACTTTATAGTAATTTTGTAATCTTTCCGGCCTTTACAATATCTTACATTATCATTCCTGGATTATGTCCCACCCTTCCATCACTAATCATATTGTTATCAGTGTCTCAAAGTTCTTTTTTTTTTTTCCTTTCATTTTATTTTTACATATTTTCAGTTATATGTAAACATATTGTTATATATCTGTTATTTATAAAATTTTCTAATAAAGAAGAAAGAGTATGTAAAATATCACTATATTAAATATAAAATAAGTTTATATCAATAAAATTTTTTAAAAGTATTTAAAAATAGCTCTTTGTTACATAATGTATTCAACAGATATATTGTTTCTTGCCGCTCTTATCAACAAAACAGATAGACAACATTCTTCCTCTTTATTTTACTAATAAGCATAAGTATCACTTCAAACGTACTATCTGGTTTCTCCAACAGCGGATTATATGCAAATATATATAAAAAAAAATAGGAAAGCCAAACGTTGAGGTATTCCACATTTCAGAATGAAATAATTGTATATATAATCATTTAATGATTTTAATAATAACTTAGTATTTTCATAAAAATAGATAACTGAATATTTTGATGTAAAGAAACAGTTACAAATAGAAAAATGAATATTTTGGTTGGATCAAAAATGGTAACAATATCGAAAATGAATCTTCTCCCTCACCCTAGAGATATCTTAAGATATCAAGTGCCAAACTCCACCTCCCTGAAGTGATACCGTTATATTAAGCACAGCCTATAAAATCATGAGCCTTAAATGCTTATCAGTTAGCTTGTTAATTTTAAAATTGCCCATCAATACTTTTAGTTATTAATAGTAAATTGGAAAAAATGAAATCAAAATAAGAATTATTTAAAAATTAAATGTTTTGTAAATTCATACAAATTAAAACTTGGTTTATTATTATTGTTGTTTAATTAATAAATATGAAATTACCTTACCCTTCTTGTCCCTTCCCCCCATAATTTTATCTGTACTGGCAGTGTGAAAACTGACAGGGCAGGAAATTCATACTACTACTTCTTTTGGTACTACCTGATTATCCCGACAACCAATTTCACCAAATAAAGTTAGTACATACTTTTAATAAGTGTACTTTTAGTAGTTGACCCAGTAGCAGAAAATCCTCCAAGTGTTTGCAACAGATACTTCAGAGGCAGAAAATAATCTGCAGGTAAAACAGGTTGCAAGTTTTACAATCAAAGTGTTAATCAAACGATCACCTTTTTTTAAAAATGTTATTATGCATTTTATTAATTTTACTAATAATAATCTTAAGTTTTTGTATTAAGTAAGAAAGAGCCAAACATAATATAAAGCGAAATAAGGGTTCAATAGAAAAATAACCTGCAAACGAAAAAAGAAAATCTGCGACTCCCATCTCTAACTTTCTGCTACCGGTGTAGTTGATAATAAATAATAAATATAAATTGGTACAAAAATACATTACAAAATGTATTGTAATGTTAAGCCCTTCGTGACAACATATGTGTGATATAAAGTGTGTACACAGTCCTTGTAACTATTACTATATCAGAATGGTAATTTTTACGGTACTTTTCGGTTAGCCGGGCGCCAGTGTTAGATATACATACATATATATGTATATATACAGTAGAAGATCTTTATAACGCGATTCTATATAATGCAATTCTCCATATAACGCACAACTTCTCAGATGTAAACAATGAATTTTGCAGGTAAGAAGCACCTGAAATCCCACATCGTAAAAATTGCTACTCTCTAGAAAACTACATTTGATACATTAATTCAACTTTATCTCCTTAATTCAAAACTTTTTAATGAAAAAAAAAATGCTATTATTACAATAAATATTATATTTTTGGAAATGAGTAATATAATGAATGATTGGGTCCAGGTATAGTTGGACCATGTTTATAAAATAAACAATATAAAATTATCATATAATGCAAAAATTTATAATTTGGATAATTCCTGGTGACAAGAAGTGCAGTATAAAGATACTCCAATGTATTTTGGTATGTTTCAGATTTATATGGTCGTGTTTATAAGGTAAATTTAATGATGTGTGAAATGTGATCCATATAATGCAAAATTCTATATAACGCACAACCTTGCGTTTTTAGGTTTGCATTATAAAGATCTTCTACTGTACTTGTATACATAACACTGGCGACCGGCTAACTAAAAAGTACCATTTTTACCTTATTTAATATAAATTTATTAAATAAGGAAAAAGTCACTATTTGAAAATAGTGGTACAAGGGAGGCTTGTCATGAAGGGTTTAAAAGTTTTTTCTTCATTGTTATTATTTTATGTTTTATTTTTTAGTTTCAAGAACTAATGACATCATCTGGTAAAGATGCTGAAGTCATGGTTGCTAGCATGTTGAGAAAATTACAGATGATGTTGGAACAAAGTCCTAACAGAGGGTACAAAATCTAAAATTGCCCAGCAAGAAGAGGAACAGACAGTTGTTCTAATTTAACAGGTTGGTTATTATATATTTTAACAAAATTTGTTTTTGTGAGTTCATGCTCAATGGTACGAATAATGTTTTCTTTTTCCTATGAAAGTTTGTATTTTTTTGTAACTGTACGCCAGTGTTAAATATATACATATATTTACACATACACACACATATATATAGTGAAACCTCCCTGTGCGACCACCTCCTTGACCGATCATTTTTTCATGGAACGAAATTTATTCCCATAGGCTCAATACTAATTTTACCTCCATTCAGAGACCATCCCATTTGAACTCCCTCCATGAGCAACCCATTTTTTTGAAAACTTTTTACTTTAAGATTTTAATTAAAACTTTTTTACTTTATGATTTTGATTTGAATCATTAGGTTACCTTTATGAGTAAAATTTCATTGAATAATTCAAGGAAAATGTATCTTACCTTTATTATGCATATTTAATTATACATTATTGATCATTTACTTGACCTTTACTTTCAATATTTTAATCATTTTCAAAATTATCTTACTTTTTATCATTGTAGTTTATTACTTTACTTAATTATTTTAATATTTTACCATATTGCAAGCATTATGTATAATTTTGAATGCATTATTACATTCAAATTACTGTTTAAAAAATGTAAACAAAGTAATGATCAGAAATGTGCAAAATTCTAAATTCCGCACAACCACTGGTCCCAAGCTGTGCGGATTTGAGGGAGTCTACTGTATATAATTCTCGATATATGACTGAACTCATTGTTTTTTCGTGAAGAAAGTAATTTTTGTCTAAATCCAACCAAATTGTCGTCTAAATTTATTTCTGAAAAAAATCGAGATATTGCTGATAATTGGTAATCACAATCTTTTTATCAAATATATTTATGTATTAATCAAGCTTTTATTATTATTAAGACTGGCTAAACCTGAAATAAAACTTCCTTACTTTACGACTTTGATGTGAATTAATATGATACCTTTATGAGGAAAGTTCCATTGAATAATTCCTGGAAAATGTATCTCATCTTTATTATGCATATTTAATTATACATTAATTATTATTTACTTGACCTTGAGGGGAGAGTGGGGAGGAATGTGATGCTTTTTACAAAAATAAGAAAATCAACTTTATTTGACACATAAACAAAATTTTGATATGTAGAATACAAAATGAAACACTCTCTAATGTCCTTGAACAAAATAGAAACATAATTTGCAGAAACAATTTTATAAAGAAATTATAAATTTCAAAATGTGTCCCATACCTTCCCACTAACAGGGAGGTATGGGACAGCTATAAAACAATGTATGATAAGGGGCAAATAGTCTATTGTTGGCTATATATACAGTCTAACAAAGATTGTAGGTTGATGTCTGTGCTACAATATCAAATTTCAGTAACTTCATCACTGGAAGGAAAATTCAGGATTGTCAATCAGAGATAGCATTAAAAAAATCATCAGTTCAATTTATTTATGTTTTGAAGTAAATGAATATATTTATAATGTTATAATTAATATATTACCTTCTAAAAATATTTGCATATTAGCAGTTTACATTCATCTTATTAAAAAGAAAGAATTAAACATGTCCCATTCCTCCCTCTACCTTCTTTTATGTTAAACTTCTTGTATAAACAAAAGTTCTACTTTTAGTCTAGTTTAAATTATGAATAATATACAGTATGATGTTCAATAAATAGAAAAACTATTACATCTACGCGTAAACAAGCCTATACTACTATATTTTACTAATATACAGAAAGCATAAAAAGTATATGAAGCAAATTTACTTCTGATTCTTGAAATAATGCTTTGCTTAAGTCTTTAAAGTAAATCGGCTTGTCAAACGATGATTAAAAATTAGTTTAATTAACAAGGTATGCAACTGATATGAAAGGTTTGATAATTCTAACTTTTATTTTTCAATTTTAGAAATTATTTAATTATTTTTTTTAATATTTTAACCCTTTGCACTTAAAGGTTTTTTTCATTTGTATTACCAGCAACTCAAAGTGATTTTAGTTATATCTTATTATTTTTTTAATTCTTTATGAATACGAATACAAATTTATGATATATAAAAAAAAACTAAAAATTATAAAATTATTACATTTTGTAATCGTAAAGTGTGATACCGCTTGAAGCAATTGCCAATATGTAATCTTGGCTTTTCTAGACAGATATCACAAAATTATTTTTATTGCCTCCGTAGTGGAGCCCTCAAGTTTGAAGACAAATTTTAAATGGCTCCACTCCGGAGTCCTCGAGTGCAAAGGGCTAACTTTTTTTCAATATATAATGTATTTAAAACAATCAAAAATGGTATGAAAATTCAATTTGTGCGATTGCAGCATTGTATTTCTACAGTCAAAGATTTTGCACCTTAGCCGACTAAAATTTCGATTATACACCTTTCTCAGTTATGCATCGTTTTAGAAAGGTTTCCTGAAAGACATATAATTGGTACTTTACTGGGTTTTTTTTGGGGGGGGGGGGCTGAAATTGTCATATTGCCAGAGCAAAAGTTCTTTATCTACAGAACGACAAAGTCGAAAAATCCATTTACTCTTGCTCGACTGAAAATATACACAATATTTTAAAAATAAATATCAAACTTCATGATATTTTGAAAATAAATATCGGATATGTATCCATTTATATATATCACTGAACCATCCTGTTTGTAGCTATAGTGTTTACTCTTTAGTGTACACTATACACTCTTCAGTACTCCCTCTGCTGATAGAATATAATCTTTTTTTTTTCCCCCCCCATCATCTGAAGATATAAGAAAATGCTCTTTTATGAAACCTTTAAACACATAAAGGCTAGATTTATTATGGTTATTTGTGCTTTTCATTATGTAGGGATTTTTTTTTTTTTTTTTTTTTTTTTTTTGTATCACAAAATCAAAACGTTCATTTTATGAGTAACAATCCCAGATGAAGATCACTGTGTCACTCTCTACTCTCTATTGTGTACAGTATAACCTCAAAAATCCGGCATTGTCAGGACCATGATGATGCCGAATTTCTGACTTCAAAAATACTTTTAATAGTCTTAATGGTGCCGTTATTCGTAATTTAATTCATACCCAAGTAATAGTTATGTGAGAAAAATAGAAAATTAAATATTTTAAAAAATATTAAAATTAAAAGTTTCTATTCATATTTTCTATGTTACAAAAAAAAAAATCTAGTATATATCATTTCTTCTCGTGTAATTTCCTAAACATCGATGTCAATTTTATTTGCTTCAATTATTTGAACAGCTTTTTAACAAGTTTTAATTTTACACAAATGTAGAATATTGAAAATATAGTCTTATTTATCTAAAGCAGATGTTAGTTTTCCAGTCAAATTTAAGCATTTTTCCACTGATACCTTTTCTTCTGTACTAAGAAGGGATTCAATTTAGCATAGCATCTGCGATCTCACAGTCAGCCAATCCATTGCTTTCAATCTCGAAATTTTTAATTGTTTAACGATTTATTATTATTCTTTCTCCTATAAGGTGGAAGTGTAAAAAAAAAAAGCGGCGAGATGACTTTGATGCTGGATTTTCGAGGTCACACTGTACTTTATTTACTTTTACTATACGTATGTAATTTGTGTGTTTATAATTTTATTTTTTATTTTTTTCTAGAGAGAAAAGAATGAATCAAGAAGAAAAATTTAATGAAGTACCTGTTAATTATATCAATTCTTTATATGTAAATAAATTACTATATTAATTCTTTATATGTAAATAAATAGAATTTTATAAACTGAATGATGTTTCATTTGTTTTCGAGACTATTTCCTTGATACTGAGAAATATTTTTCATTGCTTCAGTCTTAAGTTATTAAAAATAGTTACAATCAGAAAAAGAACAATTTAAGTGAGTTAAATTATACTTTAAAAAACTAAAAAAAAATAATGTTAGTTTAGTATTTGCTCTGTTGTACATAGGATAATATTTCTCTGGTAAAAGAAAAACATTGGAGAAGGGAGGGAAGGCAGATGATTTTTAAAATTTGTCTTACTGTAATATGTAATTTACATTGTTAAACAAGCAAGAAATTACTATTTTTATGTAAAAATGCTGGAAAGATCAATGAATTTGTAAAAAAATTCTTTTGTATGTTGCATCATTAAACTATTTTCAGAGAAAAGACTAAATATATTCCTGTGGTCATCAATCAGAATCCTATGGAGGATTTATTTTATAAATCTGACAATATTCTCTAAATAATAATTGAAAATTCTAAGAAATAAGTTTAATAAATGAAAGAATTAAAAAATTAATGAAGTAGTAATATAAAAAATATACAATCTTCTACAGTCATTAAATGTACACTATATTGGAATTCCACATATTTGATGTGCTATTTATTGTAGGTAAACACAAGATTTCATTATATATGTATACAATAAAAAATTATCTGATCCTGAATAGTGAACTGGATTCAAAAGGTAAGTAACTGAAAGTATAATTAAATTTACTATGTATAAGCATAGACATAGAGTTGTATGTTCTCAAGTCCCTGTAACATTTTAAATACTTTTTCTTACCCTCTAATATAAAAAAGCTTTTAGTTTTTTTATTTTATTGAATTTCTCCTTTTTCTTTTGTTAAAGGATAAATGACAAAAAAAAATCCCTTTGCTTTTTTTAATTTTAAGTTACCAATAATTTTCAAGACTCTATGCCTATGTGTATAAGAATGATTTTTTAATATTAAATACGTGAAATTTTTCAAGTTGCTAACTAAGCGTAAATAAACAGAGTGAAAAATGTTGAACCCGGATCTTTGAAATAGTGCTCCAATGCACTGTTGATTTGCGCCGAGTTAGCAATGTAAAAAATTTCACGTATTTAATCTTCAGTAATTTCACTGCTGATAATTAATTAAAATTTTACTTGGAATGGTTTTTATTCAAATGAAAGTGTTTTTCCTTAAGAATTTTTTTTTAATGGGATTACACATCCCTCATGCGTAGACACTTGCATGCTAATGTTAATCCTATGGGAGAATTTTTCTAAATATCTCGTTTGCATTTCAATATTGTAAATTTTATTATTTGTTACTTATCAATCTGTACAAACACCTTTTTTTTTTTTTTTTCACTAGAGTATTTTCGCTTTTGAAAGCAGTTCTGAATATATCCTAATAAGCAAAAAAACCTTGTAAAACAAAGTCGAAAAATGGCCTTTGTATCAAAACTGCAGGTATGCAATGCAAAAAAAAAAAAAAAAAAGCAAGCGAGATATTAAAAAAAAATCTTTCAGCGGATTAACATTAGCAATCAGGTGTTTCTGTGCGAGTGAAGTATCCTCTTAACATTATTAAGCTTTTTTTATTATTAAAATAGGATCTAATAATGTAGCGAATTGATAAAAATTAAACATATATTTTATACATACATAGTAAAGGACAGGGATGTAAGAATTTCTTTCAAGGTAAAAAATGAACATATTAATTAAAATAAGCAATTTGATAAACATGTGGATTAATAAAAACCAGTTTTTTTCAATGTATAGATAATATTTGACTAAAATTTAATTTTCCACAGGAACAAACAAACAACAACCAAAAAAATATGCTCAGCTCAGAAAAATTCTAAGTTGAGTTATTTATCTCATTTTTCTATCGAATAAGATTTTATGATTTATAAAAACCTCATTTTCATTTTTTTATACACGCTTGTAATAAAAGCCTTTCATCAATCTTTGATTGTAACTCCTCTAACTACCCTTTCGTTTCTTCCTTTTCACATGCTTATCATGAAACACTTACAAACTCCCTCAGATAGCGTCAACTAGCAACCTTTTTCAATCCTTTACAAAACATTTACAAACTTTTCATGCGAAGCCTTTAAAAAGCATTCAAACATTTACGTAGCATGGTTGTAAAAAGGCTTTAAAAAGCAAAAAATGCTATCTGGGTATGTACAATAAGTTATTTTGTTTCCTGGTTTATGTATTTAAATCTGGAATTTTTAAATCTATTTTTCACTCACTTCCTAGTAAGCTAAGGTTACAAAAATTATGAAAGCAGATGTGTTTTCGATGACAATGTAACATTTTAATATTTTGAGAATTTAATTATAAATTAATAATATGTTTCCCTAAGGAGGGTCCAGGTGATAAATTGCTAAATATTGTTTATGGTTATAATTGTATAAGAGTTACAAGAAAAATGGAATTAATTATGCGACAAATCATGCACACTAAAATATACCAATTAACTGTGAAACTGCAACAATGAAATATTTTAAATATTAAAATATAAAAAATAAAATGTAAATAAAAGATAAAGAATGTAATATGTATTTTTAAATGCACTTTTATCATTAATTAATTAATTTATTTATGATTTTATGTTTCAAAAAACAATTTAGAAATCTTGATAGGTTTTTTAAACTATGTTTTTTTTTCCTTCTGCATATGTTAAAAAACAAAAAGAGAGAAAATTGTGATTTTAAAAATAAATCATAAATGCACAAGTTCATGCTTTTCTAATCGTAAATTAAACGAAGGAAATTTCCATAATCGGGGTCCCCGCCAAATTGCCAAATTAACACATTGTAGCGGACTTGAATAGCAGTCATGAAACTAGGCTTGATTATTAAGATAAACATTGAATGTCTATAAAAGAATGTTTACCTTTTATGTGCCAAATTATCAATTTATGAAAATTTCATCTTCTAAATCATATTTTGTGAATTTTTGAAACTACATTAGAAGATTTACACAATCATTCAATAAATTTTAGAAGGATTTTGCCTTAATTAATTAAATTGAATTTATAGGGATTTTGTGCAATATTTGTATCTCCCCTCAAATCTTTTATTTAAAATATTTTTTTTATAGTATTTTGTAGAATTGCAAAATATACAAATATGATTTTTACAATAGAAATATTTCCGAACAGAAATTTTCGCCCCCCCCCCCCCCTATAATCTGCCAACGTCAAGTAAGCTGTAAAAGATGCAAAGGCAAAAGAAATTATTTTTTTTTCTTTTGTACAACCAGTAATGTTTTTTGGAACAAGATAAAGTAAAATATCTATAATTCATTCTAAACAGTATAGCTACTAATCGATGTATTAAATTAATTTTATAACAAGTTATTTTAATGGCACTTTAATGTACCGTTGGGCATAAAGGGTTAAAAACAGAAAAAACTTTTTTATTTTCATATTTATTTTACGGGCAGATAACCTGGAGCTACTTAAAAAAAGTTTTTGGATTTATTTTTTATTTATTTAATGCTACAACATTAAATTCTGTATTTTTTAAATTATTTGTGTAATTTTTTTTATATAATTTTGTTAATTTAAAGTTTCCGATTTAAAGTCTAGGAAAAGGTCCCTTTTTTATAGTTGTTGACTTTTTCTAGAATAATATTTTTTTTTTGTGATTTTATGGATTTAAATGGTGTGTGTGTGTTTGGGGGGGGGGGGGGGGTAGAGGAGAAAATTTATTTAGATTTTTATCATACGGAATTTATAGACAATTTTCAAATTATATACAAGTATTTTTTAATTAAAACTAAATTTTGATTAAAGAATATTTGTCATGTCATATCATTTAAAAATTGTTACAACTTATAATCTAAATTATTCACTCTCGTTGTATAAAATGTTATCAAAATATCTTAATTGAGTTAATTTCGATTGTTGATTATAAATAAAAGTGAACAAAATTATAAGGTAAATAATGCATAAATGTAAATAAGGTAACAATCGCTTCAAAACTACTTTCCCCCTCACTCCTTTCAAAATTCAAATAGAGAAACAAGTTGGTGATCCTCCCCCTTATCTCTCTTAAAACCACGCGACCACACAACCAATGGGGTGGCTGTGTTTCACCTGACTGTGATTTTGGCCCTCCATTTTAGAATTTCGCATCCTGATACAGATTTCGCTGTTTGCTAAACGAGGTTGACCAATCAGAAGCTTGCATTTTTGTAAGCAGTGGAAAGTTTGCAAAAATTCAGGCTTCTGAAATCTATCTGGATCGCGGCCCCTGTACTTTTACCAGCCTACCAGAGTTACATTACAGCGCCTAGAATACCTAGTGTGGAAATATGTTATCCAAACAGTGCTAAAAATTTGTATCCTTTAAATGTGCGACGATACTGCTAAAATCCCAAGTATCGATTGCAGTGACATCTGCAGGATTTTCGTATTACTA
Organism: Maratus speciosus; assembly: GCA_963932465.1. Taxonomy (NCBI): domain Eukaryota; kingdom Metazoa; phylum Arthropoda; class Arachnida; order Araneae; family Salticidae; genus Maratus; species Maratus speciosus. Next base: position 99,552,868 of record OZ010797.1, on the reverse strand, counting down.
GTATTACATTGTATAGACTAGCAAAATCTTGCAGTTGTAGAAAATATCCTGCAGATGTCGCTACAATCTTGATATTGCAGCAGCATCGTTGCACATTTAAGGGATACAATATTTTAGCGCTTTTTTAAGGGATAGCCGATTTCCACATCAACGTCTTGACCTCTACTCCTTCTCTTTACTCTGTGGCATGAATCGATAATCATTAATTACATCGAACATATAAATAAATCGATTAGCTATAATCGAATTACATAGGTAATCTCTAATTTATTGTCTTTCCTCTTAAATTTTTCTTCCAGCTAATTCTTAAATGTTGGCTTAATCATCGATATCTTTTACCAAATGTTTTAAGTGAAATGATAATTTTTTGAGGCTGCTGAGCATTGACGAAACTTGTTCGTTTTTAATAGATAGGTAGGTTTAATAAGTATTACAGCTTTACCCCTTTTTTTCTTTCTTTCTTTTTTTTTAACTGAATGATCACTAATTTATTTTTTTAGCGTATGTAATTATCAAGCAACATGTTTTATATATGTGTCAAGATATAGGTCACATACAATAATAATTGGAGAATTTCATTTTATTATTATGAAATGTACTTATTTAATGGAACAAAATGAAAACATATGCAAGGATAAAGCAGAAAATAAGTTTCCCCATTATACTAAAAGCAGTTTTTTTATTCTCCACACGTGTAATATACAAATACATAATAATAAACACGAAAGACATTTGTGTGTTTGACATAACTTTTTTCAAAGTAAAAAAAAAAAAAAAAAAAAAAAAAAACTAGAAAAATATATCTGAGACCTGCATATGAAAAAACTGCATTGGAGTTCTTTTACTGCTTCAATCGTGCCAATGTCCTTCCTGTGAGAGACTTCTTCAATGCCTCAAAGAGATGGAAGACCCTTGGAACCAGATCAGGGCTTTAAGGTGAATCAGCAAAGCATTACTAACTGAAAGTGGGGGGATTTTTTAAAAGTTATTAGTTCAAGCTCTATTGATAAAATATAAGGGAACAGATGTTATATATTCCCATGGCTGCCATCTTGGATGTTTTCTTGCCGTGAAAATATGGCCCTTTTCTGTCAAGTAAATGTTGCCAAGCAGCGATTTATGCGAATGTTAGGCTTAACGGGGTTGCCAGAAGTCGTCACTCGTCAGGGTTGCCTTATAGATAAGTGCCAAGAAATCCAAGATGGCGGCTGCAGGACTATATAACATCTTAGTGAATATAAGTAGTAGTAATAATAAAATCTAGGCCATCAGTCTGAAAAACTGCTTTTATAGTAGAAAACTACAACTACTTTATCAAAAATTTAGTTAACTGCAATTTCAACTACTTGTTTTAAAAAGTCATGAATACAAACTACTTTTCAAAAGTAATCACTACTTTGCTACTTTCAGATTTTGTTAAAGAATTCAATTTACACTTGAAACTAAAGACACAATAATTCAGTGACCCTTCATTATATCGCATCTACCGGTATACAATAGAATAAGTGAGGAGATATAACAGAGGACATTAAAAAATTAAGAAAGATAATAAAATGTTTTGTGTTTGTTTCTAAAATGTTAGTTTATACGCATACAGTATAGACCCATTTATATCCAGAATGGTAGTGTCCAAGTGTATTATGGGTAATTGGTTTTTCTGGAAAACTGCATTAAAGCAACATACATTTAATCAAATTTGTAGAATGTAATGGCTGTAGTATTGTTTCTGATTTCAAATTATTGGACAACTCAGATCAAGAATCACATTCAATCAACATCAAAGTTTAATCAGAGTTTGGAAGAAGGTAATTCATGGAAATGCCTCATAAACAATATGGAATCATTGTAAAAATAGCTAAAATGGATCCAGAGCACCACAAGATGTAAAAAAGTATACAAAACTTTCCATAATCAGGTCTTTATCTACATTGCATTACTTTCCTTACACTATATACAGTAGAAGATCTTTATAATGCAAACCTAAAACTATGAGGTTGTGCATTATATAGAATTCTGCACTAAATAGAACATATTTTATAATTATTATTATACATACCTTTTAAACGGAGCCAAATATATCAAAATACAGTAGAGTATTTTTATACTGCATGCATTTCTTGGTATCAGCATTTTTGTAGATTATAAATTTTTACATAATATAGATCATTTCACACATTGCTGCATTTTACTTTATAAACATACTCGAAATATGCCTGAATCAAATCATTCATTATATTACTCATTTATAAAAACATGTTAATTGTAATGACAATTTTTTCATTAAAAAGTTCAAAATTAAGGAGATAAAGATGAAATAATGTAACAAATTTTAGTCCTCTAGATATTAGCAATTTTTTTACATGTGAAATGCAGGTGCTTCTTAACTGCAAAATTCATTGTTTACATCTGCAAAGATGCACTAATACTAATGCATTATATAGAATAACATTATAAAGATCTACTGTATGTGTACAGAAAGTAAAAATGTGATTAAACTATAGCATTTTTTGGGGGGGGGGGGGGGGGAAGGAGACTCAGAAGCAGAGTTATACATATGAATGAGCAATATAAGAAGTCTATTCTTGTATACATTAAACTCCCTCAAATCTGCACAGCTTAGGACCAGTGGTTGTGCGGATTTTTAGAATTTTGCAGATTTCTGGTCATTGTTTTGTTTATATTTTTTAAACAGTAATTTGAATGTAATAATGCAATCAAAATTATACAGAATGCTTGCAATATAGTAAAATATTAAAATAATTAAGTAACGTAATAAACTACAATGATAAAAAATAAGATAATTTTGAAAATGATTAAATTATTGAAAGTAAACGTCAAGCAAATGATCAATAATGTATAATTAAATATGCATAATAAAGGTAAGATGCATTTTCCTTGAATTATTCAATGAAACTCTACTCATAATGGTAACCTATTAATTCATATCAAAATCATAAAATAAAAAAGTTTTATTTCAGGTTTAGCCAATCTTAATAATCAAAAAAGCTTGATTAATACATAGATATATTTGATAAAAAGATTGCGATTACCAGTGATATCAGCAATACCTTAATTTCATAAATAAATTTATACTTCCTTCATGAAAAACCACAAGTTCAGTCATATTATCGAGAATTACACATTAAAATACATATGGAATCATATAAAACTAAAAAATTCTATAATTTTGTCCCTACATCTGAACTGACAGTTTCATTGTTTACATCTGTGATAATGTGCGGATTTTAGGAATTTGCAGATTTGAGGGAGTTTACTGTATATATAAACATTGAAAGTAATATAAGTTAGTCTTCAAACTGGTATTTTGAAATTCTATATTACATAGCTCCACATATACTACACATTTTAAAGATTATATTTAATTAATGACAAAATGTAGCACATCAAAATAGAAACATTCTTATGTGTCCATAAGGAGAGATTAAGTTATAAATGTTAAAAGAGAAATTAGAAAGGATATAATATTTGAGGAGAGTGGTTCATAAGTGTATAAAAAATAGAGCATTTAAACAAGGAAAAAAAAAATTCTCTAAATAAAATTTTGAAAACCTTGTTGTTAAGCATATTCATGCATATGCTATTCACAATGTTTTTAATAGTGAGAAATGGTGTTTTTATTACTATGACTATGTATAATTTTAAATATTTACTAGAAATAAAATAAACTTGTATATTAATTGCTCTTAAAATTAAGTAATAAAACATGTAACTAAGTAACCATTGTCCTCTTTAATTTTATAAAGCAGTAAAAATGAAAAAAATGGCAGTTGGTATGGCCTTTTTAAAATTTAGCTGACATATTTGCAATTCTGACTACAAATCACTAGCAAAACCATCAAAGTTTTATTCCAGTATTAATGTCCTCATTATTGAGAAATTGGGTTACTTATTAAACTCTAAATCAATTAAATGTCATTAAAACTAATTAAAAACACTTTAAAATGTGTAGTTTATAATTACAATGCTTCATTGTATAAAAGTCAATTATGGCCTGGCTTTTTTTAATTTTAGCCGGCTTTTTTGCAACCCTGCCCAATGTACATATCTGTGTCATTCAAGATCACTCCTTATCAGCAGTAGAAAAATATAGGAAGACGAAATAGCGCTTCGCTTTGAAAAATAGCAGAACTCTCTGGATGACCCAATATATACTTATTTGTAAAACTTAAATTCGAAAATAAGATAATCATTATTGTTTTTATCTAGATAAATTAATTTTGCTTATAAAAGAATAAATAATTTGATTACTCATAGAACGTTATGACAATGTGAATTATAAAAGATTTAATTAAATATTAATTTTAAATAAAATGCTTTTTACCTGTTAAAACTTTTTTTTTACAAGCATACTGTATTACTTTATTTACAAGCATTACTTTACTACTTTGTTTACAAGCTTAAGAAATTACTCTTACAATCAACTTTTTCATTTATGGGTCATTCTCCCAAAAGTGTGCAATTCCAGTCACAAAGCCTTTTTCGGTATTTGATATGAATATTTTTGAAATAATTTGTTTTCTATTGAAAGTGAAAGAAGACTAAATATGTTGTATGCATGCATTTTTATAGTTATTTTCGATTTTTTGTTTCTTAGTACACAGTATGTGATATATCACCTACGTGTCATGTCACACACCCAATGTTACTAAAGAAAATGTTTGATTACTTATATAATTCAAAAGAAAATAGTTAAATAATTATTATTCTAGCTACTGCTATCTCAAGAGCAAAGTAACTTAACATAGTTAATTACTTTCTTTGTATTTTTGTTTGTTTTCTGAGTATGGAAAGGAGTGTCACACAATAAATTCTCACCTCCATGCACCAAACATTAAGTTGCATTTTCATGTTAATAGATGGCAAAATTATCATCCGATTTTGTTTCCCGTGCGTGATTCTAAAGTTAGCCAGTATGTTTGCTGTTGTTAAAATATAAGTCAAAAATTTGTTTTTATATACCCAGGTGTTAGATTTTGTATAAAAAAGCAACCATGGTTATTGGAGATTCTCACATCCATGAACTGTAATTCAAGGGGTCTAAATCAACGCTAAGATATGTCCTTATGTATTGCTTATGTAATTATATCAACAGATGTTGATTTAAAGAATAAAAATAATTTTTCTCAAAGTAATAAATATGTAGGTTAATATTTAGAGCTTGTCCTCACCTCCGTGAATCTCTCAATTTTGAAAATGTGTATTTCAGATAAAAATGTTTAACAAGAATTTACAATGACTCTAAATCAAAAAAGATAGTTTCAAAACTTTAAAAGAAAAATTGAACAACATATAAAAGATGAGTGATGTAAAGAAGCTCTAGATGGGAGATGAATTTTTTGTGCTTTTTGTTTTTTTTATATTCATTCCAAATAAATTCATTATGCATTCTTATATAGAATTGCTCCTTATATCTAATAGAATAAATATTTTGTTATGCTTTGTCTCACTACACAGACATAACTGTAGCATAAAGTTAACCTCTGTGAATGATGTTAATAAAAAAATTATGTTTCTGAAAAAAAAAAATTTTTAATGTAGCCGGGCCATTGCTGATTTTTACTTGCAGTAAGTGATAAGTTTCTAAAAATGATTAGGGTCAGGTGGGGTAAAGTGGTCATAATTCATAAAAAGGGCTAAAATCTTGACTAATATAGAAATTTGAATAATTTTCTTTTAATTTTAGATTTATTAAGTATTGATCAAAGTTTCTCACTCAAAAAAACATTTTTAGTAACATGTTTGAGCCACTGAGCACTCATTTTGTCTGTCTTTGTTACACCTTGTTCTTTTAACTCTTTAATTAACTTTTCTGCTGCATTTTGTTTATCCCAAATTTTGTTAAATTGGCAGTTCAGAAAGCTTTTCACATATCTCAAGAACATATTTTCATTTATAGCTAAGTTATATTTATCACAGATTTTATTTTATAATAGTTTTAGTTACATGGGGTAAAGTGGTCATAGGGTTAGGCTTAACTTATAGATATTTGATCTGAGTTAAATTATTCATTATATACAATGCCAGTTTATTAAATACTAATAATTATTAAAAACTAACTGCAAATAGTTATTATTTAATAACAGTTTATAATATGGGGGTTAAAAAAGGTTAGGTTTAATTTTTAATAGGTTCAGAATAGTGAATGAATTAACTAAGTGTAAACCCGAATTGCTTGCAAAGTTTACATCAACTAATTTAACAACCAACACATTAACTACTTTTTCTAATACCTGTACTTGTATTATATAAGAAAATGGTCCACAAGAAAGTCCTGAAAGAAGTTTTAATGTTGATGAGTCTGGAATGGATATGGATAGCTAAAATAGTTAAGTTTGAAAAATTTTACGCAATACAATGCATTATATAAAAGTCAGAAACCAAAGGAAAGATAATGTTTAGTGTTCCTTTTGGTATATCAGCTAGTGGTTATTACATTCTCCCATTCACAATTTATGAGTGAGTATATATGAATTAGGGATAAAGGGTGGTCGTGCAGGAGTATTGTATGAATCGTGGAATCTGGATAGATGCAGGATTCTGTACTTGAATCTTGGATGGATCATTTTATTAAGTAGATAGTGCACCGAAAGCTTACAAAAGCCTGCCCTTTTATCTATGATTGTGATGGACATAAATGAATTATGACGCTGTGAAAAATAGCTATTGACAATCACATTATAATACTCTGCCCGCTACCTCATACTAGTCATAGTCTACAACCATTGGATCTAGGTGTATTTTCCCCCATTAAAAAAAGCCTGGAAAGGTATTTTAAAGAAACATTATTAAGAAAACCGACTGCAAAATATGTAAAAAAAATTAAAATAAGCTACATTGGCAACATTTTCTACACTCATTTCAGATGTGAATAGAATTGTTAGACATAGTTTTAAAGGAAAAGGAAATGTGTCCAGTCCAAGATCGGGGTAGTATTGACAAAAAAAAAACACTTGCATTATATCTGCCAGGGAGAGATCCAGGCAAAATTTGGGGCCTATTTAGGGCCCTTTCACAAAAATCTATTTAATAATATAGGCCCCTTCACAAAAATAAATATAATAAAATGGGCCCCTTCACAAAAATGAACTTAATAAAACAGGTCTCTTCAAAAAATTCCTTTTATAAAATAGGCCCCCTTCGTAACATTCTTTTTCATAAAAACTTTTAAAATGTGTAATTTGTAAATCAAAACAGGTCACGAAAAACAAAAACTTTAGCAAGGGGATTTAAAGAACTTTTTGTTAATAAATTCTTGGTTCAAATTTGAGTAACTGGATTTCAACTTTCGTTACAAAATGTTATTTTTCACAAAAATATAATAAAATTCTCAAAAACAACTTTTACTTTTCACAAAATGGGCCCCAAGAATAAAAACCTGCATCGACACCTGTCTGCAAAAATAACAAGAGGAATGGGATACTTAAAAGTTGCTTAAATTTCCAAGAGGAAAAAAACAACAACAAAATATCCTTAGTCAACATTATCTTTTGAATCCATTTAAGATGACATCTCAAACCATATCTATAGGACCTTGAGTGTTGCTAAAATATGAAATGAAGAAATCAATAAAGCAATTTATTGGGAAAAAACATGATTATTTTTCTTAAAGTATGTTAAAAAAAATCCAAATTTGTCAATCATTATACTTTTCCAGAATCAGATGTGATCAAAATCCTTGAAGAACCAAATTTTAACAACAAACAATTTTAACATTACAAATTTATACATTTAATAAAATAAAATGGCAGATAACTTATTATAAAGGTTGTTTAAAATGTTTGTAAATAATAAAATGTCACTTTTTATTCATTAGTTTATTTTTTTATTACACTTTTTCAATGTGACCACTTTACCCCATGCACTACTCACTTTACCCCACCCCCTGGGGTAAAGTGGTCATAAAAACATGCCTGGAAAAATATGTTATAAAAAGGTGTTATTCCCCAAAAATATTTCTGAAATGGATATGGATGTACTCTAGAGTAATGTAATGTAAAATAACACCCAAAATTTTAGAAAACATCACAGAAATTCTGATGTTTATATCCTCTGAAAGTTTGAAAAGCCTGTTTTTATGACCACTTTCCCCCACCTGACCCTACATTTGTCTTTCAAAACAAAATTTTTCTACAGGAAAAATTTGTATTGAAAATGTACACTTTTGGGAGAATGACCTTTATATTAGATTAATTTTAACACAATTATTCTAATTGGTAAACAAATCATATTAGATGTAAATTTCCAACATTTTTCGCCCAGTTGGAAATTTACATCTAATATGATTTGTTTACCAATTAGAATAATTGTGTTAAAATTAATCTAGTGTAATTTCGTATCCAGTGATTTCTGGAGTTCCATTACCTGAGATTTATTCTGTTGAGCTGAACCAGTTTCAGACCAGATGCTGTAATCATCAAGGTTAGCTGGGTGAAAAAGTTCGACCAGAATCGTCCGGGATAGCTCAGATGGCAGAGCACTGGCGGCTTCAGCCAGGAGGTCCCGGGTCCGGACATTTTTCGCCCAATTGGAAATTTACATCTAAAATGACCTTTATATATTGAAAAAAATAATTTTTTAAATATTGCAAATTGTGTTAAACTTAGATTCTAATGTTTTTTTCTAAATCATTTAAGTCACTTTTTTTAATCACCTGGTTAAAATCATTGACACCCTCTTAATGATTTTTTATTATTCAGGGTGCCCGTAAAAGAATGTCCCAGTTTCAATTTAGACTATTTACACATGAAATTGAAGGTAAACTAATCTAGTTTTTAATATTCAATAGGAGCACCTTTTGTTATACGGCACACATCCACGGGACAACCAAAAGTGTCTGTAAAGGATGTTGACCGTGTCAGAGAATCTTACCTGTGTAGTTCTAAGAAATCTGTGTGGAAAGCAAGTCTTGAACTTCAGTTGCCTGACCGTGTCAAAATGTGTGCGACGGGTGTCGTCGAAAACTTTTTAGGACACCTGCAGACTAAAAAGAATATCGCGAATTTTGACAAATGGTCGTCGAAAAAGTATCTCCGTCAATCGTTCGTAGAAAAAATCGTAAATTTCGTCAAAGCATCGCGGGGAAAATGCAATTTCGTCAAAGAATCGCGAAAAAACGCAAATTTCGTCAAAGTATCGCGAAAAAACGCAACTTTCGTGAAAGAAGCGCGAAAAAAACGCGATTTTTGTCAAAGGATCTCGAAAAAAATGTAAATTTCGTCGGAGAACCGCGAAAAATACGTATATTTCGTCAAAGGTTCGCGAAAAACGCAAATTTCATTAAAGAATTGCTGATATAATGCAAATTTATTCAAAGAATTGCGTAAAAACCTCGCATTTGTTCAAAGAATCGCGGAAAAAACGCAAATTTCATCAAAAACTCGCGAAGAAAGTAAATTTGGTCAAAGAATCGCGAAGATAGCATGAATTTCTTCGAAGAATCGTGAAAAAAATGTAAATTTCATCAAAGGTTCGCGAAAGCAACGCAAATTTCGTCAAAGGATCGTGGAAAAAACGCGAATTTCGTTAAAGAATTGCGAATAAAACGCAAATTTAGTCAAAGAATCGCGAAAAAGACGCATGCATTAAAAAAAAATGCGAATTTCTTCAAAAACTCGCGAAAAAAGTGTATTTGGTCAAAGGATCGCGAAAAAAGTGTATTTGGTCAAAGGATCGCGAAGATAGCGTGGATTTCTCAAAGAATCTCGAAAAAACGCAAATTGTGTCTGAAAACTGTGAAGAAAGCGTTAATTTCCTCAAAGGATCGCGAAAGAAATGTAAATTTTATTAAAGGATGGTGGAGAGAACGCGAATTTCGCCAACAAATCGCGAAAAAACGCGATTTTCGTCAAAGGATCGGGAAGACTGCAAATATTTTCAAAAAATCGCGAGAAAACGCGAATTTCGTTAAAGGATCGCGGAAAAAACGGGAATTTCATCAAAGGATCGGGGAAGAACGCATAATTCGTTAAGGATGGCGAGGGGAAAACGCGAATTTCGTCAAAGTGCACCGGAAAAATCGCATTATTATTGCCGGGAGGGATCCCCCCTCTTCTGCTGAACCTTTCAGACAATTTTCCGCAAATTTTACCTTTTTTTTACCCAAAATCACTCCTACGAAGGTAAAAACCACAAAATGCGCCAATTTGCCGCAGAGGCTATCGTGAAATTTAATAATCAGTTGCGGGAAAAGAAATCACAAAATTTGTCCCTCGGTAGCGAGAAAAACATTTTAAATTTCGTCACCCAAGCACTAGAAAAATATTGCGAAGTTCGTCAATGGATCATGAGAAAAATATCGCGAAATTTGTCAGTCGGTTTTGTAAAATCTTCGCAATTCGACAGTCGGTCGCGGGTAAAAATCATAAAATTTTTCACTCGGAAAAAATCATGAATAAAGTTAATCTGCTGCAAGATAAAATCGTGAAATTTGCTAATCGACCGCGGAAACTATTGCGAATGTTCATAATTAGTCAAGGAAAAAAAACCTGATATTTTCCCCTTGATTGCGAGAAGAAAATCGTAAATTTCTTCATTTGGTCGCGGGAAAATATCACGAAAACCATCAAATGTCGCGAAATTTGTCAATTGGTCACCCGAAAAAAGTCTCAAAAATTCATCAGTTTGTCGTGGGTAAAAATCGCAAAGTCCATCAATCATACACAGTCAGAAACGTGAATTTGGCAAATCTGACGCAAGAGGAAAATGCGAAATTTGACAATCAGTGAAGAAAATATCGTGAAATTTTATAATCGGTCACGGGGAGAAAACAATTGTAAATTTCGTCATTTTGCCGTGGGGAAAATATCGTAAAATTCGCCAGTCGGCGACAGGAACATATGGCGAAATTTGTTAATCGATCGCTTTAAAAAAATCACGAAATTCGTCGGTAAATGATAGGAAAAAATGCAAAATTCGTCTATTAAAAAAGTATGAAAATTATCATTCGGTTGCAGGAAAAAAAATCTCGAAATTCTTTAGTTAATAAAAAAAAAAAAAAAAACGCGAAGATTTTCAGCTGATTGAAAAAGAAAAAAATCCCTGCCGGCCCGGCCTACAGGCGGAGGTAGATTTCGAAGTTAAGTATACTAATTTCACAAACAAAAACCAAATCATGATTAGAGATAAACCCACTTTAACAATTTTATCTGGCCGCTTTGGATGAGTTTTTATTTCATTTTTATATTAACTGGTTTTATCAGAATCATGTTAGGGCGGTATTCAAAAAAATACTTTTCCATGCTCAACAACTCGAAATTTTCTGGCATAACTCCAGATTCATTTTTAATAGGAAAAATACGAAACTTGTTGACGTGATTTTTGAAGAGATTTATAAGCGACCTGTGTTTTAATTTTCGTTGAATTAATTAAAACTTGATATATAAACAATTATTTTCTCAGTAAGACAATATTTTTCGTTTCTAACACAATCGCTTCGGAAAATTCCGTTTAAAATGTCCACTTTAACATCATTTTTTGAAATATATTCTGCCTCTGTCAAAAAATCGATCATTACGGTACATTATATAGTTACTGAATAAGCGAATCTACCAATTGGATGCGTTTGAGAGCAAAAATGAATTTAAAAATAAGTTAGAAAATAAGCAGTTTGGATTTGAATACTCCCTTAATACGATGATTTTTCCAACACAATCCGCTTCGGGAAATTCGGTTCAAAAGGCCCACTTTGACAGCATGTTTTAAAATTTATTCTGCATCTATCAAAAAATTGACCATTACGGTACATTATATAGTTTCTGAGTAAGAAAAGGTACCAACTGGAAGCCTTTGAGAGCAAAAATGAATTGTAAAATGAGTCAGAAAATAAGCAATTTGAAGAGATTTTTGAAGAGATTTATAAGCGACCTGCGTTTTTAATTTTCGTTCAATTAATTAAAACTTGATATATAAACAATTATTTTCTCAGTAAGACAATATTTTTCGTTTTTAACACAATCGCTTCGGGAAATTCCGTTCAAAATGCCCACTTTAACATCATTTTTTGAAATATATTCTGCCTCTGTCAAAAAATCGATCATTACGGTACATTATATAGTTTCTGAATAAGCGAGTCTACCAATTGGATGCGTTTGAGAGCAAAAATGAATTTAAAAATGAGTCAGAAAATAAGCAGTTTGGATTTGAATACTCCCTTAATACGAAGATTTTTCCAACGCAATCCGCTTCGGGAAATTCGGTTCAAAAGGCCCACTTTGACAGCATGTTTTAAAATATATTCTGCCTCTATCAAAAAATTGACCATTACGGTACATTATATAGTTTCTGAGTAAGAAAAGGTACCAACTGGAAGCCTTTGAGAGCAAAAATGAATTGTAAAATGAGTCAGAAAATAAGCAATTTGGATTTGAATACACCCTTACTAAGATGATTTTTTTCTTCAACCGCTATGTATTTTTAATTTGTTTTTGCTGTAAGAATTGGTCCTATCCAAAACTTGTCTATATAGATGTTGTAGACAATATTAAGAAGATATGTGATAAATTCATGGGGATTTTATATCTTTTGAATTGAGGGAGTTATGGATTTTTTTCTTCTTCAAACGCCCTTTTTGTTTTCGTTTTTAATTTTTTTTTTTTTCAAGTACGAATTGGTCCTATCAAAAACTTGTGAATATAAAAGTTGTAGATAATGTTAAGAAGATTCATGATAAAATTAATTGGATTTGATATCTTGAGAATTGACGAAGTTATGAATTTTTTCTCCCAAAAACCCTATTTTTGCGCCCCTTGAGCCCATTTTTAACCTTATCAAAAATGGGATACATAAATTTTTGGCCCTATTTTTAGAAATAATAAAAACTTTAAACTGATTTGATATGTACAAAAATTAAGAAGTTATGGGGAGTTTTCGGTTTTCACAAAACCCCTCCCTATTTCCATTCCCTTGGTCCGATTTTGCCCATTAACGAACTTGACCGAGATTTTATGCCCCTTGATTTTATGTATCAGTTTGGAAGAGATTGGTGCAGAATTGTGGACGTTATCGTGTCCAGAAGAAAGTGATATATATACATAGATAGATAGATATAGAAAGTTTTTTACTGAGGGTGGTTTTGGGGTTCTAGGGGTCATGATCAGTGTAGATCTGCAAAAATTTTTCAGAAATTCCAACATAGGAACGACGCCAATAGGTAGTATTTTATACGAAATCTACCTAAAACGTGAAATTCGCTTATCGGTCATGTTAAAGAAGTTTTCAAAATAATTTTAATTAGTTTTAAACTCAATTTAATCTTACAGAACCGCTTTACATTATTATGTATTATAATTAAAATGTAGTTGTATTTTTATAATATTAATCATCAGTTAGAACCCTATTTTTTTTTCAACGTTTGTAATGTACGTAAGAAAATTGAAGCATTCTACTCCCGCAGACAATTTTCATCCCATTAAATTGCTGTCACAGACACAACCATAACTTTCTGCCACCTAAACTGTTCAAATGTTCTATCAATAGTTAATATTTATGCAAAATACTCATTATGCATAAATATGTTTGTGCTTGAATGTTTCATTATCGACATTTTTCTCTTTGAAAGAGTTTTTGAGTATTTTAATGACACATTTCTAGGTGTATTTTTTCTTTGCACGAAAAAATACACATTTTTTTAAATTAAAAAAATAGTTTATCTTTTAACAAATAGAAAAAGAAACTTCTGAAATAATTCTTGCCAGCATTTACTTCAAGTGGAGAATTATATTTTATAATGTATCAACCAAAAATAGATGCTATTTTTATGCAAAAATAACTATATTTTTCAAATGTTGTGTATTATGAACTCATCGCCTGTATGAAAAGAAGTAAAAATCCTATCTGTAAGAAAAAAGAAAAGTTTTTTTAGTATCTGTATATATTTTCTCTTTTTTTAAGATCACCAAAAAAAGACAAATTAATATAATCTTAAATAATTAGCTATATCATAGAAATTTTTTTTTAACAATATGTGCATTAAAAGGAATATTAAAGCATGAATTTTCAACTTATTCGTCCAAAAAGAAAATCTTTCATGTGCGAGGTATGCAATAAAGGATTTTCTCGAAAAACTACTTTAAAGTAACACTTCCTTATTCACACTAGGGAGAAGGCTTTCATTTGTAAAGTATGCAAGAAAGAATTTTCTCAAAAAGCTAGTTTAAATCTACATTTGCTTGTTCATTCTGGGGTGAAGCATTCTTACCATTGTGAAGAATGCTATAAAGGATTTTATCTGAAATCTGCTTTAGAGAAACATATTAGTAGTCATACTAAGGAGAAACCTTTCATTTGTCATGAATGCTGTAAAGGAATTTCTCAAAAACGTTATTTGCGTAAGCACTTACTTACTCATATTAAGCGTTTTAATTGTCAGGTATACAGTAAACAATTTTCTCTAAAAGTAGTTTAAAAGGGGACCTCACTATTCATAGTATAGGATTTTTTGATAATAGTGCTTTAGAGAAACACAGCATTAGTCATACTAAGGAAAAAAACTTTCATTTGGGAGGAATGCAATAAAGTGTTTTCGCATAAAGATGCTTTAAAGCAACACTTGCTTATTCACACTAAGGAGAAGGCTTTCATTTACGCAGTATGCAATAAAGCATTTTCTCTAAAATCTAGTTTAAAAAGGCACCTCACTATTCATAGTATAGGATTTTTTTTATAATAATGCTTTAGCGAAGCACAGCATTAATCATACTAAGGGGAAATCTTTCATTTTTGAGGAATGCAATAAAGGGTTTTTGCATAAAGGTGCTTTAAAGCAACACTTGCCTATTCAGACTAAGGCGAAGGCTTTCATTTGTGCAGTATGCAATCAAGGATTTTCTCTAAAAGATAGTTTAAAAAGGCACCTCACTATTCATAGTATAGGATTTTTTTTATAATTGTGCTTTAGAGAAACGCAGCATTAGTCATACTAAAGAAAAATCTTTCATTTGTGAGGAATACAATAAAGCCCAGCTAGCACAGCAATATCGGGCCGACACTGCCCAATATCGGCCAATCTTGGTGTGCATCGGCAAAGACCGGTCATGTTTACCGACATTGGCTAGTATTGATCAATGTTGTCCGATGTTGGATTTGTGACATTAAAACTTCTGGAATCATGAATATTTAAATTTTTTATTCACATATTGTACTTTTTGTGGGAAGGTAGAAAACAGGAAACAATTATAATAACATTTTAAGTTCTGTAAATCCATGTAGAAAAACTCACATTGACCAATATTGCCCGATATCGGGTTATATCGGGAGCAATGATGCACAAGGATGTGCCAGCCAGCCAACCAATCAAATACAAGACAAGTACCCAACATGGCCACTCTATTTTCTCGCTTTCTTGCCGTATATCTACCCTACCTTCATGGCTGTTGCAGATTAAAAACGAAAATATTTATAGTGATGGTAGTATGGAAAAGTGAGGTGTGTCATTCTTGAAATCCGAAAGTCACATCTTTGTGTGAAACGGGTAAGTGCTCTTTATATTTCATATAATGTTTGTTTATTGAATACATATAATCAGACGCATTTCATATATTCAAACTTGTCTTTTAAATATTGTTTTCTGTTCACATTGGTATTATTACTTGATTAGTTATCCATATTCTTGTGTAGTGTGTATTTTCTGTTCATATCATATTTATACTTGTCTCGGAATGTGTATTACCTTTAAAGATTTTCGTCACTAATGATTGTAAACAATGCATATGAACTTTTGGTATAGTGTTTGAGTCAGTATATTATTTAACCGTTTAAGTAACACCAAAACACTTTTTCATTGTTTATATATTAGAATTGTCCGTTTACTTTATTCTTGAAATAATTATTTATATTAAAACGTGATTTTCTTTTTTTATTGTACGTAACTGAAACGATTTGCTTACTTAAATGGCACAAGTACAATTAAAGTTGTGAGCAATTTATATAACCTTGAGGTCCTTTTTATCAGAATTTGGAATAAATATTTCAGATATCCTAATTCAAGTGTGAGAATTTTTTTTTCTTCTTTCGTTATAAGGGAGAACTTTTTGTTTTTGTTTTGTCATACTTGCTACTTTAAACTTAATTTTCCAAATATAAAAATCGTTAAAAGACTCAAGATCAGTCATCAAACAATTACAATCAAAGGTTATTTATTCTTTTTATATTTTCTTTGTTATTTATTTATTTATTATTTTATTTTTTACTCCATCCAAAAATAAAAATTTGATACAGTTTCTGATTCCTCTTATTTAAGTTTAATCATTTGTGATTTTTTAAAAAGATTTCTACTGATAAATTATCTGGTGTGTGTGGGGGGGGGAGGGGGGTTAAGATTTCAAGATTCTGTATAATGCTTCTTCCTACCACCAATACAGTTAAAAATCTTTAAACTCCTTAGTATTTTGTTTATCTTTAATTTGCATAATGTTTTCTTATTTAAGTCATATACAGAAATTTAATCATTTGGGAAGAGTTCCCTATCTTGTGCACTTGGTGCGACTGGCAAAAAAGTAAGCAATGTTGTCAAAAGTCTGTTTAGCATCTTACCAAATTTTTATTTTAATTATATTTTATTAATATTTGTAATATCTTATTTTTAAATTTACCAAATCATCTTACCAAGCGCCAAAAGACTGCAACAACCACATCCTAAGCAGTTATCGCCCAAAATAACTTTCAAAGTTTTCTGGCACATTGCACATGTTATAGAACTCTTGTCAAGAATTTTATAATGGCTATGTTAAAGCACTATTATTTATCTGATGTCTATTAGGAAACCATTAAAAAATGCAAATTTCCCAAAAATGTAAGGTTTTTTGAGTAAACTATTTCTACCTGTTAAATTCCTCTTGGGCAAACTAAATGTAATAAGTTCATCATTGAATTTGGGTTAATTTGAATTCGTCTTCTATTATGTAATGTTATTTTTCACAAAATTTTGTTTCACATTAAACGGGCCAAAAGAGGAAAAACCTTGCATTGACCCTTGGCACGGAAATGTTTTTCTTATGCAACCTCCAATGTTAGTTATTAAGTAATAATTACAAGAAGAAAAAATTTGTCAACTGATATTGAAAAATTAAAAGTGTATAAGATGCTTTTTGTGTATAAAGTTTGTTAATACAGTAGACTCCCTCAAATTGAATAATTGAACGAAAATGATCTCTTTTTTTTTTGTGCATATTCAAATATGCATTATTAATTATTTACTTGAACTTCACTTTTAATACTTTAATCAGCTTTTAAATTAGCTTACTTTTTATCCTTTTAGTTTATTACTTTACTTATTTTAATATTTTACAATATCACAATCATTCATTATAATTTTGATTGCATTACTGCATTAAAATTACTGTTTAAAAAATGTAAACAAAGCAATGGCCAGAAATCCGCACAACTTCTGGTCTCAAGCTGTGTGGATTTGAAGGAGTCTACTGTATTATATTGAAACATGTCAGTTTTTTAATCATTCATACATATATTTCCTGGTTTGTGTGGACCCTTAGGGACAGAGGGGCTTCTGCCTCTGTGCTGTCTGCGGAGATGCCCTCAAAAATGGTGTAAGATTGAGTGTTAACGCACATAGCATGGGTCTCTATATTGCAGTCAATGTTGTATTTTTACGCTCTTTTATTTAGCTTTATTTTTATATGTAAAGAAGGAATTTTGTAATTGATTTTTCACTCTTTTCTTGATATTCTAGAATTATAAAAATTATGCCTGTGTATTTCTAATGACAATATGCCATTTTAATACTTTTAGAACTTCATTATAAATTGATTTTAAGGCATTTTTGTCGTACCTAGCCGCAGGTGATAAATCTCCAAATAATCTTTATTATTACAACTATTTATGAGTTACAAAACAATGCAGTTAATTATGCACCAAACCATTTGCATTAAAATATGTTTAGGGGCTGTGAAACTCCAACAGGGAAATATTTGGAACAATAAAAATTAAAAAATATGAAGAATATAGCTTTTTATTTTTTAAGTTTCCTAATTTTTATTGATTATTTTTAATTATTAATAATTTATTTTATTAATTTAATTTTAATATTTCTTTAAAAAAATCCTTGTTTATAATTTATTACTGTATATACTCTCATATTAGTCAACCCCAAAATTTGAGAGATGTAACATGTCCATCCGTTTGAATAACAATATTTAATAATAGACAACAACAATAGATAATAGTCTTGGTTTTAATTTAATTTTAATCAAGGAAGATTAATATGAATTCTGCAATAAAATAGGGCAATGAAAACTATTCCAAAATACTGATAATAAAATGGAATGATTTTCATTCCTTTAAAATTTTGGTGTTTATTTACACGTGAGTACATATAGTAATTAATTTATGATTATATGTTAAAAATAGTTTAGAAATCCTGTATAACAGTTTAAATAATAATTTTTTTCCCTGTTACTATATTTTAAAAGATAAGTAGAACAAATATTATATTTTAAATAAATTCACATATTCGTGCTATTTATCAAGTAATACATCAGAGCAGTGATTTTTCAATAGTTGGTGTAAAATTAATGCATTGTAACAGATTTTTATTTTTTATTTTTTTTTTTTTTAACGACATAAATTGTAGTCATGAAATTTGGTGTGATTCTCAAGATAAACATTGAATGCTTATAAAAGTGTACTCTTTTAGAAACTATTTTTACTTTTATTATTTACGGAAAGAGTTTTAGTTTTAAAAATTCACTTTAATTGGAAAATGCATTTTTTAATATTATGTTCAAATTTTGTAAGAGGAAAAAAAACTGAGGTAAAATTTTAATATTGTAAGTTTGCAGTTTGTAAGTTAAGTAGTTGGTTCGCAATTTTGTTTTCTGATTTATAAAACCATTAAATAATAAGTTGTGAGTACTGTGTGATTTTAGCACTAACTATTGGATACAGTAGACTCCTTCAAATCCACACATCACCGAATATGTAAACAATGGAACTTTCAGTTCAGATTAGACTTTTTTATTTTTATATAATTCCATATGTAATTCTTGTTAATGTGACTAAACTCTTGCTTGTTCATGAAGGGAATAGTATAAATTTATTTCTGAAAAATTCAAGATATTGCTGATGGCATTGGTAATTGCAATCTTTTTACCAAATATATTTATGTATTAATCAAGCTTTTTTGGTTATTAAGTCTGGCTAAACCTGAAATAAAACTTTCTTATTTTATGATTTTGATATGAATTAGTAGTGTACCTTTGTGAGGCAAGTTTCGTTGAATAATTCAAGAAAAATGTATATAATCTTTATTATGGATTATTATTTACTTGATGTTTACTTTTAATAATTTAATTATTTTTTAAATTGACTTAATTTTTATTATTTCAATTTATTATTTTACTTAATTATTTTAATATTTCACTTAAGTAAGCATTCATTATAATTTCGATTGCATTATTACATTCAAATTATTGTTTAAAAAATATAAATAAAGAAAGCAATGACCAGAAATCCGCACAACCTCTGGTCCCAAGCTGTGCGGATTTGAGGGAGTCTACTGTATTAATATCATCATCATCAACCGTTTTCAATCCACTGCTGGATGTAGGTCTCCCCCATATTTTTCCAGTGTTTCCTGTCTAGTGCTTTAGTCATCCAATTTACACCGGCTACTTTTCTGGTAGTAAAAATATTTCATTTTCAAGCTGAAACTTTGGTGAATAAATTCAAATCTCCCATTTAAAATTTGTTTATGAAAAAAAAAAAAAAAAAAAAAAAAAGCTATAGCAAATTATAAATTGTTAAAGTACTTGGTCGGATTGTAATTTTGGTTCATTGTACTTTTCTAGCTAGTGTGGAAATGAAGTTTGAAGGAACAGAAGCCACTGCTATCTCTAGTTGCATTGGAAAGGTCCTTGCAGAATTGATGACAGGGATGGAAACACTTTTCAAAGGAGAAGAAGATGACCAACAAGAAATTGATGATTTGTCGAAAACATTTTTGTTAAATAATAAATATGATTAATAAGTTTGTAAATAAAAAAAAAACATTCAATTCTTTTTGTGATTAATAAATTTTGTTTGTTATACATGGTAAGTTTTTATTTAAATTCTAAGAATTGACTTCTAATTTCTGTTTTATCATTTTTAAAACTAGTATCCAATGTTTAAGATATTTCAATAAAATACAATTTATAAAATAAATTTACAAACTTTTAAAATCACCTTGTAAAGTTTCTTAGAGAAAAACAGTTGATAAAAATGGACTCCTATAAAATCTATCTAAAATTAGAATTTTTAACGAAATATAAATTATGATGATATTTAAATGCTAAGTTTTTAGATTTCTAATTATTTCAAATGCCTTACTTATGTGCACTTGAGAGAATCTATCAATTTAAATTTCTAAAATGTATTTTATAGCTTCACCCCCTCCCCCTCCCACCCCGACTCAAAAGAGAAAATATATAAAGAAAATAGCTATTTTGTCCTTTTTATCATTTCTGATATTTTATAAGTATTTTTTATCTATTAATTTTTTTGAGGGGGTGGGGGATGTCCTGAAATATGTTTTAAAAAGTTTCTACCTTCTATCAGTCACAATTTCTTTCTGCTTACATCAACTAAGTAGATATTGTAAATTCTGAAATGGAATTTCGATAGCCTTAATGTCATGTTAGTCTACTTTTTGTAGGGTATTTTGTATAATTTCTAGAAAGATTCAAATGTTGGGGGGAAAAAACATTTTTCTGTAATTTTTTAACAAATAAGAGTTCTTGTTGCTAAACTTTCTTTGAAAATGTAAAATAATATAAATTTATTGAATATACGTATGTACATTAAAAATAGAAAGATTTTATTTTTACTTCATATGAATACATTACAAATGGAAATATCAAACTTACTATTAAAATTTTAGTTCCAGAATAGATTTTCTCGCTTAGTTTAATGACATTGTTTGTAACATACTTTTTTATTCTTTTAAATGGTCATTTCAGTTGCACTTTCAATTTTACACTGCCATGAAAACTTATAAATTTTGCTCAATATTTGCTGGCAATTGTTTTTTTTTTTTTTAATGAAAAAATTCCATCAAAGTGTTTATCCCCCAGTAGTATAGCTCAGACTCTCATTCAGAATGAAGGGAGTATAAAGATAAAATGTAAATTTTGTTTTAAATTAATTGAATATTTAAAAATTTTGAAACTAAAAATATAAATTAATGTTTTACTAATTTTTAATATAGGAGTAACTAAAATAAAGTTGGTTAAATGAATAAAAAAACAACAACAATGGATTTACTGTTTTCAACCAAATTTCGCTTGCATTTTTTGGTACTTTTTGGTTAGCCGGGCACCAGTGTTATTTTTACATACATATATATGTACACACGCATGCGCATATATGTTTATGTAAATATAACACTGGCACCTGGCTAACCAAAAAGTACCAATTTTTTTTTCAGGTGTGGTGGAGAGAAGGAGTAACATTTCATTTATACAGAAGATCTTTATAATCCTATATAATGCACAGTTTCTGAGATGTAAGCAATGAATTTTGTACTTAAAAAGCACATGTAATCCATATTGCAAAAATATTGACACCCTTTAGAGGATTAAATTTAAAACATTATTTCATCTTTATTTCCTTAATTCAGATTTTTTTTTTAATGAAAATATTGCTATTATTAAATGTAAAAATTTTGGGATTAAGTAATGTGATGATTTTGTCCCAGCATGTTTGGATACTTTTTATAGGCGATTTAACAATATGTGAAATGATCAATATTATGCAAAAATTTTTTAACCTGCACAACGTTTGGTCCTAAGGAATGCAATATAAATATCTACTGCGATTGTTTTTTATATTGCCGTATTTACAAGGTAAGTTTTAATGTTGTGTGAAATGACCTATATAACGCAAAATGTTGCATGCTTTGGTTTGCATTGTAAAGATCTTCTACTGCATATAAATACTATGTTAACGTTTATTGTAAAGACATAAAAAAAAAATCATTTCATCTACATTATTTTTATTATTATTTTTTTGATAATGGTTAAGTGTTTATTGATTATGTGAAAATAAAATATGGAAATCTGCTTATGATAAATTGATTTTTTTAAATATTCAATTTTTCAACCTCACTATAACCACAAATTGGTATTATGGACATAATTTTACATATGAATTTTTAATGAGGAAAGTAGCATTTACTTATGAGTTTTTTAAAAAGTTAATGTTTCAATGTAGAACATTGAACATTGGAAAGAAAAAAAAAGAGAAACCACCAGAATGTAGAGTGAACATAAGAGAGAGAGTATTCATCTTCCAACACTATAGAATCGGTAAGTTCATACTCTGATTCAGGATGATGGTCTGGTCATACAGATAAAATATAAATTTTCTTCTGAGTTAATTGGATAGGAATAATTAATTAAAGTTAAGTTTGAAAAAACAACAAAGGTAGAATTTCGCATATGTAACTTAAGAGGACACAGTACCTTTTAAACTATTTTTCAGTTTTCAATAGTATTGTAATATCTGTGGTGGCATTATGTTTAATACTATAATGCAAATATATATATATATATATATATATTTAATCTTACAAAAATGCCTATTTAACTAAAATTTAAATTTTTTGAATATTTTTTAACTTTTTAAAAATCCCTACTACTTTTTTAAAATGAATATTTTTTGCTTCAGAAATTTCTGTAATTTCAATTATGAGTTTGTTGAATTTCCTTGATTTTTTATTATACAAAAGAGAAAAAGATTTATATTAAATGTAATATCCCATACATCTAAAAATCCATGGCACAGTTTTATGTAGTATAATCTAAGGAATGTGGGGGAAAAAATTTGAAACGAAAATATTTATATTTAAAAAATCAGTTGGGATTTAAAAAAAAAAAAAATTTTTTTTAATTTGAATTTTAGTTAAATAGAAATTGGCAAGATTTTTTGAAATTACATGAAATTTAATTTGCTTTATAGTATTAAATATAATGTCACTACAGATATTATAGTATTATTCAAAATTGAAAAAGTAGTTTAAAGGGTACTGTGTCCCCTAACATAAATTGTTTTTGACTAACTTTTACTAGTTTTGTTTTTCCTTGCAAAATTTATACATCAATACAGTTAAACAAATTTGAACATCTATATTTATGGTAAAGGCAGAAAAGAATAAATCATTTCAGTTAAATATTTTTTTTTAATTTTAATATGTTTAATATTTTTATTGATTATATTAAAAAATATATCAAAATTGCTTATATGGTAATAAAAGTTATTTTATTCAAATAATACAATATAAACACTTTTCAACTTTACCATTTCCATAAATTGGTATTATAGAAATAATTAATTTTCGTAAAAAGATACACCTTTTAATAAAAGAAAAAAAAATCTCCAAAATTTTTGGGTTATTTCAGAGTTACCACTTTCAACATAATCATGAAAAATTTTTCTTTTAAATATTTTTTAACATTATCATGGCAGTGAACTTAGCTATGATTTTCCATATAAACAATATATAAATATATATTTCTATAATAGCAAAAAAAAAAAAAAAAAATTGAAATAGTTAAAAAATATATATTTATATGCATATGTTTTCAAACCTGGATTCATCAATATAAAATGGCCAACTTTTTTCCCTAATATAAAGAGATATTTATTACCAATACTATGTCAAGACAGGTAATCAATATCTCCCTATATTAAGAAACTAAAGTTTTGTCGTTTTGTAATGCCGAATTCAGTTTGACCAATATCGGCCGGTCCAATGTTCACCGATATCGGCCGGTCCGGCGTTGCCCAATATTGGCCGATCCGACGTTTCCCGATATCGATCGGTCCGGCATTTCCCGATATCGGCCGGTCCGGCGTTTCCCGATATCGGCCGGTATTGGGTGCCGATATAGGCCAATATTGGAAAAAAAGTTTGCCATGCAATATCGGTATACCGATATTGCGAAATCGCTGTTCCCGATATTGGCCGATATTGCTGTGCTACCTGGGAAGTGTTTTCGCATAAAGGTGCTTTAAAGCAACACTTGCTTATTCACACTAAGGAGAAGGCTTTCATTTGCGCAGTATGCAATAAAGGATTTTCTGTAAAAGCAGTTTTTTAAATGTTCACACAGAGGAGAAACCTTTTGTTTGTGAGGAATGCAAGAAAAGATTTTCCCTAAGAGATTGTTTAAATAAACACATCCTTGTACATACTGGAGAGAAGCTTTTCATTGTTGAGACATGTAACAAAGCTTTCCCTCAAAAATCTTCCTTACGTACACATATTCGAACAATCCATAATAGGTAAAGTTATATTTTTGTGAGCGTGGCAATAAAGCATTTTTTCAAATATATCTGATATTCATACTGCCTAGAAATTTTTTTAAATAGGTAAATGGGGTAGGGGAGCCTTTAAAAGAACTTACAATGAGATTCGAGCTTAGTTTTAAACATCTTGCTTATTCAAAGAGAAACCATTATGTGTTAGGTACAATCCATGATTTCTTCATATTCAAGCTCATGATGAAACTTTTCCTTTGTGAAATACTTTTGCTGTCAAGGCTAAATCTTGAAGACAAATCAACAAACATTATTATAATTACATTAGGCAGAAGCATTTGCTCTTTGTGCATACAGTCAAGAATTACTCAGAAAGTTAATTAAAAGAAACATTTTTGTATTTACATGAGCATTCTTTCCCTTTTGAGGAGCGTGGTTATTCCAGTAGTCTATATTTTCTTTCCTACCTGAAGAAAAATCCTTCACAATTAGATGATTTTCTCTTGAAATGTAAGAAATCACTTTTTTAATAATGACTAAGTGTAATGTATGTTATAATGAATGACATTAATGGTGAGAAGAATGCTTTATATTTAACACCTCTTTATACATGTACTGGATCCTTCGATAAGAAATGTCAGTTTCAAATGGTATACATCAACACTTGTTCTTTGTGGCTTATTCATTTGATCACGAAAGTTATATTTATATTACTTATGTCATGAAAGCTTTTTTCTTTCAATATTTTTGTTCAAAGAATTGAGTCTTTACTTTTATTATCAAGATTTTGCTTCTGTTGTTGTGAAGATTAACAACAAGAAGTTTATTTGCTATGCGCTAAGTTCTAACATCAAAGGCAAAATACAAAATATGTTTGATAACCATTTGTGTTTAGTTAATTAAACATGGTATTTTATAAATTTGACAAAAATGCTTGTTTACTAAAAATTACGTATTTTTTCTGTGCATAAAAAATGTTCTTAATCAATAAAATTTATTAAAATAATATTCTTATTGCTTAATAATTGTCATTAGCATTATTTGAATGATCTGTTAGAAAAAAAAACTTGGGTAGCCGGTATTTAGCCCCCATTTTTAAAACTCAAAATTTGAAGACTTTTGGAATTTTGCTTTTTATAAACGGAAAACGCCTTTTAAACTGATTTTTTCTTCTCTAAACAGGTGTAAAACATGTCAAGGTACCCTGCTGTCATTTTTTCTTCTACTAATTTTGAAAACTGTATGATCTAGATTGAAAACAAAAGTGGTAGCCGTTATTTGGACCTTTTCCTCTATTAAATTTTAAAATAAGTTGGATATCAGAAACTTGGTAAAAAGATCTTTGTAAATTTACTTCGCGGAAGATGGGGTACAAAAAATGATAGTTTCGGACCTGTTACTTCCTCTGTAGTGAAATTTATCAAGAATTCTGTATTTACTGTGTACTAAATTCTCTCGTGCATAATTTTTAAAAAGATACAATAACAACAGCAAATAATCACTTAATAAGAGTGAATCTCGTAAATAAATCAAATTTTACCAAACTTTTTTAAAGAGGGATTTTCTTTTTTTCGATCAAAAAAATATTTTATATGTATAAATTGACGTTTTTCTACTTCCTGTAGCCTGTAGGTTACCTCTGTAAAACAATTTGGCCGAATTCGAAGTCCTTTCGTAGTTATTGAGTGCCGCGTCCGTAGGCTTACACTGTTTTGGAGCACCATAAACGGTTTTACGCAAAATGACTTTTTTTTTTTTTTTTTTTTTTAACTGGGCGTGATCAGAACGCAAAAACTATTAAACCGATCTTGCTATTTTTTTTTATTATTATTAAAAGTGATATAATTTATTGGAGCAACCACTTTCAGCCATTTTTATAAAAAAAATAAATATTTTTAGAAGCACGTTGAAGTGCGAAAAAGAAGTCAGATATAGACCTTTTTTTCAAATGGCTGCCACTTTGTTGATTTTCAACTTTTTTACCTCAAAGTGCTTGAGACTCCAGACAATATTATCTGCTTCCATAATACTTAAGAAAATTTGATTGCAAACGATTTTAACGACTTAACAGCTCCCGCCCGATTGGCAGTGCACGCTAGGACATCCACATCACCAATTTTTTACTAAAACTTTTTTGAAAATTTCTTCAAATGATAATAAATAACACGCAAAAAAAGCTGGAACTAAAATCTTTATTCCTATTCCAGAAAATAAAATGCTAAAAAAGACCGCTTTTCAGCCTACTAGAGGCAAATCCATCCTTAAAACCCGTTGAACACCAGGACGTACGCTGCGTACGTACTCTTATTTCAGTAATCAACGACCATGACTTGCACACTGCACATTATTCGCTACACGGTATTGATTGCATATTTGAACCGGATTGGTCTGTGATATGCAACTGATGTAACAAGGCTCTGGTCAAAGATGAGTTTTATGACACAAACATTTTACATCGCATAACCTGGTACATGGACAGTATCAGGGGCGGACTGGCATAGTTTTGCCCACCCCGCTAGACTTATGCAGTGGCCCATCAATTGACAACCCCATTGTGAAAATGTTTTAGTAGTGATTATCAACACGACCTTTTGCTCTAACTCTATGAAGATGACTTAACTCGAATTCGAGACATACAGTGAAACTCGTTTAAGATACGAATCAAGGGACCGAGAGGATTTCGTATCTTAAGCGGGATCGTATCTTATCCGAATTTCATATATTCCAGAGTAATATAGTGCATAAAGCCATTGTACATTGTTATTCACGTATTTTAGCCATTTATAACACTCATTTTACCCATTTCTAACAATTTTTAGATATTTTAGAAAATTTGAGTTTTAAGATTTTGAAATAAAGAATAACTTTATTTTTCTCCAAAATTTTATTGAGTCACCGTTTATACAATGACAAAATTAAAATGCCTTTATGCAATGCTCTCTGCCAAATTAAATTAGTTGGATGTGCCAATCGCAAAACTTTCATCTATCTTATACATCTTAATATTTCAAAAACTAGTTACACATGTTAATACTTCAATATTATTAGTTCATTACTATACCAACTTTGATTTTCATCTTAAATTTATGCTTCAGTCAATTAAATGAACTAAAAACGAGTTAATCTATATCATGATATTTGTTAAAATTAATAGTTTTTCCTTATTCTGTTGTTATCATATGTTTGTGAATAGCCGGCTTAGCAGGAAGTGAGTTCCCGTCTTTGCACGAGCCGCCGATGGACAATAGAACTACGAAAAATAAAGAAAAGTATACAAAAATCGCTATCACAGAGCCCTTTTACCGCGCGATATTTCCAAATTCAAGGAGGACCTGTTGGCCAAAGCCAAAAACATGCCCAAAAAATTTGGTTCAATTGTATGCATAATTTTATACACTTTTCGATTGTACAAAAAAGAAAATGGTACAGATATCGCAATTATAGCGTCCTCTTCCAGCGGAATTTTTCCAAATTCAGGGAGGAACTTCATGCCATGACCAAAAAGAAACACAAAAAATTTGTCTCAATTCTCTGCATAACTTCATACACTTTTCGATGGTACAGTATTCAAAATGGCACAAAAATCGCTATTACAGCGCCCCCTACCGGCGAGTTTTTTCCAAATTAAGGAAGAACCTGCTTGCCATAGCCAAGAACTTTAAAAAAAAATGGTTCAATTCTATGCATAACTTCATACACTTTTCGATGGTACAATATGTAAAATCGTTATTACAGCGCCCTCTAGCGGCGAATTTTTTCCAAATTCGGGGAGGACCTGCTTGTTATAGCCATAATCTTAAAATAAAAATTTGATTCAATTCTATGCATAACTTCATATACTTTTGGATGGTACAATATTCAAAATCGCACAAAAATCGCTATCACAGAGCCCCTTTACCGCGCGATATTTCCAAATTCAACAAGGACCTGTTGGCCAAAGCCAAAAACATGCACAATAAAATTTGGTTCAATTGTATGCATAACTTTATACACTTTTCGATTGTACAATAAAGAAAATGTCACAAACATCTCTATTACAGCGCCCTCCTTCCGGCAGATTTTTTTTCAAATTCAGGGAGGACTTGTTTGCCATAGCCAGAAACGTACTTTTCGATGGTACAATATTCAAAATGGCACAAAAATCGCTATTACAGCGCCCCCTACCGGCGAATTTTTTTCCAAATTCAGGTAGGAACTTCTTGCCATAGCCAAAAACTTAAAATAAAAATTTGGTTCAATTCTATGCATAACTTCATACACTTTTTGATGGTACAATGGCGACAGACAGACGGACACACGGACAGACAGACATTTTCTATAAACATGTTTTTGGGGATCTCTGACCACTAAAACATGTAAATCCGTCGAAAACTGGAAGTCGAAAGAAATTTCTATTGCAATACTTTCTTCTATTGAAGATAGAAGAAAGTAAAAAAGACAATAAAACTAAATTTTTATTAATCTTTAGAAAACAGAAACTAAAATACACTTCATACTTAAAGAGAAAAATAATAAATTTTCATAAATATTTTTAGAAAGACAAACCAAATGTATGCAAGGAACAATAATTATTTGATACATTATTAAAATTAAAGTACGGGAAGTGGTTTTAGTTTGTTGAAAAAAAGTCTCGAGGCAATTCAGTTGCTCTTTTTACCTATTCTGCCCTACAGACACGTGATAAACGGATTACATAATCACAATTTCGTATATTAAGGGATTTTTTTTTACATCCAGGGACATATTTTCTTCGTATATTAAGCGGGATCGTATCTTATGCATACGTATATTAAGCGAGTAATTTTACACAGGTTTAATAGGCATTTTCCAAGGGGCCGAAGATAATTCGTATCTTAAGCGGGCGTATCTTAAACGAGTTTCACTGTATTAGAATCTTTGTAATAGTTTATTTTCAATTGGTAGTAATTTCATCGTGGAAAAAAAATATTGTGTGAGTGTGTGTGTGTGTGGGGGGGGGGGGGGCGTTAAGTTGCTTACTTTTTATTTATATTTTGAATATGAAATCTTTAAACAATTAAAAGGTATACACGTAATAAATAAAAAGGTTGAAATTTCTTATGGGAACTGTTCAGATATTTTCATTTTTTGTGTTTCAAAAAATTGTTTGGTCCAATAGTGGGTCAACTGCGCTATCAGCATCGGTCAACGATATCGTTAAAATAGATGATAGCTACTTGTGAAGGGGCTCCCAACAGGAATAGCGCATCGCTGACTCTAACCTATGCACGTTGACAACACCTAGGAACATCCATGGCTCACCCGGAATTTGGACCAAGGCCCCTTTGCGTGGAAAGCTAACATGCTAACCACTATGCCGTAAAGAAAACTTACTCTTGTCCTGTACACTACATTGTAAATATTGGAAAAGACACACACTGAAAATTTCACACATTATCATTACACACTTCAATTATCTAATATTACACTACTTCAATCAATTCTTCAAATCTCTACACTGCTTCACACATCAATACACATTTCTTCATTACACACTGGAAAGTGTTAGTACTATTAAAAAGGAAATTAGGCCGGAAAGGTATACTAACTATTAAAATTGACACACATACATTAATTTGTTATTTGAAAGATCATTATATTCATTTGTATTTTTTATTTTGTTGAAATTATCAACATTAATACACTTTGTACATCGATTACTGTACTTCAATATAGTACCTAAAAATTGAATACATTTTTATACCCTTACTATTAACTAATTACAATGTCAGATATCTGGACAAATCTTTTGAACTTAAGGCAACTCCAACTGTTATCATAATCATAATCAAAAGATCGTTTAACACTGAATGTGATAAAATCATCTAAGATTTCTTGTCCTAGAGATGAACGCAAGCAGTTCTGTATATTTTTTTGTGTTGACAACACTCGTTCACAAGACACTTGAGTGCATGATAAAGTCTGACTTATAAGCTATGCACAAGGTTGGATGAATACGATCATAGGAATTCAACTCGCACAATAATTCTAATACACAACTACGCATTTTTTACATTTCTTATTAACTTTAAAGCTATTCTCATCCTCTTTAATGAGTTCTTCTGAATCGCTCGTTTCTTTGCTGTAAGTGGACGAGAGCTCGCCACATCGAGATTTTTGCGGCAAAAGCGACAGATTCTAATCAGCATGTACCGTAAAATTTGCAGCAACTCTTTTTTTCTTGACTTTCGCCAAGCCAGAGTACTAAGAGCTTCTTCAGCAATTTCATTTAACTATTTAACCTCACTGATGAGGCGAGTATCGAACCAGGCAGTGTGTTTCATGAGCAAGTCATTTCTAATAAATCGTATATTTATTTAGCTGCTGAATATCTGCGTCTAACTAGGGAAAGTCCCCCAACTACCAGATGGTGATTTCGTCGAGAGTGGTGTCGTTGGAAAGCTCTTACCATGGGGATCAGGTAAATGTTCACAACTACCCGTCCGAATGCAACTGATGAAGAGTTATAGACGATGTTTTTCGGTCATTTATTGATTTCTCTAGGTTGCTAGCTATGCAGGAAAGACACTGTGTGTGGTAGAAAAGACAGCTTACAGTACAGTTATGTAACCTGTTGTTGCCAGTGTGAAGTTGGTGAAGGTTTCATGTTCCCTCTAGTAAGAAACAGAAGATTGTGACCACATTTTCACAATCATATATAACTAATTGGTCTGCACTGACTTGGAGTATGCTTTAAAGAACATCAGGAACTTACTCCTTGCCTGATCCTACGGGATGAAAAGAAGGCATGGGCAGGACCTATGGGGACAGTTCCCGAAGCTCTCAACCATGGAGAATTTTAGTAATACTTGTGGATCGCGTCGCGCTGGTTCAGCGGAGGTGGCACGCACCCCTGTAACTGTGACATGCGAAGTCGGGCTCAGTTCTGAAGATGTCGTCGGCGAGTCTTCACGCTGTAATGCTATCGCCGACAAAGCGAAGATTGCAAAACTCCTTAGTTTGCAACTGCTAGAACATTTTGAGGAGTCCGAGGAAAAGAAGCCAACGACTGAAGAGAAGGCCATTAGTCAGTGACTATTAAAGATAGTGAAAGGGGTGATAGAAAACGAATTTTCCCGTTCGCTCAATATTCTGTATGAAAGCAGCATCGACGAAAATGAACTGACAAGTAATTTGGAAATAAATACGAACTCCGATTTCGAATATGAAGAAGATGCGAAAAAAGTGGACAGGAAGTGAAGGAGTATCCGTAGAAATAATGGCGAAAGCAGTAGAAACGTATAAGAAGGCAAAGAAAAATAAACTAAAGGCTGTGCAATATATATGCAGGCAGGTAAAAGACCACAAGATTATTCAACGGTGGGCACAATACGTAGGGGAAGGTGAGAACTTGCAGAGCAAAATGAAATTAATTTCCAAACACGTGTGGTCGCAATTTTATCCTCATCGCAGATAGTTAAAAGCCACCGTTCATGACTTGACAGGGACCTCAAAATGTGGGCCATTGACAAATCATTGGAGCTTGGAATTCCCGGATTCACTGCAAGCTCACACTTCATGAAGAATTTCAAACAGGCACATAAAATAACAAATCGAAAGGTGACACAAATCGTAACAAAAAGAGATTTGTTTCCGGAAGTGTTTTTGAAACCTGTGATCGAAGAATTCTGGGAAAACGTGAAAAAAATGTTTGAGCAGCGAAAGTGCCCACTTTCCAAAGCCCTGAACACCGATCAAAGTGACTTCCAATACGAGATTGTATCTAACAGAACTCTCTATATGAAGGGATCTAAAGATGCGGATGCATCGGTATTCAGTAAAAACAAAACGACTCATTCCTGTACCGTGCAAATGTGTATTAACGTCGCTGGAAAATTTATGGAACCTAATTGTAACACAGGAATGTCAGGGGGAATTTAGTCCCAAAGTTATGGAAAATGTGCAACGAATATCATACTCAAGTTCACTCATTACATGCTTCAAGTCAAGAAAGAGAACTAAACTAATAACAGCGGCATACTTCGATAAACTAAAAGAATCGATTGGTGATCAGGAAACAATCATGATGCTGGATAGTTGGAGTGGCCAAACGGATCTACATTTATCCATTGAGAAATTTGGATTCAATGTGGAGCCTGTTTTTCTTCCACCGGACACGACAAAATTTCTTCAACCGTTAGACATTTCTTTCTTTCAAAAGTACAAGTACTTAATAAAGAGATTAATGAATTATTCAAAAACTCACCATAGTGTTTGTGGAGATGTCAATATGACCACTAGAGAAAGCATAATAAAATTGCATAAGTTGGTCAATAGCCAATTCTCCTCACCCAACTCCAATGACATGCCTTTCAAAAGGCTTTAATTAGAGACACGGATCCCGCCTTTCGATCAGTTACGCATGCTTTAACTTAACACATGTGACAACTGCGAAACAACCCCTTTCAATGTGTGAATCTGGTGCTGGAAACACTCATGCTTCAGCCATTTCTATTCAGAAATGCACTAACAACCTTGAAATTACTTTTCCCACGAAGCATAAACTGTCTTCTCTGTAATCCACCAACTCTCTTTTTTACCACACACAGTGTCTTTCCTGCATAGCTAGCGACCTGGAGCAATCAATAAATGACAGAAATACATCGGCCTATAACTCTTCACCAGTTGCATTCGGATGGGTAGTTGTATACAATTCCTTGATCCCCATGGTAAGAGCTTCCCAACGACATCACTCTCGACCTAATCCCGATCTGGCAGTTGGGGACCTTCCCTAGTAAGACGCTATTATAAACGTTTGCCTTAAATACCTCTGATGGTGACCCGACAATACTTCTTGCCTCATGTTGAGAATATTCATCACATCGACGTTTCGCTACAGATATTCTTTTTTCCGGTAGAAAACTCTCAATTTCAAAGGAGTACTCCTTTTCTATTAGTTGCTTCAGAAGATATTCCGAAAATTTAGAAGCATTTTTCAGAACCATATCAAAATTAGTTGTTTTGTGTAGCAGATTGGATTTCATGGTTTGAATTTTGTTAGCAGTTAGTCCAGGCCGCTTACCTGCAGATATTTCGATGTGGCGTAGATATATTGAATAGGTCGCTGAAAATTGTTGCTGTTAATTTATACTTAAACTTGCATCAATTATCAATCACTGATGTTGATGAAAAAGATACATGTGACGGGAAATCGCCCATTTCGTTCATAGCTTGTAGGCACCTAAGCAATGTTAAAAATTTATGTTCATCTTTAAAAGGTTCTGAAAACTCGTTAAACATGCTATTAAGTGCCCAATCCTTACTCTGACACCTAGTTTGGGGCTGCCACAGGCTAATATTTTTAAATTCTATTTCACACCACTTTTTCAAAATAAGAATCTTTTACATACGCTTTGACAACATTTGCAAGAGAAATATACTACAAAATGTATTTTTTTTAAATAATGGGGCGAACACAATATAAAAATAGTCGCCTGTGGCAGCCCTGCTAGTAGCGTTTATTTTTTGTAATCGCCGAGGAAGTTTATTTCCACCTACAGACTCCTTATTCACTGAAGTCCATACTTTCATTCGCTTATATGACTCCGCTCTAAACACGGTTGTAGCTTGCATTACGTCCAAGAAGTCCGTTGTCAAATTGCAACCTTCTGTTGCATCTGTCAGGTCCAAATTTAGCACATGTGTTTGCATATTAATGTACATGCTATATATTTGGTTTATCCTTTTTTGAGTTGTGCCTGCCACCTTTATATCGCCACTCCAACTCATATTTGGTGTACCATCAAGGAAGTGCCAGCTATTTGTAAAGGAAGCAGTCTAAACCTTTTTAAGTTCTTCCAGTTGGAGATAGAGGGTTTATTGTTTTGGGGGAATCAAACAATTTTAAAAGCCTAACCTTCACTTTATCATGAAGCTGCAATCTTGTGCGAAATCTACTTCAATACTGAATGGACCTGGCTGTTTTACTTCATTGCCAATGTTTATTTGGATCTGAATGGCGATATGAGCAATTAACTTATTTATAAATGACTTGGACAGGAATGTAATAAACTCTAACCTCTTCCATGCCATTTAGGATTTTTATTTTGTTCTTCTTTCTGTTCTATTCTAGCAAGCCTTTTTCATAATTTTTAAAGATCTTCCTTCCTGGCTTCTTTTGATAGCCTGTGGGGATCTGGCATCGCCGACAACCCAAAACCAGCTTGTGAACTGACTCCTATTTTCTTCATACCACATCCATGGTTTCGATTCCGCCGTAACTGAAAACCGCGCGGATTAGCTCCGTGGTAAGGCGGGAAGAAACGTTTTTTACAGTAGACTGTTGGACTGCCTCAGGAAAGTATGTTGAGGATCTGAGCTGTAACGAGATACTTACTGTATTGCCGCACACACGTGCGATGAATGTAATTTTAAAGTAATATACACTAGTTAAGTTTTTATCGAGTCTTAAGTTTATGCTTCCAGTGTTTTATTTTATTTGATTACGTAAACGACGAAGTTATAATTAGTCATCGGGTGTTATGTTGCCCGGTGCTAAAGTGGTGACCCGATTTTGAACAGAACACTTTGCCTAGTGATCTTAATGCATCGCTTTTACTATGGCGTGGTGTACGACGCTCCTGCATTAATAGTGACCCGAGAGGGTATCTATTTTTAATTTAAGCAAGATTTTTGTGCACGAGATGATTTCATGCAGTGGCTGCAGAGTTTTTATTTCATCACCTACTGGCATTCGGAGTTCTCGGCGCTAAGATATAAATAGCGTGAGGATAATTCCGGTGAGTCATAATTTTTTTGATGGTGTCTCAAATTACCATTACCCTTGTGTGTGCTTATTAATTTTGCTTGCCCCGTGGTAAATTTGGCGTTAAACTTTGTGCATTTTATCTTACTTTTGTATATATGTATTGTGTAAGGTACTAAATTTTTAAATGCAATTTATGTCATTGCTATCAAAATTAACATTTTTGTTTGCTTAATAATATGCTTATTTTGAAATTCGGGGTATGACGCGAGTTATTATGATATACTGTAATTAAGCCTGGCCAGATAGAATCGTATGTGTAGGTAAATCGCATTTTAGTGTTTCACACCAATCTCCTCGGCGAATTGAAGGATTGTTTACCGCATATTATCATGCTTAAAATTTTTGTTTTCATACTTATCTTTGCATTATTTTTTCTACTAGGCCTTGCTGTGCATTTGAGCACATAATTTTTTGCTAGGGTTTCTAAAACCATCTATTCTGTATATATTATTATTTCCTGCATTTATTATTATTTTTTTTTGTTTGTGTATTAAATATTTTTTGAAATGGCAACCCCAGTAAACGCCGCAGCTAGCATTCAGAGGGTTGGGGTAAAAGCGACCCCGTTTTGGCGGGGAAATCCGAAACTTTGGTTTTTACATTTAGAATCCCAGTTTAAGCTTGCAGGGATTACTGATAGTGTTACACAGTTTCATCATTTAGTTGCATCAATGCAACCTGAGGAGCTGGCGATTGCAGGTGACATCATTAGCGAGCAGCCTCCTGATCAACCGTACGAAAAGCTAAAAACACGACTAATTAGTCAGTATTCGTTAAGTGAGGATCAGTGCATTCGTGAATTCATTTCTGGTTTACAGTTGGGGGATAACAAACCTTCCCGTTTGCTGCTAGAAATGAGAAATAAGGCTGGTAGCCAGGTCAAAGATGATTTGCTGAAAACGTTATTTCTTCAGCGCCTACCCACTAATGTTCAGCAAATTTTAGCAATTTCTAATGACCCGCTTGACAAATTAGCCGAGATGGCTGATGGTATCATTGCTGCGAATGGTCCGCCCCCCATGGTTCAAAGTATTCAGTCCAGTAATGACGAACTAAAATCATTAATTCTTGCGCTCTCTACACGCTTGGAGAAGTTGGAAGGAAAGGGGAATAATTTCAGGCAGGGTCGTTCCAAATCCCGTGACCGTTTTAGGCAGTATAAATGCGAGAAAAATACCGAAAAGAATGGCAATTCCCAAAATTTATGTTGGTACCCCACACAGCACAAATTGGTAAATATGACATCCATATAACGTAAAGTACATCCATATACCATGTCCATAATTCATCCAAGGAATTCCATATTACATAGTATCTACGTAGATATTACCATCAGATGTCTCTCCGAATACATCCATATAGCGTTTGTTGGACATCCAGATCTGACATAAATCTATGTAAAACGGATGTCTATGTCCATATAGATCATATCCTAGGCATAATATGTATGTATATATACATCATATCTATGTAATATGTACGTATATATACTACACATATCTATGTAATATGTACGTATTTAAACTACACATATCTATGTAATATGTACATATATATACATCATATCTATGTAATGTTTACATATATATATGTAATATGGAACAGTATGCGTATACCCAGACTCTTCTGCATCTTATTTTTGTAAATTACAAGAAAACGTTATTCATGAAAAGTTTATGATTTTAAAAAATATTTTAAAGTATCAAAATTATTGGTAAAAAGCACAAATTATTAGCAATATTAGCTAAACTGTAATAACTGTATTTTAAGTCATACCAACTGTATCGTGTAACTGCTCTGATGACAGTAAATATAATTAACATAAGAAAATATCAGGGAAAAAAATACTTTTTATTATCTTAAAACAACATAAATGCTTTATTTTTTAAAAATGTATTTTTTTTTTATTATTTTACTTTCAAAAACAGAAACTTTTATTATATAAAAACATCATATCTCCCCCCCCCCTTTTTTTTATCTTTTAAAATCAAACCAAATAGTGTAATTACTCTGGTAACTAACAAGGTGGGAGTATACGTAGGGTTGTCCCACACTATTATTTTTACTTAGCGGCAGATTTTATTTATGCCCCAGACTGACATATATAAATGTTTATTTCACATTATATTTACAATTTTACTTTATTATTACATGGGCATTTAAAAATATTTTCAGCTAAATAATTCTTGTACTTACTTTTCTTATTGTGTACTCATAGTTTGTAGCGTAACATACTATTTTTGGAAAATATAAGTTTGCGAGTAATGTGATTAAAAAAACTAGTTCGTAGGGAGCGCCAATATTATTATTGAGGTTACTTTAATAAACTTACTTTATTATCTCCTCTTTTGAAAGCAATGGGAGTCCTACATACTCACAGATTTTTTTAAATCTTCCGATGCTGAATCCATAATCCTTGCAAAAGAGCATACCGTCAAAGGACACCAGACAAATTCCAGTTGCTTGCAGAAGATCACTAATGGTAGTTACTTATTTTATAATAAAACTACACACCTGTGATTTTCTGAGAGCATTCAAATTTGAAGATCTATCCCGGCACCAGCTGATCCACCAGACGCACATCTCCACTGGTATACTTTGTATTGATTGAGATACTGTTTCTGGACATAACGTCAAAAATAACATTGATGCTCCGTACAAACTAGTTTATTTTTTTCTAGATTACATTACTCGCTAAATTATGTGTTCTAAAAAATAGCATATTACACAACAAACAATGTCAAAACTAGGACCTACTATAGTTTCTCATTACTTCTAATATAATATTTTGACCACTGAATTTATTGAATTCATTGATTCGTCAAAAATTTTATTATACACTCAAACATATAGACTCAAATCAAAGAATCTTCCATAGAAAGTATTTCATGTTTTGATAATGAATCCCATTTTCAAAAATAGTAAGAATAAGTAAATGCTTTTTGAAAAAAAAAAAAAAAAGTAAATTTTTAATTTAATAGATAATTACATTTAAACTGAGGACCTATGCTATAAGAAAAATCTATAGTAGCTATACTTGTAAAAGAAATGCACCTAAATATCAATTTAAATAAAATTTTGTAAATATGTATTTCAAATGGAGAACCCCTATTATTTCGGTATCAATGCTTTTTCAATAAATGTAAACAATCATTCCATCGTTAACAAGATATGCAGATTTAACTTAAAATACATTGAATAGATAAAATTAAATATATGAAAATAAACTTTTGAGATTAAGAAACCTTTTTTATGAAACAATAAATTTTTAATAACGTAATTTAACAACATAATAAAGTGATATGTTACTTTCAATGTTAAAAAATTATTTATTATTATTAGGCAAACTGTTAACTTATCCTTGTTTTCATTGGATCTAATTTGTTAGCATTATTTTCTTTTATTCAAGACAAATTCACCATTTGAAAGTTTTTATTGATAATAAACATTCTCTTTTTTTTTTCTTTTTTTTTGCCAAAACAGACTGTTGACCCCAAAAAAGTGTTTGCACTATAATTATACAATTTTATATCGTTCGCATTAGATAAAGTTTCTGGGGCATGGGAGAAGGAGTATAAGAAATTAAATATAATCCAAACTTTGTAAAGTTTTATATACAAAATTAAGATTCACTGAAAAATCAAAACATTTTAAATGTAAAACCGATGAGTAACCATGTAAGTCAAGTATAGAGATTACTATGATCAGTCAATTATATGATAGAGATAGAGAAGATTATAAAATTTGAGGAGTTAATAAAAAATTTATATGGCTAATTTCTTTGTAGTTTTTTAAAGATAAGGTTAAAAATCGTAAATGCTACAAAAAGCACCAAAATAGAATAGCAAATAATAACTTGAAAAAAAAAAGAAATCAAAGGACTTACTTAACATATAATCCTGCTTGATATTTAATCCAAATCTCAAACAACACCATGCACAACCTAAAGTAAAGTAAACATTACTTCTATTATTAGATTCAGTGGTTGTTGTAAATGCTAACTGTTTGATACAACTAAAAATTTATAAAATTAAAAACCAAGTTGAACTTTGATAGTCTAAATTAAACCACCCAAAAAATGCCTAAACATCTGCATAACATAATGGCGTCGCGTCTGGCGTGTTTACAAAACAACAGAAAGCTCATGTTGCCACACGAAAAAGTGTATCGGAAGTAAGATATTTGACTCTTTTAGCGCTCTTTATAGAGGGCGCTGTGTCTACCTCCATAAAGTGTTGGTATATAAACGTCATGTTGACGTAGTTTCTTTGACAATCCAGTTTATACTTTAGAATGAACGTTAAGTCTACCTCCATATTATGTTGGTCCATAGATTGTTGGGATATAAATGTTATATGAATATAATGTGTTCAACCATCCATCTTACGGTTTTGAATGAACATCATTTTGATGTACATGTATGTATTCTAGATGTAAACCGCTCTAAATAAACGAAATATCTACGTGTGTGCTGTGTGGGTACCATGCCACGTTTGCTGAGAAAGCGAATAAATGCCGCAAGCCTTGCTCATGGGAGGGAAACTAGTAAGGCCGTCACTCAAATCTGAGGGTGACGGCATAGTTCAAATAAATAGACTCTATCTCAATGACAGAACTACTCATTTGAAATTTTTAATAGACACGGGAGCTGATGTGTCCGTCTTACCTGTATCAAAAGCTAATAAAACGCGAACGGCAGATAAGCTCCAACTTTTTGCTGCTAATGGCACGATTATTCCTACCTTTGGTCAGCAGCTCTTAAAGCTTGATTTAGGCCTGCGCAGGGAATTTCATTGGTCATTTATTCTCGCAGACGTTTCACAGCCAATTATTGGGGTTGATTTCCTTCGGCATTTTGGCTTACTTATTGATGTGCGCCAAGGGAAGTTGCATGACCCCATTACCAACTTACAGGCGCAGGGCATAATTGATAAGTCAGTTAGTAGTAAAATACGCACGGTTTCTGAAATAACGCCATTCCATATGCTACTTAATAAGTTCCCCAGTCTTACGGATATTTCAGCCTCCCTTAACCCCCCGAAGCATGATGTGCAGCATATTATTGAAACCAAAGGTCCACCTGTGTTCGCTAAGCCTCGCAGGCTTCCACCAGATAAACTTTGTGCGGCTAAGCAGGAATTTCAGTTTATGATGTCTGCTGGGATTTGCAGACCTTCCAGCAGCTCTTGGGCTAGCCCGCTGCACATGGTTCCCAAATCTAAGGGTGATTGGCGCCCGTGTGGGGATTATCGTACTTTGAATGCTGCTACGGTTCCGGATCGCTATCCAGTCCCTCATATTCAGGATTGCACGCAAGCGCTCCACGGTAAAAAGATTTTTTCGACATTGGATCTGGCTAGAGCTTATCACCAGATTCCGGTGCGGCCTGAGGATATTGAAAAAACAGCAGTTACAACTCCGTTTGGGCTTTTCGAATTTTTGTATATGCCATTCGGTTTGGCCAATGCTGCTGCGACGTTTCAGCGGTTTATCCATAGAGTATTGTATGGACTTGATTTTTGCATTCCATATTTTGATGATGTACTGGTAGCATCCGAGAATTACGAGCAGCATATTCAACATTTGCAAATGGTGTTCGAGCGACTAGCTCAGTATGGGGTACGCTTGAACCCATCTAAGTGTGTTTTTGGCCAATCTAATGTCAAATCCTTAGGACATACTATCTCCGCTGAGGGCATTAGCCCACTCCAGGATAAGGTTGACGCGATTAAAAAATTTCCTCGTCCCGAAACTATTAAAGAATTGCGTCGTTATCTGGCCATGCTTAATTTTTACCGTCGGTTTATTTACCATGCTGCGCACACACAGGGGGTGTTAAACAAATATTTACAAGGTGCCAAAAAGAACGACAAAAGCCTAGTTCAGTGGACAGAGGAATCTAATAATGCTTTCGTACGTAGTAAGGAAGAACTTGCAAATGCTGCTACATTAGCATACTTCATTCCAACGGCACCCTTATCTATTGTGGTGGATGCATCAGATTTTGCGATGGGTGCAGCCTTGCAGCAGCAAGTTAATAACAATTGGCAACCTTTAGCATTTTTTTCAAAATCCTTGTCACCGGCACAGCAGAAGTATAGTGCTTACGACCGTGAACTTTTGGCGGCGTATTCCGCTGTACAACATTTTCGACATATGCTTGAAGGTCGGAACTTTACAATTTTCACAGACCACAAGCCACTCACTTTTGCATTTAGACAAAAATCACACAAAAGCTCACCTCGTCAAACACGTCAACTCGATTTTATTGGCCAATTTTCCACGGACATACAGCACATCAGTGGTTTAGAAAATGTTGTGGCTGACGCTTTGTCGAGAGTGAATATTTCGACCATTAAGTCCGGTGTTGTTGATTTGGAACATATGGCTAAATTACAGGCAACTGATATTTCACTTCAACAGGCAAAAGAAAGTGACGCGAGTTTAAAATTTCAAACGATGCCAGTAGGTGATGCAGAATTAAAGTTACAGTGTGATATCTCAACAGGTCGCATTAGACCTTTCGTGCCCGCAGGCATGCGGAAGATTATTTTCCAGAAATTGCACGAGTTGTCCCACCCTTGTGTCAAGGCGACACAGAAACTAGTTGCAGAACGCTATGTTTGGACCGGAATGCAGAAGGATGTTGCGGTGTGGGTGCGATCCTGCATCTCCTGCCAAAGAAGCAAAGTCCACCGGCACACGAAAAGTGCTATTGGCACATTTGAACAGCCATCAGCTCGTTTCCAGCATGTGCACATAGATTTGGTTGGGCCATTGCCACCATCTAATGGGTTTCGGTATTGCTTGACATGTGTTGACCGGTTCACCAAGTGGCCGGAAGCAATTCCGTTGGTTGACACTACTGCTGAAAGTGTAGCAGAGGCTTTCTACGCTGGTTGGATCGCCCGTTTTGGGCCACCTTTACGTCTGACGACTGACCAAGGTCCCCAATTCGAGTCATCTCTGTTTTCGGCACTGAATCAATTCCTGGGTATTACCAAGATCCACACATATCCATACCATCCAGCTGCAAACGGTCAGGTGGAGCGATTTCATCGACAGCTCAAAGCTGCAATCATGGCGCACAACACCATCGAATGGGCTAAGGTATTGCCATCTGTGCTCCTGGGCATACGAACTGCATGGAAGGAGGATTTGCAGGCAACGGCAGCTGAGATGGTATACGGTACTACCATTGCCCTTCCTGGAGAATTCCTGGTGCCAGCAGCTGACGATCCAGATCCGGTAAATTTTCTTGGCAGGCTACGTCAGGTGGTACGCCAATTGTGCCCAGTACCTGCTCGGTCTACAGCTGACCGTCCAATTTTCATCAGCAGGGAGCTTGAGTCATGCACACACGTCTTTCTGCGCAGAGACTGTGTTAAGAGAAGCCTACAAGCTCCGTATGAGGGGCCTTACTTGGTGCTGCAAAGAACTGAAAAAAATTTTACACTTAAAATTTCTGAGCGAACTGTCACAGTGCACATAGACAGAGTGAAGCCTGCTTTCTGGTGCTCAGGTGAGGAACAGCCTCCCAAGCAAAAAGCAGCACAGAAGCAGCCGGTGTTAGAGACATCAACAAATCAATCAGAAACTCTCATGCCCAAAAGTGACCCTGTAACCACACGTTCTGGTCGGCGTGTCAGATTTAACCCTCGCTACCTCTGATAGTGGAAATTGTTTCGCTATCGCTCAGTGGGGGCTACTGTGGGGATCTGGCATCGCCGACAACCCAAAACCAGCTTGTGAACTGACTCCTATTTTCTTCATACCACATCCATGGTTTCGATTCCGCCGTAACTGAAAACCGCGCGGATTAGCTCCGTGGTAAGGCGGGAAGAAACGTTTTTTACAGTAGACTGTTGGACTGCCTCAGGAAAGTATGTTGAGGATCTGAGCTGTAACGAGATACTTACTGTATTGCTGCACACACGTGCGATGAATGTAATTTTAAAGTAATATACACTAGTTAAGTTTTTATCGAGTCTTAAGTTTATGCTTCCAGTGTTTTATTTTATTTGATTACGTAAACGACGAAGTTATAATTAGTCATCGGGTGTTATGTTGCCCGGTGCTAAAAGCCTGTGTTACATGACCTTACAAAATTAATTTGATCATATATAGTATACAAAATGAGTAATTTGCACAGAACTTACAAAGATTGCTAACGTGAGAGGGAAAGGAGAAATTAAAATTAATCCGATCAAAAAAAAAAAGCTTCACGCGAAAAAAAAAATGGAAAAGAATCAGGAGTTCCATAATTGTTATTATTTTTTTTTTTTTAGTTTTATTGAAAAGAAAAAAAAACTCAAAAAATTTATTATTATTTTGGCCCACAATACCCGTTTGGCCCACCCCGCGATCGCGGGGTGGGCCAGTCCGCCCCTGGACAGTATAGATCAGTTGCAACTGACGTCACACCCTAGCAACGAGACATGTTTTTTGTTTGACCACCAAATTTGGCCGATTGTGATTGGTTGGCTCATAATACAGGCTACAAATAGTTGATTATGATTGGTTCGGTGAAACTTGGTGGTCTGATGATCACGTGGTTGAAAGTGATCTATTCTCCTGACGCCACAGTGGGTAAAATGGCGGCGTAATCGTTTGTTTACGCTTTTTGCATTCACCAAGGAATTTTTCTCTACTTTTCTTTGTAACGTTATTTTATAGTCACACTTATGAACTCAGAAGCCAAATTACTGAAAATTAAAGTATATTATTTCTCTGTTTAATCGATAAATAATGAAAAAAATTCTAAATAGTAAAAATTAACATTGAAATTGTGAAGTAAAAGCATCTTTAAATAATATAAGTTTAATTTACATAATTTATAAACAGAGTTCAATTTAAACACTTGAAATGTCACTCGTTGTTATAGACATTGGCTATAATATAAATTTATTTCTAATAAATTCGAGAATTTACACAAAATTTATATGAAATTTAATTAACATTGTTTATGTTATTCAGATCTATTGCATACATTTCTGTCTTTCAGTAGCAGAATAAAAAATAACTGAATTCTTGAAGATTAATGCTCTCCAATGGCACGATTTTCTTATGTTTTCCCAAACAGCTGGTTTTTTATAGCCTTGAACCGGAAGGAAGAATAGGATCCATAGCCTTCACCCGAGAAATGGACCTTATGCACGCAACCGAAGGTCGAGGCTAAAATTCGTCTGCTGGCGGTATTTAGCATAGAAGTCTATGGAGTGTGAGTTATTAATGCTTGTTTCTTAAAAA
Organism: Maratus speciosus; assembly: GCA_963932465.1. Taxonomy (NCBI): domain Eukaryota; kingdom Metazoa; phylum Arthropoda; class Arachnida; order Araneae; family Salticidae; genus Maratus; species Maratus speciosus. The sequence continues at coordinate 99,508,563 of OZ010797.1, read as the reverse complement.
TACTGCAAAAAATTATTTGCTGTGGCAGCACATAGTTAATATATTGTAATATAAATTCAAAATGTTGTTCTTTATGCGAAAAATTCCCTAAATTTGCAAATTTCCGTTAAAATATATGCACTCAACCTGGGTCAAGGTTAAAGTCGTCTGCTAGCGGCGTTTGCGCCTGCACATACTGGCATTCTGGCGGTGCAGTGGCTAGAATAACAGATCGACATACCGCCAGCTCTGACTTCACGCGCATCAGGTCAAGGCTAACGAAAACGACAGGCTACCGCGGTGTATTCCACGTGTCTTTTTTTACAGACCACTGGAGTCACGTGATTCTCGAATGCACCAATGCAGGTGTACGAAAAGAGCATCATGTCACTCTAGCGGTCCCAATTAAAAGATTGTAAAATATTTATAATTCAAGTAAAGCATTGATTTTAATCAGTCCGCAACGATTTCCTTTCAGAAACTCGAAAAGAGGGGCAGGGTTTGCCATAATTCGGCCGGCTACCAGAGCGATAAAGTATTGGGCGTTTTCAAAGACACACACACGTATCTAAAAACTACTAGACCTAAAAACTTTCCACACGCAAAAGAAATTTCTCTATCAGAATTTCTAAAAACTTTTCAATAATTCCAGCTAAGAGTTAAAATATCCATTAAAAATAGATTTATATAAATTCATTTATTTTTATTTCAAAGACAACGAGTAGACCGCAGGCGTTTGGCAAATCCGAGGGGTCTCTCAATGGGAGAAATCGTGTACGAGATTACGGAATCACCTTGATTACAGCTGATTACTATGATTACATGTGATTATACCTGATTACACCTAGATTACATGTGATTATACCTGATTACACCTAGATTACATGTGATTATACCTGATTACACCTAAATTACAGCTGTTTACACTTGATTACAGTCGATTTCACTTGGAAATACGTGATTACACGTGATTAAATTGCTAAAATTTAATGATTTAACAGTTTTAGTCGATTTTAAGATTTCCAAAAATCTGTTTTTTTTTTTTTTTTAAAGATTTGTCCAAAATAAGAAATAAGTATCAAGCAGGACGGTGATTTGCCTATCACTGTTCTGCCGACAGTGGCGTAGCTAAGGGGGTGGGGTCTGAATCTCACCCCAAACGATGGGCTCGTACACTAAATCATGAATAATAAAAGTAGTAACTTCTGCTAAAACGGCAATTTTTTTTTCTTTTTTTTACATGTTAACTTTTTAGATTTGTTAAAAATAGGAAAATAGTATCAAGCAGGACGGTGATTTTCCTATCACCGTTCTACCGACAGTGGCGAGCCAAGGGGGTGGGGTCGGAATGTCCCCCTCTAACGATGGGCCCGTACACTAAATCATGAATAATAAAAGTAGTAACTTGTGCTAAAACGGCAATTTTTTTTACATGTTAACTTTTTAGATTTGTCCAAAATAAGAAAATAGTATCAAGCAGGACGGTCATTTGCCTATCATCGTTCTGCCGACAGTGGCGTAGCCAAGGGGGTGGCGTCGGAATGTCCCCCCCCTAACAATGGGTTCGTACACTAAATCATGAATAAAAAAGTAGTAACATCTGCTAAAACGGCAAAAATTCCGAAATTTTTCGTTTTAGCAGGTATAATTTTAAAGTGTTTCTTTCGCCGGAACCATCATTTTTTTCCGTTTAATACAGGATTCCATTATAGACGTTTTCACATGTATTCTCTAAAATTTATCCACTCTATAATAACCAAGGGTGGATCCAGCACTCAATTTAGGGGGGGTCATGGCTCTTTTTTTTGGGGTGGGGGACGGGGGGGGGGTTACACCACTTCATGATCAATTTTTATATTGAAGGCTATTCTCTGATACTTTCGCAAAATCATTTTCATTCCTAAATACAAAATATTTGCAGTAGTATTCGTTAATATATATATATATATATAGATAGATTTCATTGAGATACCAAAAAATCGTAGCATTTCCCATTTTCTTATAAATGCGAAGAATGATTCAGAAATGTTGTCAAGTTAGCATTTTAAGCCAATTTTTAGGACTTGAGAGCCACAGAAATGTCATCATGAGAGAGCAATTTGCATTCGCGTCCGGAAATTTAGTTTAAAATGCCAAATTTTATGGAATTTTTGGTAAGATTCTTCGCTTTTATTGAAAAATGGAAAACAGTTTCGATCACATAGTTTCCGAATAAGTGCACTTTCAAATTTCTTGAGATTAGAAATATTTTCACGGATGTATCAGAAATTACCTAACTTTGATTTGAGTAGAGGTTAAAGAGTCAGAGAGATTCGCATTGTTGAACAAACTTCGGAGGAGGGGGATTGAAAGAATTTAAGATATATTTCATTTTTTAATAACTTTTAGCATTTTTCTGTTGTTTACGAGGGGGGGCGGTCATGACCCCCGTCTCCTTCCCCTTGGATCCGTCACTGATAATAACCGCTTGAGAGCATAAACGTACTATAGTTAAATCTACGACATTAGAACATGTCTGTAACGAAGCGTGCCATAAATGGAAAAAATTTAAAGTTTTACGAAATTAACACTGTACAATTTATACCCGCTAATATAAAAATCTATGTAAAATGGAACATTTATCCAGACCTTTGCGATTCCTTCTTTGTAGCAGTAAAGCCTGTGATGTCCGCAATAGAACATTGAACTGGAATCTTCAGAACGTTTTGTTATCCAAATCAAATTATAAAAAAACTCTGCATCCTATACAACGAATTTAATAAACTCTACTCTTTCATCAAATATCGCTTTTAAAGAATCTTTTTTTTTTTTTCTACGGTGTTTCTGCCTGTTTATCTTCGTGAACTTTTATTGAACTTTATTATTTTCCTCATTCCTAAGCCTTTCGTATTTGTAAATAACTTTAAACACTGTTTTCATTTTGTTTTTATTTTAATTTTTGTGTTTACATAGAAGTCATGTGTTATTTTTGTATATGTCTATACTTTGTTTTTATTCCGTTTTCTTTATGATTTTGTGTTTACTTATAAGTCATATGTTTGTAAATGACTATAATTGCTGTTTCTTATACTTTTACCTATGGTGCTTGGGTGCCATAGTTTTCGTAATACAGTCGGCCCCACTTAATCGAGTAACGGATAATTGCATACCCCGCTTATATGCATAGAATGCCGTGGAACAAAAACGCTCCCCATAAGGTTAATGTTAAATATACTCGTTTTATCGCATAACAATCCCCGGTTAATTGCATAAATATTTCCAATCTAGTAATCCGCATATTATAAATTCCTGTTATAGTGATGAATGGGAAGAAAAGAAGAACTTTTTGTTGTTGTAACAATGGTTTGTTATATCTACGATCGAAGAACAGAAACCGTCGTGAAAGAAGACTTTATTATCTAAATTCTAGGAAACGAATAGGAGTGTTGAATTTGGACAATTATGTTTTTCTTGTCTTTTAAAGCTTGTCGTGCATACAGTGACTCAATATGCTGGGGGTACTTTTTGAAAAATCCTGGAATCGGGGGAAAATACAATCGGGATGGTCAAGAGAATAAAGGAACAATATTTAGCGCCGGAAATTGAGAAATACAGTATCCGAGGTAGAAAAAAACAAATTTCCCTAAAAGATTTTTTGTGTAGGCAACAACAACAAGAAAAAAAAAGTGATAAATTGACAAATAATTGAAAAATAAAATGAATTTATGCAGACATGTGATTTATAAGACATGTGATTTTGTATGAAACAACATACTGAATTTTCATTTTGCGCCACCCCCCTTCGCCTTTCATTCTCGCACTAGTTTCGGTCCTGTTTTAGCGGGTGTGTGTGTGTGTGGAGGGGGGCGGGCGCATAGAAAGAGAAAGAAAAATGAATTGAAAATTATTAGTGATATTCTTTTTCATGAAAAGTGTTAGGGTAGGAAAAATGATATCAATAACTATATGAAAATGCAAAAGAAAATTACTTAGAAAAATTCATTTTCAAGTAAACACTTTTTAGAATTATGAATATTGTCAATAGCATGTTTAAAATATTGCTCAAAATTTATTACAAGATTCGCCCAAAATATTTAAAGAAAAATACTTTCACTTTCACAAATTTGAAAAGAACACTCCCATAGGTTTAACATTAGCTTGCGAGTTTCTTTGTATTTCATATATATATATATATATATATATTTGTATGAAATGACAAACAAAATTTTCACTTGGCGTCCCCCTTCGCCTTTCGTCCTGGCGCCCAGGGCACATGCCCTCTCTGCACCCCTCCTTTCGCCTAGTTTCGACCCTGATTTCAAAAGAATACGTTAACATAAGTTTGTTATCGCTATTAGTATTTTTACAAAACATATTGCCTTCCCTACACATCCTGAGAACACCCAGTTCCAGTTCCGGCACGGTTCTGGAAAAAAAATCAGGAAATGGGTCAGAAAGTTTCGCATTGTTGAGCGGTGAATTAGAGAACCACTTTAAGGTATATTTCCAAAGATTCCGTTAACAGAAGTTTATTATCGCTATTAATATTTTTACAAAACATATTACCTGTCCTACACATCCTGAGAACAATCCGGTCCAGTTCTGGCACGATTCTTAAAAAATAGTCAGAAAATGGTCAGAAAGTTTCGCATTATTGAGCAGTGAATTTGAGAACAACCTTAAGGTATATTTCCAAAGATTCCGTTAATATGAGTTTATTATCGCTATTAATATTTTTGCAAAACATATTGCCTGTCCTACACATAGGGCCGAAACTAGAAGGGGAGGGCAGAGGGGTATGCGCCCCGGGCGCCAAAACGAAGGGACGCCAAATGAAGGATTATACCTTTGGAATGGATCATTTTCTTCTGATGGACTGGTGGCTTCTATTATTATGAAACAGCCATTATAAATGAAGTGTTAGGTGAAAATGAAAGAGCAGTCGTAAAAAGTTAGAACTCTGATTTTCTGGTCAGAATGGGGGAAAAATGGCCATTATTTTTACGACTGCTCTTTCATCTTCACGTAACACTTCATTTATAATGGCTGTTTCATAATAATGGAAGCTATCAGTCCATCAGAAGAAAATAACTCGGTTAAGCGGGACTCGGATAATCGGGACTCTACTGTATATTTCA